>CM053788.1:595866452-596466452 GCA_028749045.1 Cupressus sempervirens | reverse complement strand
GTTGTAAAAAATATCATGCAATACTAGAAAAGTATCATCTGGTAGTAGTGAACAGTGTTGTACAATACTAGAAAAGTATCGCATATTTTCTGTGCAAAAATTTGTTGGGGCAAACAACAGGTTTTTTTGGACTTGTCAATAGTGTTTCGTAGGGTGTGTTAGATACCTTATTGGGTTTTGCACCTTCCTGGGTCTTATTAGTTCAGTCATTGTTGTTTTGACTTTCATAGTTGGTTATTGAACGCTTTGGTAAGTAGTGACGTTTGGAGATCAGTGGTTACTTGGATTATTTGGTTAAGTCTTTTGTTGTGATCTTTTGATAAATTTCATGTTGATGTTGTTCAGACTCATGCTTGTTACCTTTTTTAAAAAAATGTATTAGTTTTTATTTATCTTTGTTCCAAGGATCTCTGGGCAGGGCATTACAATACTTCTACATATATTAGACTGTGTATTCTAGAGAAGTCATTTCTCTAAAGGGCTTAAATTTTTGCATTCCTAATACTCCAAGAATTCATAAAAATATGTGTGATTTTTCTTAGTGTCATTTACCTTTAATAGCTGGCTTTGAATTATAGATCACTTTTCAAGGATGGAATTTGGACAATTAGCATACTGAAAGTGTTAAAGATGGAAGTTAAACAATCTGCCACCCAAGTGATATATTGATTCTAATGAGAATTGCATTAAATGAGGCACCATTATTCTTCTTGGTAAATAGATGCATCTCATACCAATCTATATTTAGAAGAACAAAGGAATAATACAGAAAGGGAAAGATGCCTATGTGGAGTTACACTACAGGTTGGGACCCACCAATTGCTTAACTGCCTATATGCCAAAACTCCCAACTAGCGATCCAGACTTTTAAACTTCCTAAAACCTTCGACTAAGTGATCAGTAACATTCACATGCATCAAGAGATTGCAGACTTAAGGAACATGGTAAATTTGTAACATGTTTCTAAGAAACCTAGTAGGACCAATGATTGAACAACAATTGAACAAACATTTTAAGGGGGGTCTTAAAAATAATGGAAGCATGACTAACAATATCAAATTTAACTATTCCAAAATCAACATTTCTACAAATGAAGGCTTAGTGAATACACTTCACATGGCCAACTTATGAGTATTGCAATTGGAAACAAAAATTGCATATTTTGAAGGTAGCCTCTTCAAGATCTAAGAATTAAGCTATCATCCTTGATCTGGGATTTCCAAAATCCTTAAGTAATGTTCTCAACTCATTGGCTTTGTTGACATAATCTTGAATCTTCATCACTTCTATAGGAAAGCTCAGTAGACTCTACTATGCTTGGGCATTACTATAAACTGTCTCAGATGCTCAGTAGATACTATAAAGCTCAGCATGAACTGCAGTCTAACTATTTAGCTTAGTAGCAATTGAAATACTTGGTTATCACTACTAGATGAATGATAAGTTCGGTAGCAACTATAGAGATCGATAGCAATGAAACCAATTGACTAAGTGTTAAGTTACTAATGGACAAATTGACCTTAATGTCAACGAGTGGATCATTTCTCTTATGTTGACATATTGAATATTGACTATATCCATTTTCTAGTATACTTCTAAAAACACCACGAGGTTTGAAGGGTATTTGGGAAGCTGCAAAGGTTCCTTTTCAAATTTCCCTATCCTCAGATAGGTGAATTGTTTGAATTGGGTGAAAATACTTTTGAACTCTAACATTAAGTTGGCAGCCTCCTAAGTTAGCCTCATATTAGGTTGTGCTTCCAATTTTGACTAACTTTATGAGAAATGCATCATTCACCTAGACATAACCCTCATTTCCCTTCTTCACAGTGTGATGGGGAAACATTTCATACATATGATCTCAATCATAATGTCTTTGTTGGGTAGTTAAGCCTTTCCAAAAGTTTCCATGGTTGTCAATAACAAATACTAATACAGAGGAGAAATTGAACACCATATTGTCTAGGAACTCCCTTGGTTATTTATTAGGTTGATAACTCATGAAGTTGGCCTAGTTTATGGAATATTTCTTTCTATAGACAATTAAAATAAATTTACACATCTGAAGCTCAAAACCCGCATAACTATATTTCCCACCACCGTATGCAACAAAGTAATTATGGATGTAATGGGTTCTTTGAAATGAGACTTCTTTAGTTTACTAGGTAATTGGGACTTACCTCCCCTTTCTAATTTAAGCCACTTTTTTGCAATGTTGTTGAGACAAAATTCATTATTTATCCTTATATACTCATGTCCAACTTGTACAGAAGGCCTCTCCATCTCTTTGTCACTAGGAATGCCTAAAGCTTGAGCAATGCTTTCAAATTTGATTTTTTCTATGACCTTTTTGTTGGTCGTTTGGATTTCCCACTCTATAGGATCATAAAATCTCACACATGCTATTACTAATTCAAATTATTGCATGACAAAGGGAGACACTTCTACATGTATTAGACTACTCTAGAGAAGTCATTTCTCTAATGGGTTTAAAATGTTGCACTCCTAATACTCTAAGAATTCATAAAAATCTTTGTGCTTTGTCTTAGTGTCCTTTACCTTTGATAGTTGGCTTTGAATTATAGATCACTTTTTGAGGATGAAACTTGGACAAGTAGCATACTGAAAGTGTTAAAGATGGATGTTAAACAATTTGCCACCCAAGTGATATATTGATTCTAATGAGACTTGTCTTAAATGAGGCACCATTATTCTTCCTAGGAAATACATACATCTCGTACCAAGTTCCAACCTAGATATGTAGAAGAACAAAGGAATAATGCAGAAAGGGAAAGATGCTTTTGGGGGGTTACACTACGGGTTGGGAGCCACCAATTGCTTAATTTCCTATATGCCAAAACTCACAACTAGCAATCCAGACTTTTAAACTTCCTAAAACCTTCGACTAAGCAATCAGTAACACTCACATGCATTGGGAGATTGCGGCCTTAAGGAACATCATAAAAATATGACATGTTTTTAAGAAACCTAGTAGGACCAATGACTAAATAACGATTGAAAAAATGTTTCAAGTGGGTCTTTAAAAAAATGGAAGCGTGACTAACAATATCAAATTTAATTATTCCAAAATCAACATTTCTACAAATGAAGGCTTAGTGAAGACACTTCACATGGTCAACTTATGAGCATTGTGACTAGAAACAAAAATTGCACATTCTAAATGTAGCATATTGAAAGTGTTAAAGATGGATGTTAAACAATCTGCCACCCAAGTGATATATTGATTCCAATGACAATTGTCTTAAATGAGGCACCATTATTCTTCCTAGGAAATACATACATCTCGTACCAAGTTCCAACCTAGATATGTAGAAGAACAAAGGAATAATGCAGAAAGGGAAAGATGCCTCTATAGAGTTATACTATAGATTGGAACCCACCAATTGCTTAATTGCCTATATGCCAAAACTCACAACTAGTGATCCAAACTTTTAAACTTCCTAAAACATTTGACTAAGCAATCAGTAACACTCACATGGATCGAGAGATTGTGGACTTAAGGAACATCATAAATCTATGACATGTTTATAAGAAACCTAGTATGACCAATGATTAAACAACGATTGAACAAATGTTTTGAGGGGGTTCTTAAAAAAAATGGAAGCATGACTAACAATATCAAATTTAACAATTCCAAAATCAACATTTCTACAAATGAAGGCTTAGTGAAGGCACTTCACATGGTCAAGTTATGAGCATTGTGACTGGAAACAAAAATTGCATATTCTAAAGGTAGCCTCTTCAAGATGTGATGAATTAACCTATCATTCTTTATGGGATTTCTAAAATCCTTAAGTAGTGTTCTCAACTCATTGACTTTTTTGACATAATCTTGAATTGTGTCCAAATTCCTAGGATCCTAGGGAAGTAGATCATACTCAATTTGGAATCCATTTTCCTCATCCACCTTACCATATAAATCTACAAGTTTTTCCCAAGCACCCTTGGCATCCTTAAAGTTTGAAATATGGAAATAAAGATCTTAATGAATACAACACCTAATAATTCCTAAAGCCATGGTGTTTTTAATTTTCCAATCATTTTATGCCTTACAATCAGTGGGTTTTATAATTGTGCCATCGACATAGAGATTTAAACTTATTTCCATTAATCTACTCCATACAATATCTTTCCATCTAGCATAATTGTGTGAAATCAAAAGTGGAGTTTTAGGTAAACCCATGATCAAAAATTGAAATAGCATAAGAGAGAAAGAGATCCAAGAAAATGAGACACTTCCCACGCCCCCCTCTATCCGCCCAGCCCACCCCCCAATCCCCCCACCAAAAAGCACTCAATTATATAACTCATAATCAAATCAAAAACTAAGTATTACAATGATCATACAAAGCCAAAAAAGCTCTATATCTGAAAGTGATTTTTCCCTAAATAAGGTCACAATTTGATAGCAAATTTGAAAAGTACTCCAAAAATTATTCACTTGTGAATAAAATGACACCTAAAAATGTGTCTGAATGAGCCCAAATGAAGTCTTTGAAGTTACAAAATCAAGGATTACTCATATACAGTCACCAAAATCTATGATTTTTTAAAAATATGTACTCCAAAACAAAAACAAACTACACCACTCAAAAATTTAGGATATTTTAGCCAAGATTTTTTTTAATGCTAAATTTGGAGCTAAATGACCAAGTTATGGCCCATTAAAGTAAGACTAAAAAACAAAAGTTGCAAATGGTGACGGGTTGTGAATTTTGAACACCCGTTCGTGTCAAAAAAATCAACACATTAATTTTGAAGGTCAAATGAACGTCAATGCAAAATAAAAATGCCCGTGCTTGATGGTCAAACAGACATCAATTTTGGTATTTTGACCATCAATTTTACAAAAAAGGGCCAGTGAGAGGTGGAGAGGTGGAGAGATGATAGATGTTGACTAGGAGATGACTCGGTAATATGCTAACTGTGCAAATCACGAAAATTTTGATTTTCTTATCTCTATCTTGCCTTGGGAAAGGCTGGATGACTCGCACCTGATTTCGCCAATGAAAAGTCCTTCAATAAACAGATGCTACTTGTCGAGTTTGACTATGCACTAAAGCTGTTGTAGAGGCGTAATGAGCTAGATAAAGTACCAAACTGGCAATATCAGTTTGTTGAGAGAAAAAAAAAAGGTAAGGTGGTTTTATAGTCCACGACACTATGCCATAGTTTTTGGGTTTACATATGGTGACTGTGATATGGGACTACCTCGTACTCTTTTTCGAGAGGCGCTTGGCGCTACAAACAAGGCGTACATACCCTACCCCCTAGTGGGATTTGAACTTGTGACCTCTCTTTCAAGAGTACAAGTTCAACACCACTAGGCCAACTCAGGCTGTACAGATTGATCCAATGTCTGACAGATTTGATGGGTGTGGCCGCCAAATGTTAACTTACACATAATTGATGGGGACTCCCAATTCGCACTGTTACCACGAGTAACGATTTTTCAGTGGCTCACTAAAAGTTGGGTTGAGTGGGTGAATCGCTGAAAGGAGAACTCGTCCACTATTATCAACCAGCTCGGTGTGACAATTGATGTCCTGCTTTGGAGGGTGACTGGGCCCAATTCAATTCGATGTGTGTCAGAGTGTTGGATCATAATGGTGATTGGGAGGCAACTTGTTGAGCGTCGAGGTGATTGGGCTGGCTCGACATGGACATGCATATTTCTAATGGGTATGTAATGAATGTTAGTTTGGCTCAAATATCATGTAAGAATTTGCCTAAAATAAAGAATAAAAATGTCAAGATTTAAAAGAGAGACAAAATGATATGATCCTCAATTGACTAGATTCAATGACGATCAATAATTAATCAATAATAGATAATGGATAATGGATGTGGCTCAATACATAGGCAATGCATGAAAATTAGGAGTGATGATAGAGATAAGATATCATCTAGACAAGGTGTAATTGCATCTCTACTAAGGTAGATCATCCTTCATTGTATAACAAAGTTTGTGCAACAATGAGAAGATGATACTATGATAAGAACACAAAGGTGGATTTCATAAAAGGAGGTGTGAGATAAGATGAGCTCAAACAAAATTCAAACTCCTAGTTGTCTCAATGACAATTGATATGCAAATGCATTATCCTAAGTAAACTTAGGCAAAGTATAATTAGTAAATACATAATTACACCAATAATTTGCATACATCTTAAGCAATCAAGTTAGCTTTTGAAAAAAGTACATGTTTTGTAAAAGAAAATGATAGATATTTCATTTATTTATATAAAAGAAGAGGATTCAGACTAATCCATGATTTCCTACAATAAGAAGGAAAAAAATCTTTATAATGATAATTCTTGAATTTCAAGTTGTCTCATTCTTATGCAGAGTAAATCACTACAGGCCTTTGGAACTACCTTTTATCCTAGCTGTGGTCTAAATCACTTAGATAACAACTAGTATGGATGATCCAAAGGAATTATCTTGTTGAGATCTCAACTCAATAAATGAATAAATCTAAATCTCATATTCTTGTTTCTCCCTGATGATTTTTCAAATGCTCAAAAGGTTTTATGGGTTATAACATTTGAATTTCATTGTTACTCATTATAATTTAACTAATAAAAATGGAATACTATCTCATTCTTTAGTTAGTATCATTATAAAGAGGAATATAAATCCCTCAATTTATTATCATAGTTCTTTCAAATTATTGAGAAGCTTTTTCACAAGGTCTTAAAAATAGGCATAAACCATAGCTTATATTTTATTGAATTATATACCTTGCTCTCTAGATATTAACATAAGAACATATGATTTTTCAAATGATGGCTCCTACACGTGTGTTTCAAACTTATGCTCCTTCTCATTGCTCCATAGCCTACGCTGGTGTGGAGGGTGCCCATGGGGTGGAGGTGGATTCTATTGTGGCCTGGCTCTCTACCACATCTGTTCATGTGGCTTCCTCCATCAAGGTGAATCTTGTGCCCCCTCCTACTGTGGCTAAGATCATTGTCGCGAGACATGAAACTGTTGCTCCAACTATGAATGCCTTTCTTGATGTGTCTCGTGTTGTTGTGGACCAATCTGTTATCTCCTATGCAGATGTGTTTTCTTTTGAACTAGGTATTAATGCTATGGTTCTAAGGAAGGGGTCTCATCTAGTTTTCGTTGGTCGTGCAGTTGTGCCTGTTCCTCTAAGCAATCTGATAGTGTTTAATCTTGAATCAAACATTGTTGATGAGATCAATTTGCATATGTGGATTATTTCTCTGCTACTGCTGCTATTTTTCATTTTAGGGGTTTTTGGCCCTCTCTCTCGAATTTGCATGCTTGGATCTCCAAAGTTTGGGAACCATTCATTTCGAATTTAGTTCAAATTTACCTGTGGAAAGGGGTATTTTTATTGTGAAATTTGCTAATGCTAATGATAGGAATTCCATCATGTGTCATGGTTTCTCGTGGGAGGAAAGTTTCCCCCTAATGGCCAAACCTTGGTATCTAGCATTTAATCTGATTATTGAGTCCTTTAATTAGATTCTTCTTTGGGTTAGGTTGTCGAATCTTCCCCTTCACTTTTGGCAGGACTCAGTCTTGGAGGCTGTGGGAGAAGCCCTTGGGGATTTTTTAATGGTTGATTTGGTCTCCTCCAATGTCTATAGGACAATGTATGCTCACATCCTTGTGGAGATGGCTATCTCTAAGGGGCTCCCTACTGTGTTGAAGTTGGCCTCTTCATGTGGTTCTTGGACTCAACTTCTTGATTATGAAGGTATTCCCTTTAGATGTAGGAAATGTTAAAAAACTATCCATCTCACTGTTTGATGCTCTTGTGATAAGGTTAGATCAAAGAAATCAATTTCTGGGTAGTTGGAGGTTTCAGATGATCACTATACGATTCAGAAAGTTGCTTCGGATGTGGATGGGTTAGATAGCTCTTCTCATACTGATCTCACTTTAGATGAGGATTCTATTGATGTCTTTGATGATTCACATGTTCTCCCTATGACAATTTTGACTCAAAATGTTGGTGTTAATTCATATCCTATTGCTGACTCTATTGTCCCTTTGGCAGCTTTGAGTCAGAATTTTGTTGTTGTCCCTTCTGTTGTTGACTGTGTCCAGAACATCGTTGTTGGTTCTTCTGCTGCAGGGGTTTTGGGGGTTAGTGGGTATTGACAAAAAGTTGTGGGGAAGGTGGAGGAAAGTTGGACTTCAATTAAAGGGAAAAAAAAGGCAGATCCTTCAAATCTTCATTTGATATGTCTTTACATTCTCAAAAAAAAGGACCAAAATGTAAATCTTAATAGTATGTGGTCTCTGGGGTTGTTTGCCCTCTTGTTAGGAACCTTAGTGTGTCCTTCTAGTTTGTTGAGTGGTTCTCCATAGTTGTTTTAAGATTCTCATTGTTATATCTTTCTTGTCCCTTTATACAAGGTTTCGAGTCCTTTGAAAACTAATTTTTACTTAATCAAAATATAAGAACAATAGCTAAAAAGGTAGGAAAATCACCTATATTTTCAAAAGATAACATATTGGTTTTTTGTACTAATAGAGATCAATATTAACACCCATAATTCTAAAAATCCGTAAATTAAAAGAGATGACACAATCAAACTTACAAAATGTTGTAACCTAAAAATAAAAGTTATTCAAAATTCTTCTTTACTTTTTTTTTTTTTTGTGATTTTGGGATCTGGGTAGATTTTCTAGGTTTTCTAGACCCAACTAACTAGATTTTTGTATAATAATATGGAAGAATTATAAATCTCCAAGATAATAGATAAGAATATTGCAAATAAAGTCATTGCAATTCCCATAAAAGGAGTAGTTCCACATCCAAGAGAAACTTTATTAGAGTTTGTATGAAGTGGTTTTAACTAATTTCCTACATTAGTTTGTAATGGTCTCATTCTAGAAGTGTTATGAATGGTTTGTGTAGCCTTAAGAAAAAGCATTGGTTAAGATCTCATTAAATTTGTATACTATTATGTATATATACATAGATAGGATTACCTACCAATGGAAACTACAACCTTAGTCATTATATCCATATCTCATTTACTTGTTAGTATGTCCTACGCACCTCCTGTGGACAACCTTTTGAACAACTTTGAGGTCCTTCTGAAGAGTACGAAAACTTATTGAAAAAAAGACCTTCCTGATTGTAAGAGCATTTTTTATAAGAAAGAGAAATGGAAAATATAAAATTATTGTTTCCCTTATCAAGAAATTTGGGGGGTTCTAAGAAGAAAATAGAGACATATGATTTCTAAGATTAGTACCAATAAGGAATTTATAAGCCAACGCTTCCATAATTGTAGTTTATAATTAAAGAGAGAGAGCTTTCGTACTAATTACAGTATTTTTTTAAGTGGAATGAAAAGAAAAATATTTTAATTCCTGAGATGGAAATTCTCAATATTGAATTAACAAATGGAGCAATAAAATATTATACCACTTCTCTTCTAATAGTGAGATCTTCTAGTATTTGGAATGCCCCAAATTCTAATTGAGCATCAAAATCCATATCAATATTGACAAAAACATCTCTAGATAGGATTCTAGCAGTATGCCAAATATGTCTAAAAAGAAAAGAAGGGAAATTGTAGCATGCCCAAAGTAAACTGACCCCTTAGACTATTCCAAAAAAACACCATTTGATTTCAATGTAGCATGATCTGTTTCAAAATTTTCAACTACTTGTACATGTCTCACATATTTTTTGACTATAGAAGGATCACCAAAACTAACTCCATCAAGTTCACTACCATATAATTCAATAGTTGCACCTACTTGTTCAAGACTATATTTGGATTTTTCTCTCCTAAAAGTGACATCAACTTTCACAATTCCTTCCTCATCTACTATGATGACTAGAAGCGTTCCGCAAAAGGTAAGCATTAGACATCCAAAAATCTTATTTCCCCTCTTATCTTTAAAAATAGGGTGTTCTAACTAACCAATAGTATTGCAATGTCCATTATGCATTGTACCCACCTTGAATTAAATTGTTGGTCATTACTTGTTTGTGATTATTCCAAATGTAGTCATAAAAACAAGTTTTTTGAGCTTTTTTTACTAAGATTTTGATAGACTTAGATTTTCAACTAAACCAACATGAACTCATCAATATATTTCCTTTTGGAAGAATCCTTGATCCTAGTGGTGACGATTGCGACCAAATAATTCGATCAGAGTGGTTGCAGAATTATACCACATTTTTTTTGCCATAATGAAAGCTGCAAAATGTAGAACAATACTACTAGAAATGAGAGTTTCAATATTCCCCATATGCAATCCTTTGTAGAAATTTTGGGGAGGAAAAACATGAAGATGGAATAGACCATCTAATATAGTCAGTATACCTATTGCAATATGATGAGAAAATATTCCTCCCAAATCTAAAGGATCAAACCCTTCAGCTCCCCATACTATAATTATTAGTTGTATTTTCCTAGATAGTCCATAAGGATAAAACACCCATATTCCAAGGCCACTAAAACTCAGTACATAAAATGCTTGGAATCTGAAACAAGATACTACTAAGAGGAATAAATGAATTCCAAAGATCTTAGGAAAAATTAAAGAAGATTTTCCTGTATGGTGTTGGTGTTTTGGGAAACTACCAGGTTGCAAAGGACCCAATACCAAGATGTAGAAGATAAAAACAAGCCTAAGGACTAGCTAGATCCCATATCCAGCAGGATTTTCTTCAAATCCAGACCAACTTCAACAGAATCACAGAGACTCTCTACACTTTAGGCTCTGCAAGGCCAAGGTGGGTGCACCTTAGGGATGGAAATGACTAAATATTTTGACATTCTTCTTCACAATTCATTCACTCACACTCTTTTCTTCAAATCTATCTCCTATAGAATAAAATGGTCAACAATTCTTCTTGTATTTGTAATGACTCCATGATTACAATAGCTAATTATAACTCAGAAGGAAACTATTACAAACAAGTAATGAGCAATAGTTTAATTCTTCAGTATAGAAAAGTAAATATTGATTTGATTTTGATGTGTTTTGTGCAATCACATGAACTTATCAATTTGCATCTAAATTGATGATAAGTGCCTTATCTATTGCTATACAGAGTCCTACCAGCAAAACTTGGCCTAATAGCCTTACAATTAAATTTATCAGCATTTGACCCTAGATTTCATTCTTATGATATCCCTCCCATGCATCTAGAAACCCTATCAATTGAAAGCATTTACTTAACTCCTTGAATTAAAAGCAATCAATGAAAAGATATACAACCTATCCAAGTTGCATTTAAATGAAAGAACCATGTTCATTCAATCCCAAATTATAGATATATGAAAATGGAGAGAAAATTCAAAGCCACATATATTACAAAACCTTCCTTTGTATTAATCTTCCTTGAAAACAATACATTACCATTATAAATTCAAGAATAAATCAAGATATGACAAAAATATCATTCAAGATTCATTTGTATTTCTAGATGACAAAATTGAATACATCACACAATCCACCTAAAGACTAAATGGACCGATTGCAAAATAGCCTAAATACTAAAAATATATAGAATTCAGACCCTCCCTCCACATCATGGAAATCCTTATATAGGAAGGATTGCAATAAGCTTCAGATGGGAGGAAAAAATTCAAAAATTCATTGGAAAAAAAATACAAAGATATTTTATATTGTTTCTTTACAAACATTCCTTATAGTTGGAACACAAAATAAAATGCATTTACAAAATTGGCAGGTGGCACCTTCTATAGGTGTCTTGAGCATTTTTATGTTAGTCTTCAACTTCCTATTACTTTCCTTTCCTTTTGTCTTTTATGCCTTTTAACTGCATCTTTATGTCATCTTAGTCACTGTCACCAAATGGTAAATCTTTAATATCTGCAATGACTTCCCAAATGGCTATGTCTATGTCCACATCAAGTCAGGTGGCATCCCTAACTATATTTGACTCCTTGAGGCATTTGTTCCATTTTTCATTTGTTATTGCCTTAACCTCTATAGTTATCGTTGACATCTCTACTTCTCACTTATAGAGCATGTCGATCAAATCATATACCACTACTATACTTGCCTTATTATTGCAATACACTAGGAATCTAGGATGATTTATAATACTATCAAAAGAGGATGACCACTCCGCCCAATCCTTAATTCCTCCATCACTATCCAAAATTGTAGGCACAAATTGGGTGTTCCTATGGCAATTGCTTTCATTTTATTATCGATCAATTGCAATTTTCCAACAAAGAAACCATTCAAATCTCTTGCTTTATTTATCATCTTTCTAGTATTTATAATCATTACCATTGGAAAATCTTTATTTTGTGCGAGCATAGGTACAAGACTATCAAAAATGGAGTATAATGACCCCATGTGGTAAAAATATGAGATAATAAAGCAACTACCTCTGAACACTTGTACTCTGCTCCCTACAAAATAAGATAGTTGTTATGTACACTCCGAGAGACAAGTTTTAGTGCATTTATTTTGTGAACCAGCAAGTTCTTAATAGTTTTGATGTCAATCTCCTTGATTGATTCCAAATCTTCCTCATCAAATGTCATGGCCTAACTTGGCATGCCTTTAATCTTAGATGCTTGGCCCTCTGTCTAGATCCCTTTTCTTGGATTTCTGTAGCTAATCTAATAGTGTTTCTTAATGCTACTATTTCATTTTCCAACTTGAGGGTTTTATGTTCTAAGACACAAGTCTTCTTCATTTCTTCCTCATAATGCCTCCTAGTTTTGATATACCGCTCATAGGCTCCTTCTAATTGTGCTTCAAGGACATCCATCTTATTCTTTCCCAACTATGCCACTAAAGTTTGCATTCCATATATCTGGCTACTAGAAGTAGAGTGCACATTCCAAGATATTACACTCTCCCTAGGGGACTCTTTGATTTCCATAAGTGTGGTCTTTTGATGCTCTAGATCCAAACTCAATATAGCCATTATTTGAACATCTATGTTGTAACCTGGCCCTATCAATTCTCCAAGTTGATTTTCATCTTCAAATGAGATTGACTTGTCTTGTCTCCTCATCTAGTCCAGTAGAAAAGAGGAACTAAAATTCCATCCTGGGAAGAAAATCATACCACTTCTTCTCTCTAGATCTCTAGCTTCTTTTACAATGAGGGTTTCAGTCGAAGGATCATACTCTTGCAGTTTTTGTACTAATTCAGCAACCACCTCATCAAAGTCACCTGACTTCATTTTGTAGAGATGGCTCATTTTGTTTCAACTTGAAAAGGAAGCTTTTAAATTCTTTTGTTTTGATGAAGCTATCATCACTCATAAATTTATTTGCTTCTATGATTCTATCATCAATCATCTGAGCTTGTAGCTGCAATTTTCTAGCTCTTTGCTCATTCTTAGAGGCCTAAGCTATTAGGTATCTTCTTCTGACATCATCGAAATAATGGCTACCCCTGGGTAGGATCTATAAGGCTTTCTATCAAGCCTTTTTGTGTAATTTCCACCATTTTTTGTTTCTTATTCCTCTACTTTGCCCATTCTAAACTCTCAGGTTGATCTTCCTCATCATCACTAACTTCAACAAAAATATT
This sequence comes from Cupressus sempervirens, assembly GCA_028749045.1. Classification (NCBI taxonomy): domain Eukaryota; kingdom Viridiplantae; phylum Streptophyta; class Pinopsida; order Cupressales; family Cupressaceae; genus Cupressus; species Cupressus sempervirens. The sequence continues at coordinate 596,452,895 of CM053788.1, read as the reverse complement.
TTCATCATAATAATCAGGGTCAACTCTTCTTATTTCCTCAAGGACTTGTGTTAATATTTCATCAAAATATTGTACACATTTGTCCAATCTTGACCAATAGTCTTCCTTGGGATATAATCCCTTTAAGGATGGATCTACCTTTGTAGTACCCCTCCCATTTGATTTTTGTAAGTCATCTTGATGGATGAGACATTGTTGATCTTTCGTTGTGAAGCGATCGTGATTGGGACCATGAGTGGTCTACACCCTTGAGGTGATTTGATTTATGTTACTGTATTAGTTGCTTTGATTATGTTTATGGCTAATTTATAAGATTATGATGTGTGAGATGGTTTCACTAAGGTTTGTGATAGTGGTTACTAGGATTGATGTGGATTCATGATGTTCCGTGATTACCCTGAGATATGTGTAGAGATTGCATTGTCCTATTACACTAGACTAGATTTCTATAGCAGTGATTAGTCATGTATTTGACCATGTTCACTTATGTGTTTTAAGTACATTTTCATGTCGTTAAACAGCCTTTATTAAGTGCTTAAATTATTAGAAATGAATTGTACATGTTGGATTGTTTGGTTATGTGCTATGAATATTTACTTTGTTCATTTCGATATTTTATGCAAAATGGGTTATTTAAATAAATGATTGTAATGTGATTAAATAAATGGTTATTTAATGTAACTTGATGCATTTATTGCTTTGGCTCTATTATTTATGCAATTGTACTTGATCATGTGGTTTAGTGTACAAGATTTATGTCCTTGATAGTGGCACATGGAGTTAGTGATTCAACTGTTCATACTTAGCCAACGGTGTCCTTGTATGGTTGACATATCCTATTTAATTGTTTAAATTAAACCTTTCATTAATTTAATAAATCTGGACTCATTTGCATTATGTGATTGGACACATAAGCATGGTTGTGCATTTAGAGGTTCACAATTGTGATGAAAGTTGTTAAGGAATTTTATGATTTTGCTTTAAGGGAACTTTGGGCTTTATCATATTTTATTTAATTCTTGACAGCTTTGTTGTAGTTGAATTCTAATTAGTTGAAATAGCATGCCTTTGTTTGGGATGATTTAGAGTTTAACTAGGTGACCTAGTTGTTTATCCTAATCCATTATTCACTTGAAAAGTGAATAAGTATCCAAAAAGGAATTTTATTCCTTGCTTCTCACTTTTTCAAATAGAAATTTGAGAGCGAATTCCAAATCCTCTTCATGAGGAAATATTGTTCTATTTGTTGTGGGAGCTATGGGAGTGGGATCATTGCGAGATCAATCTCGTTGGATCTAGCTCAGGGAAACCTTGGATTGTCATGATTTTCGGCCACTCTCATAAGGTTTTTTTTATTTTATTGCTCTTGTTTCTATATTTTCCTTTTTGGCTGCGAGGGAGGGCTCTCCTATTTTATTTTTTCAACTATTTTTCTACTTCCATTTTTTGTAGTCATTTTTTAGGAAGTTTAGAAATAGTGTCCCCCTCTATTTCTATATGCTACCTCTACCCAGTTGAGCAGTGTAATGGGCACATTAGAAATGCGCAAAAATCAAACCAATTGCTAATAGTGATTTTAATGTCTTTGCATAGATTTGAAACCACATAACATGAACAAGAAGGAATTTATGAAAAACTGAAGATTGAACTACTATTGAAATAATATTAGTTTTCAAGCTAATAAAATCAAATACATAGAAAACTTTCCAACTCACTAATTACTCTAATAGTATAACATGTTACTCCAGTCATGATTTTCCAACTTGCTGCTACAGTAATAGGAATAGTGTCATGCTACAGTGATGGTACAATAAAAACTATCTTCAATCAATCCAAGACCCTCATAAAAACATTAAACCACAATGGCATAAGTATCGGACAAGGAATAAGAATGGTATGAGCAAACACCCAATCTGCCTATAGCTAGAAATGTGCCCAAGTTGCATGTTAATGAAGCTAATAGCAATGAATTCCAAAGGCCAATCCCCAAGGGAATGACATCTAGAATGTCACAAGAGAGGATAGACATCCTCTAATACCAAAAATAGTTGTGTATCTCACACATCCAATTTCTTCTCATATTCAACCTACCTAACAATAGCCACAAGCTCTCCTTTTATTCCTACTTCATAGGATCAACCACTTTTCACAAGCAATGTGGGATAAATAAATAAAATAAAATAAAACACTAACGGTCACAAAATTGGACAACTGCTAAAGTGAGAACATTACAATCTGCCTCCCTTGAAATTGCTTGGACTTAAGCAATCTCATTCCTATTTGCTATAACACCTGCTCACTCTCCCAAGTAGCATCTTCCTCTAGTAGATCTCTACATTTAACTAAATATTCTTTAATCACCCTATTTTGTAGAGTCCTTTCCCTAGTATCTAGAATAGCTTCAAGAAACAATATGAGCTTTCCCTCCTCATCCAATGGTGGCAATTCTGCAAAAGGCACAACTCTCTGACCAATGGCTTTCTTGAGCCTTAACACATGAAACACATTATTCACCCGACTACCTTTTAGAAGATCAATCTCATAAGAAAACCTTGCCCACTCTGTGAATCACTCTGTAGAGCCCATATAACCTAGGCTTTAACTTGTCAGCTCTGCTCTTCTTGAGTGATGACTGTCTATATGGTTGGAGCCTCAAGTAAACCATATCCCGAACCTCAAATCTATGCTCTATCTAGTGCTGATCAGCATACAATTTCTACTGATTTTGGGCTTCTTGTATATTCTCCTTGAGCACCCTCAAAATACCCTGACTGTCCTGCAAGAAGGTTTTTGCTTTAGGCATTGTACTATCCCTTAAAACCATATCCATGAAACTAGGTGCTTCATAACCATATAGTGCCATGAATGGAGTCATCTTGATGGACATATGATAAATGGTGTTATAATAGTATTCTCCCATATGCAACCAATTGACCCAAGCCCTCTGTTGTGCAGTCACATAGTTCCTCAGATATCCTTCCACCCATTTATTAACAATCTCTATCTACCCATCTGTCTTTAGATGATAACTACTGCTAGGTGTAAGATTTGTACCACACAACCCAAACAATTCCTACCAAAAAGAACTCATAAATTTACTATCCTAATTACTGACAATGAAACTAAGTAGCCCATGTAATTTGAATATCTCTTTGAAGAAAAGATTGGCCACCTGTGATGTTGTGTAAGTGGATAGAATAGCAAAGATGTGAGAAAACTTTGTCTGTCGGTCAACTACCACATAGATATAATCTCCACTATACTTTTGGTAACCCAATGATGAAGTCCATAGAAATACTTTCCCATTTCCTATTTGGAATGGGAAAATTTTGTAACAACCTATTGAGCTATTATTATGCACGATGCTAAACGGCAGGAATTCTTACGAACTCTTCTCTTGAAAAGATGATTTTGTGAATCAACTCCAATGTTTCGGGTTGATTTTGTGACCTACTAGAATCCATTCAGTTGAAGATAAATGTGATTGTTCACAAGGAAGCCTTTGCTGGTTCGTTTTGATTTTGGATGAGATGAAGAACCTACATGCTGCTTCAAAATAAAACATGCAAAAGAACTATGTTTTTTTATTTTTATGTTTTTTATGAATGCAATGCAACAATGCAACTAAAATGAATTCCTATTCTAATAGCAGGGTTAGCAAAGAAAATAACAAAACTTTAAAGCAAATAACATGAAATTGAAATTCCTAACGGACATAAGTTATGGAAAATGACACGTATGCAAGTTAAGCTTTCAAAGAAATCAGTAAATAACCAATGAAAGAAGGAGCGGCACTTCCTCAATTCCACTAATGCAATCATCAATGAGAAACTTAATGAGTATATAATGTTTCACCCTTCATCAAATTGCAATGCCATAGAAAGTGCGCTCATGTGAGACGAAAAGCTATGTAGGCACAATTCAATGATTTCTTCTCAAGCTAGTTACATCAGCAAAATTCATCTAAACCATAACAAACACCAAAACTAATAAATTGCACAACCAAAAACAAAGCAATAAACCTTTGGCTCAATCATAATTCCATGAACATACATCCACAAAAATATGAGACATTTAGGAAAGAATTACTACACTCTAAATGTGAGCACCAAAAGCATAATTTTATTGCAAAATAACGACGGCCCCAATTACATATTACAATAGAGTATTTCTAAGAAATCATCTCTTCAATTTGTGTTGACAATAAGAGATATCTTCATGCAATAAAATGATTTTAATTAATAAAACAAACTAATTATATACAAAGTAATAATCTAACTAGTGCTAAGAAGAACTCCATCCATTTCTATTCATTAATTGGATGCATGAGCCTTTACATGATAGAAAACAAAGAATTTATGAGAGGAGAAAGAATAAGAAAGCTTTGAGTCAAAGTGGAAGTGTCTACAAGTGCCAAAATTGGAAGCTAATCCTTCACTGGGCATTTGTCAGAGTTAAACTATTGTTAGAATGCCTTTTTGATACATGGAAAGCTCTATTTTTAGAATTGGCAGTTAACTATCAATGCACCTCTGGAAAAGCGGACCTGTGCCCCTACGCACCTATGCACTAGCGGACCTACATTGTCAAAATTAAAATTCTGGAGTTTGGGTTTTGTTCCCCTTAATCCCAAGACTATGTCTAGATGTTTGCTCTTGAATTTATCAATAATCTCAATAATTTTAGTCACATTTGGTAAATCTAAAACTTAATATTTGTCCTTGACCTTTTGTCTGTAATTTTCTACCTCAATTCGAGTGTCAGCAAAATCCTCGAGTTTGGTATCCAATTCCAATAACGCTTCTTTGTATCTGAAAGCTTTCCAGATGTCTTCGTCATTAGCAACTTCCTCAAAAATATTCTTAAAACTCTCTACTACTACCTCTATAGGCAACAACTTCTCCTATTCCTCATCTTCAAAAATCCTTAAACTTGCATCGTTGTAATGCTTCTCTGCTTCCAAAATTCTCTCTTGGGCTTGGTCCTTGAGCCTATGGATATCCGTGTGTAATGTTTCCATTACTTTATTACTGTTAGCAATCTTTTCTATCCTATCATTAATCAAATCTAATTCCTCTATTGTATATACATCTACCAAAACTTTGTTTCTTTGCCCCTTTATGGCTTGCAAAATTTATAAGTCCTTACTCCAGGCCCTTACCTCATCCATAATGCTGAAGTTCTGCTTCAAAATTGCCAACATTTTATTCACATTCTCTTGTGTAGCATGTAGAAAATTCAAATTCCCCTGGATAATCAAAATACCCTTATCTTCAAAACTTTCCCACTACGTCTGTTGAAAGGCTTTCAAAAATGGGTCTACATGTACAAGTCCCCCTTCTCTAAGTATGGTGTTTAATGTCTCCTCGAGGTGCTCAGGATCTAGAGGACCAACCACTTCGGCTAAATATCCCCTTAGGATCTCATTTTACTATCAAAGTGTTCGGAGTTCAACCTCTTCCTACTCCATGTTCTGAAAAACTTCCTTAATCCCCATGGTTACCGTTAGTTGGGTTGTATCCCGTGCGGGCCTCCCAAGAATGACCTCTTTAATTTGATAGTCTTGAGGACTAAGACTTTCTGTATCTATATCATCAGGAGGGATAACCACTTGAGTAAACAAATCTTGATCCCATGTATTGTTGACAAATGCCAATGGTCTTGCTTCATGTAATGGGGATTCAAGTTTGTTCAAAATCTCAACCAACTCAAAAATGTCTTCCTCATCAACACAGAATTGAGGTTTGGTGCTCCTCATTATTTCTTTTCGGATCCATCTTGGGATGCGCTCAACTAAACACTTTCCTCTCGAGGATGAAAGAGTATGTTCTGCTACCTCCTTTCCCTTATCACTCCTCATCAGAGTACTTTCTCTTTGCGATAGCTCTTTTTCTCTGGTATCTATCTCAGTAGACCCTATAGCTTGCACCTCAATGTCTTGGGAAGGTGGTTGAGAATATTCCACCATTTGTCCCCCCTTCGACACTTCATTAGTCACCATTTTTTCTAGTTCCTCCTCTTGTGAAGGTTCCTTCTAAACCTATTCTACTTCTGAACTTTGAGGTAAAGGAGTAACCGAGCCTTTATCTACCATTGTGACTTGTGGTGGAGATGGGGGACTAAGATCGAGACCTTATGAATCTAGCGGCAAATCTGTCCAGTCTTCTTGTTGGGGTTCACCTATAGGGGTATCCCTGATCTTATCCCCAACTAATTTTGTCCCCACAAGCATAAAATCAAAACCTGACATTTTGAAAATGTCATCACCCTCTTCACTCTGCTCATCTACCCATTGTTGTACCTTGTCCTCTGAAGAAAAGACTTCCAAGGGTTCCTCTGGAGTAGATGGTGGTGTTATTTTGGAACTTCTCCTCCTTTGTTGTTCCGCAGCTCTAGCTAGTTGGGTTCTTCCTTGTAAAGGCACCTATTCCTCCTCTTCTCCCTCCGGAATGGTTTTGGGGATAGATGGGCAAGGCACCATTCTTTTAGTCACCCTTTGCCTCTTCTTCATTCATATCTTAATCATTTTCTATTTCATGGAGGTAGAAGGGGATGTTGGCTCTGCTTATGGAGGAGGGATAGAAACTTGTTGAAATTCCTCCTCTTTGGTCTAGCTAAGCACAAAGGGAAGCAATTGAAGGTCATCCTTAACTTGAGCTACTCCAGTATCCTTGGACCCTTGTACATTTTCTTCATGTTGTTGGGGAGGTGCTTGTACTTCAGCTTCTTCTCTTTTAGCCCTTTAAGGAGAGGTCCTCTTTCTTTTCCCCTTTCCTTTCCTCTCTAGAGGGTGATAGTATCCAACCGGGTGGTCAAGTTGGTATACTATTTCTAGCCTGATGGGAGACTGGGCCACAAAGATAGGAATTGTAACTTTCTTTCCTCTACCTCTCTCTGAGCAGGCATGTTTGTGAAATATCATGGTACTAGGTATTGGATAAAGTTGAAAGGGTTTCTTGATCCAATCCTTTGTCATTCTAATTACATGCCTCACTTGTTGATTAATATCATCACCCTCCTCCATGTCAACCTTGAAATTCATGATGGGTCTCTCTCAAATTTTGTCTGAGTTGAACAAGGGGTCCAGTAGCTCCCTAGAATCTTGTTGTAGTATTTCCTCTGGAATGGTTAGTTTGAGAGCCTTCTCTGCCAAATAAAAATTCATCCTACAATAGTCCCTAATATGGACATCGTAGTCATTTGTTGTGTTCATCCAGTGGTCCTCAATGGCCTCTTTGTGATGGAATTCTCTACCAGCTAGGCTTTCCACTTTCCCAATATTATCAAAATATGGCCTGGGAGAGTTATATTCCTCAAGGGGATAATGTTTCCACTCCCACTCAAAAGACAGAATATATTGCTTCTGCTTCACCTGATATGGTCCTATGACCAAGGGCCATGTACAACATGGTCTTCATTGTTTCCTTACCATATCATATGTAGATTCAATCTATCGTACAATCTCCAAAAAAACCAGTCTATCACTTGGATATCTAGGGAGCTTCTTAGGTTTAATTGTGGCACAGCTACCCGTAGATATGTGAATGTTTTAAACTAGATGTAGAAGGCCTCGAGACATGTTATCTACATAATTGCATCATCGGATAACCTCTTCGCATAATCTCCCTTTACGAATTGGATGATTGTGAAGATAAATGCATCACTCACAATCCTATATTCTTTGCTCTGTGCTGAGAGCTTCTTCCTCACCAATTGAGAGTAGAAAATGTAAGGCCAGACATTGGGATCCTGCATGCTGCCTCTTTTGTACAATTCGAAGTAGTTTGTGGCCCTTACTTCTAGCAGATATACCATATAGGAAGTCATATAGAACTTCTTATCCTTGACTGCCCGCAATTGTTCACACAAGTTCTCACTTAATGTGGTGGCCTAGTCAAGTGGAATATTTTCCATCTTGATAGTCTCAATGAAGTTTATCATGAAGACATTCAAATGTCTAGCTGCTAGTAGACCCATGACCCTACTTAGAAGAATGATGGAATAGTCAATATCCCCCTTCATGTACCCCCTTGTCATATCCACTTTTCCAGTTATCCTCCCTAGAGGAGTCTTCTCAATAAGATAAGAGGACTGGATGATCTCAGTTGCCTCTTTTGGGTGTTCCCTATACCACCTTTCCATTTCCTCATAAGAGTCTTATGAACTAATCCACCCTTGGGAGATGAAAGACCCTTTCAATGTTTTTGGGTCGAAGGTCCAGTACAACTTCTCTAGTCACACTCTTAACCACTCTTTCCTCTAGAACAAAGTGTTGTGCCAGTGTCATAATTAAATCCACTGATTGCACTGATGTTGGGTATCAAACTGTGCTCACCAACCCTGATGGAACCAAAGTGGATACTAAAGTTGATCTCTCTGTGGGTTTGTTACAGATTCTAACGAACTCTCCCAAGTCAATGTGTCCCAAATCAGTATCCTTAATTTCTGCATAGTCATCTTGGAATCTTGACTTGGATGGGACCCCTTGGAACTTGAAAACCACAGGCTTGGGTGTCATCTTCTTGCCAGATGAGGATGCCATTGAATCTGTGTGACAAAACAAAAACGTTCATTAGTTAAAAAAAAAAGACAAGATTATTAAAATATTTGATTTTATTCAAAAAAAAAACTCAAAAAGGTTAAATTCATGAAAAACACCCAAGTACCCTATTATTTATTAAATTTAATTTTAAAAAATAAGGTGCATAGCTACGCACCAGATCAGGTGCACAAGTGCACACCTCATTTCTTAGTATTCTTTCAATGTGTGAGGGTTGTGTTATAGGTTTTAGATATGGGGTCCACGGTTGCGCACCAAAACGGGTGCACAACAATGCACCTTGTTTGTTTTTGCATGTGGGGTGTTAGATTTTGCACTAGGGTTTTACGTGGCAACAGGTGTGCACAGCACGATGCGCTCGATAGGTGTGCACAATGAGGTGTGCTCAGCATGGTGGGGTGCAGTAGCAGGCGTGACCGTGTGGTGCACAACAGTGGGCGCAAGCATGTGGTGCACAATAGTAGGTCTGGTGCATAGGGCAACATGGGTGGTGCACAATGTGGGTGCATGGCCATGTGGTATGCAACGCATGATGTGCATTTTAATGGAGTTTAAAGTTTGTGCATAATGAGGTGCGTAGTTGCGCACCAAAATGTGTATTTTGTGTGAATTTCTTTGTTTTTTAAGTTTTCCTTTGAATTTTTGGAAGTATGAGGGGGATGCGGAGGTGCGCACCAGATCAGGTGCACAACTATGCACCATGCTTTGTTTGTGGATGTGAGGAAGAGGAGGAGCGCACCAAATTTAGGTGCATAGTCGCAAGACAAGAGCTTGATGAAGATGAGGTATTTTACAAAGTGCCAAAATGAAAGATTGTGAAGGAAATAGAATAGACAAGGTGGAAATTTTGGAAGGGGCAAGGGTTTATATAACCCCACCCCCTTTAGTGGTGCGCAAACCTTCCATGGTGCGCACTTGCACACCATGTCAGGTGTTCTAATGCGCACTCTCCAAAAAAAATCTTTTTTTTTGAAATTTTCCAATTTTTCAATTTTTTGATTTTTTTGATTTTCAATTGTTGTGATTTCTTGATCTTTTTTATTTTTTGATTTTTTGGGTTTTTTCGATTTTTCAAAAGACACAACCTTCAACATTGGGGCATGGACTTAGGGCTTCAAAACTAGCCCAAGTCTGAAAAAAAGTAGGGGGGTCCCCATTTCCTACTCGAAATGGGGCATGCATTGTGGAGCCACAACACAACCCTATAGGATATGTGTGATTTCCCCTATTCTGTTGACAAACTGCACACTCCTTGACATGCTTTTGAACATCATCCTTGAGCCCATTCCATGTAAACCATTCACGGATTTTTCTGTAGGTCTTAAAGACCCCTGGATGTCTAGCTATAGGAGTATCATGAAATGCCTTCATTATTACCTCCTTAAACTATGATGAAGGAATCAAATATATCATACCCTGGAATTTGATCAATCCATCCATTACCACATAATGATCATCCTGTACGGTGCCTGCAATCACTTCAGAAGGCCAAGTGTCCCTCATATACTCTTTCATAATGTTATTTCTCCAATCTCATGTAATCTCAGATAGAGCACAAATATGAAGTCTCTTGGATAAAGAATTTTCCACCCCATTCTTCTTACCTTTGAAAAACTCAATGTCAAAGTCATAAGCCTACAACTTCGTAATCCACTTCTATTTTCTATCATTCAAATCATGTTGATCATGAAGTATTTGATGTTGTTGTGATCAGCCTTGATAAAAAACTTCCCCCTAACTAGGTAGGACCGAAACTTCGCCAATGCATACATAATAGCCAACATCTCTCGATCATAGATGGAATAGCTCCTCTCCACTCCACAGAGCTTCCTACTCTCAAAAGCAATGGGATGCTTCTCCTGCATCAAGACTACCCCAATCCCATCACTTGACACATCACAATGAAGCTCAAATGGCTTCGTGAAGTCTAGTAGAGCTAATACTTGATATGATGACATCACCTTCTTGAAATGATTGAAGCATCTCTAAGTTGCCCCTGTCCATGTGAAGGCGCCTTTCCTGGTAAGGTTTTTCAAGGGTGTAGGGGTCTATGAAAATCCCTTAATAAATCTCCTATAAAACCTACAGAGACCAAAGAACCCCTTAAGTTGTGTAAGGACCATAGGAGTAGGCCAATCAACAATGGCTCTAATATTTTTGGGATCTACTCGAACTCCATCTACGCTGATGATATGCCCAAGGTATAGTAACCCAGTCAACCCAAACTCGCACTTAGATTCCTTGGCATATAATGACTCTTTCTCCAAAATGAACAACACCATCTCAAGATGTTGTAAATGCTCCTTCCAAATCTTATTAAAGACCAAAATCTCATCAAAGAAAATTAGGACAAATCTCCTAAGCTACCCCATAAATACCTGATTCAGGCAACTCTGGAACATAGTAGGGGCATTGGTTAACCCAAATGGCATAACCAAAAATATGAAGTGGCTATAGTGACATTGAAAAGCTATCTTCTCAATGTCCTCCACCCTCATCCTAATTTGATTATACCCTAACTGTAAATCAATCTTTGTAAAAAAGCATGCACCATGTAGCTCATCAATCAGCTCATCTATCCATGGGATGGGATATATGTTCTTAATGCTCTTCTTATTTAATGCCCTATAACTGATGCACATGTGCATCTTCCCATCCTTCTTCTTTACCAATACTACTGCTAAAGGAAAGGGGCTCTTACTAGGCTTGATATGCCCCATCTCTAACAAATCCTTAATCGCCTTTTCTATCTCATCCTTGTTTTTCTTAGGATGATGATAGGGAGTAATCATAACTGGTTTGGCTCCCTTGAGTTCAATAACATGCCCCACCCCTCTATCAGGAGGAACACCATGTGGAATCTCACCAAAAACTTTAGATTGCCTATCAAGTATTGCCTGGATATCTATTGCATGACTCTTCACCTATGGTTCCTTTGAGGCTGGCATACTAAAATATTTTGTCGCCCACTCTACATCATCATGTCAAAACAGTCTCTACATTCTCCTCAAGGAGATTACTCTACAGCTCCCATATGAAAGTCCTCTAAGTACAATAGTTTTTCCCTCATGCTAAAACCTCATCTCCAATTTTGCTAGGTTCAGTGTGAACTCGACTAGCAAGTCCATCCATATCATGCCGAGGATGACATCATAGTCTCCCATGTCTACTACATAGAAGTCATTCTCTAACTCATAGTCATCTTGAAACCTGATGTGAAGATTAGATATCTTCTGAGTGAATAATAATTTGTCACCATTTGCTACCATGACTCTAAACCTGGCATGCTCCTCAATCTGTAAACCTCTCTTGGATACCAATCGTGCATCTATGACTTATGTGTAGCCCCAGTGTCAATGAGTGTGATCACTTTCTGCCCCTTGATAGTACCCCTAACCTGAAATGTGATTGCCTTTTGGGCCCCTGTTAATCATGTCAATGACTTCTCATCCTTAGGAATGTTGTTGTCCTCTGTAGTGCTATCCTTGTCTGAGTTAGAGTGTTGATCCTCCCTCTCTAATTGTGACTTCTCTACTAAGAAATACTCCATTTGATTGGAACACTTATGAGATAAGTCACAAGGCTCTTTGTAATAAAAACATAGCTTTTTCTTCCTCAACTCATTCAAGGTGTCATTATCCAGCTTATTATCCCTTTTTGGCTGAGCATCCTTGTGAAAAGATTTTTTGTCCTTCTCCTTGTCCTTTTTCATGTATGAATCCCTATGTTAAAATCTGCTCCTAAAAGGAGAAGGTGCTAAGTCACAAGCCTTCTTAGTAGCCTCATGTAATGTAGTTGGGTCAATGTCCCTTGACCCAACCCCTCAAGGGATCTGAGATTCCATCCAAAAAAAATACTACTAACCTCTCATGTGCCTAGTAACCATTTGAACATTACCTCCTCTTGATTTGGACCAGTATTCCTGCCTCCACCTAGTTTTATATCTCTGTCATCTTGGTCACCCATACTATTGTCTTGTTCAGAGAATATTTCCTTTGTGTTTGTATGACTAGATTGTGTGTCCCTTTGCACAGATGAACTAGACTGTTCACTCTGCAAGTTTGAACTACTACTTTGTCTTGCTCTACTATTTTGGAAATTATAAAGCCCTTATCAAAGGTCCAACATAAATTCTTAGCCCTTTTTATTTTTTATTTTAGTTTTTTGACATTTTTTGAAACACTTTTCCCTCTATCTGACTATCCCAAATTCCCTATAAGACCTCCACAGGATGGTAGGACTTATAGCTCTGATACCACCGTACTGGGTACCCTAAAAATGCCCAAAAATTGAACCAACTACTGATAGTGATTTTAATGTCTTTGCATAGATTTGAAATCACATAACATGAACAAGAAGGAATTTATGCAAAATTGAAGATTGAACTACTGTTGAAATAATATTAGTTTTCAAGCTAATAAAATCAAATACATAGCAAACTTTCCAATTCACTAATTACTCCAATAGTATAACATGTTATTCTAGTCATGATTTCCCAACTTGTTGCTACTATAATATGAATAGTGTCATGCTATAGTGACGGTACAATAAAAATTGCCTTCAATCAGTCCAAGACCCTCATAAAAATATTCCTCCACAATGGCATAAGTATCAGACAAAGAATAAGAATGGTATGAGCAAACACCCAATCCAACTGTAGCTGAAAATGCACCCAAGTTGCCTATTAATGAAGCTAATAGCAATGAATTCCAAAGGAAAAACCCCAAGGGAATGATGTCTAGAATGTCAAAAGAGATGATAGACATCCTCTAATGCCAAGAACAAATCCGTAACTCATGCATCCAATTTCTTCTCATATTCAACCTGCCTAACAATAGCCACAAGCTTTCCTTTCATTCCTACTTCATAGGGTTGACCACTTTTCACAAGCAATGTGGAATAAATAAATAAAATAAAAGGCCAATGGTCACACAACCAAACAACTGCCAAAGTGGGGACAATACAAGTAGGTATGAGTATTTCCCTATTTTTTGGGATTGGGGTTTGGGGTTTTGCACCGTTATGCTAGTCATTTTTTTCATATGGACTCCAAACCAAGATTTTATTTGATATTTATGGCTTTTTTTCCCTAAGACCGAATGGGTTTTAATTTCAAAGTTTTTGAGTTATAAGGTTTTCACCTCGATTTATGTGTCACCCAATTTTCTCGAGTTTTCTTGGCATGGTGTTGGTCATAGATTTAGATTATCTGTAGGATGTTAATCCAACCATTGTTGCATCTTTATGTTTGCATTGGAATGCATGTCATATCTATACTCCTAACTTTGTGTTTGATTGAGTGATTTTATACTTGGTGTTATTGTTTTTGGTCAAGCCCTTGTTATTTCATGGACACTAGGATTTGTGTAGAATCCATACTCCCAGATTAAGACCGGTCGAGTGAGTTCATGATGTTTGGTTTGGTTGCATCATTGGGATTTGTGTAGAATCCATACTCTCAAATTAAGGTCGGTTGAGTGAGTTTATGATGTATGGTTTTAATGTTCATTGGGATTCATGTAGAATCCCTACTCTTGAGCTTGTATTCTATTGAGTGTCATTTTGCTTGTGTTCTCATCCATCCCTTGTTTTATGATCTTTGTGATGGTTGTGTGCCCACACATGAGCACATGCGCATGCATCTTTTGGGTGACTTGCGAGGCTTGAACTCTCAATTGTATTTTGGTGGAGTTGTGTTCATTTGGGATTGGGTTTGGAATATGCATGCCTATGGGCACTCATCATTGGATGAGCATGGGTAGGGTAGGGTAACACCATAGAGGGGCTTCTAGCGCAACCTTGGTGATTATTTTCAAGGTTGGTGTGAAGAAGGCTTAATTAAGTGATAACTAAATAAATTATTTGGTAATAAATTTAAGATAATAAAAAGATATGTGAGCACTTGGTTTAGTTCAAGGACACAATGTGTGCACCTCCCTAAGGGAGTTGATGTCACATGATACTAGTTTGGGCTACCTGATGCCAAGCAATTTACTCTCCAGTGAGTCCCTACATAGTTGACCCAACTTGCATTGTCTCTTGATCTTGGTTTCAATCATCTTTATTGTCTGGTGTGAGTGTTAGCCACTGATGTTTTCTTTATGTGTGTTTGTGGTTGGATCATTATCTCCATTAGCACGACGAGAGTGGACCTACGAGTTTCACAACTAGGGACCACTATACAGAGACGATCTATTTTCTACTGCAACCAATGCTTGATGTTTCACTTGGTATTTTGGATTTCTGAAGTATGTTTCCTTGTGATTTATGCTTTTATTGGAATTTTTGGATATCATGTGTACATAATGTTAGTTTATTAGACACATTCCTTATTTATGATGTTTAGCATATGGTTAGATGATGTGATTCACTTAGTTGGAATATCTATTGCTTTATTGGTTTAGCATGTTAGTTTTTATTGATCTTATGATGTTATCATGTTGTAGTAGTGACGCCCTCATAAGATATCTATAAATATCTATTTGGCAGTTTGGGATGTTGCACATAGGGGATGGCTAAGGCCTTCAAGGTCTCATGATGCTATTACGGTTGGGAAGAATCACGCACAAGTTTTAGTTGTGTTGGTGCTTAGATGTTTATGTTTTCCGTCATATGATGTTTTCTTTATGAACCATGTATATACATTGTGATGTTGCTTTCTGCATGTTCCTTCATATGGTGTTATGGATTAGATGGATAGTTATTTTCTACTCCTTATTTCATGGTTTTTTATTTCATGTGTTTGAGTGTCCAAGCCTTAATTATTGTGGATCTGGCATTCCCTAGTGTGGAGGTCCTATCTCTTTTTCCCTTCTGATTATTCATGATTATTCATCGATTTGTGACAATGGTTCAACATTAGGCGATATTAGAAGTGTATCACATGCCTTAAGGAGCTCTATCATACGATACTAGAAAGTATCACACCATAGTAGCGAGAAATGTCTTATGGCACTGGTGAAGTATCACCTCACCATACTAAGAATTACCACTTGGCTATACTGAGAAGTATCACCTGGCTATAGTGAAAAGTATTGCCTAGGAAAAAAGTATCATCTTGCTTTAGTAAGAAATGTCACCTGGCTGCAATAAAGTGTCACTCAATTTCTTGCAAAAACCTACTTGGGCAAGCAACAGGTATCTTTGGACTTTTCGAATTAAGAATTGAAGGGTGTTTAGAGTACCCTTTAGGGTTGGACTCCTTCCTAGTTCAACAATTTTTCTATGGGGTTTAGAATTTATTGTTTAAGTATAAGTTGAGATATATTTAATTCCTTAGACTTAAGATATATTTTAATATATGGGACAATTCATTTGATATAGGTTCTAGACTTCTCTGAGATAAGATAACAATTCTAGGAAATTTCAAGGCTTCAAAAATTCAAACTTAGCCAAATTTTAGGGCTTCATGATTTCAAACTTAGCCAAAATTCAGGAGTTAGTAGTATCTTTTAGCATAGTGTCTAATAGATGAGTGGATGTAACTTTGAGCCCTCTTCTTCTACATTACCTTCGTTGGTCTCTACTTGTGGTTCTTGATTATGATATGATTAGTGGATATGGACTTGTATGTCTAACCATGCTAGGAGCTTTTGCTTTGGGATTGAACGAGAACATCCCCTTGGTATATTATCATGATCTGTGTGGTCTTTTTTTGTGAGTTATGGTTTTGAGCTTGGAGATCTTTGTAAGTGTTTGTAAGACTTCCGCTAGTGTAGGTGAACATGTGAATTTAGCCACGTTCCATATTCTCATCACCTTGTCCTGGTGTTTCATTATTACACTTGGTTACTTTTGCTGTTGTTAACTAACTTATCTTAAGAAAAAAATTATTCAATGCACGTTTTATCCCTATGTTCAAAGGATCTCCAAGTGGGGCATTACAACCTTTTTCATCTCCTGCTCAAAACTGAGAACATCTTTGTATTTGATCATTCTCTCTCTACAACTGTCCTCATTTAATCTATTAGCAATGACATTCTCCTCCCATAGAGGTTTTGAAGGAGGTAAATTATATCCCCCCATGCTCTTGAGGGCATTCTTGGCTACATTGCAAGGGTCATATGCTCTTGCTAGTCTAGTTGGCAATTTGTAGCTTCTCAAATAGGCATCAGTCTCCTCAATAGAATTCTTACCTATCTCAAAATCTCCTACTTTGGTCATCTACATAAAAAAAATTCCTTTCTTGACAAGTTTTCGTAAATATTCCCTGTTTAATGAGATCAATTGTCAAAAAACTTCTACAAACCCTAATCCTCTAGGACATATTTAGGCAAAGTGAGAGGTGGCTGAGGGCATCCATATATTGTAATAATAGCATATTCCTCAAATAGAAAAATACTTCCCCAATCATGTACCAATTTTTTCCAAGCATCAAAACACATTCCAAGCTTAACAATTTTCCTAATAGTTCTAGGTATTTGTACATTAACTAGTCCTATCATTTTCAAAAAAAGATGCACAAAATCTTATAAAGGAAATGACATTTGAATATGGGTAGAATCTTTGTCATACCCTTATCCAACTTTGCAGTGGTAACCTTTCTCCCCATTCCTCTATGCATTTGAAGAAACTTTGATCAAAGAAATCAGCATTTTTGAACAAGATCAAATGCATGATCAAAGAGTAGTGAGGAAATCTAAAATTCTCCAATTGTCCCTATTGTGCAGTAATGATCTCATCATGGATTTTTTCGACGATATATGTCACATAATCATACACAACATTTTTGTTAGGGTCTTCAATATTTAGTGCTATGACATAATGTCCTCCTAGAACATTCATGGTTCCATCTAAACCTAGGACTTTATTGAGGCCAAAGAAAATATTCTAGAAATATCTCTAAAGGAATTCAAGAGGCATGATTTTATCCACTTCCTTTTTCTTTGGAATTTCTCCCTTCTCTTTGTTAGACAGAAGGATGTGTCTTTTCCTTGCCCTACCCCTATAAAATATCTTTTGACTCATGAAATTCTCATTTAGGTCATCCATGTTAATAGGAGATAACATTGGGCCTCCCACATCGAATGCCTCTATGAATGTCCCTTTCTCTAGAACAAGGAAAATGCTTCTATCTCTCATGTAGAATGACTTGTTGACTAGATTATAACATTTTATTAATGCCTTTACGAGGTCAACATCTACAAATACTTCTGGCATAATTAGCTTGCCCAAATTCCTAACCCAAGGGTTGCAAACTGGGACTTTCTCTACTTTGTTCTTGTAAAAGAACTAGAAAAATCATATCCATTCCTATTAGGAACCTTTGAATCTCTACAAAAGACATATGAATCTCTAAAGGCATGATCATTTGCAAATTTTGTGGTGGTTGAACCACGTAGAATGTGCATCCATTCCTCTACAAACAAATTAGGGTTTTTTGTTTGATATGTAGATTCTTCAATTCTTCAATTTGGACCTGTGCGATCAATTCACCTTCTTTGAGTCATTTCTTCAAAAAAAATCAATCAACTTTGAATGTTGTATGCTAGAAAATCACTTCAGATCACTCTGCAACTCAAATTTTGCTCTAAACACTCAAACAATTATGCAACTAGTGATGAAAATCTTCGTGTCTTTCAGAATTTATTTGTCTCTACAACAGGAGCATGGCATTAATCTCATTCAATCAATACACTTCAAAACCCATCAATCTTTGAAAAGTTGGCAAAATCTTCGCTTTTTCATATTTCATACTTCCAGGTCATACTTTTTTTATCCAGCTCAGACATGGCCATTGAAATTATTTTTTATGCATTAAAACTGAAAGCTAAGATGATGTGATGACCACCTTAACGCTGCCTCCTCGCAGTTTACTTTCTTTACTTATCCCTGTTGCAACCATGCAAAAAGGGATAATTCTACTATTTTGCGGCTTTGCTACTTCTTTTCATATATGCCAGGCTAAGCCTACAATACAGCAATCATTTTCCTTTTGCTTTATCACTACTTTGCAACTATGTTCTTTACTGATTGCATGAGCTTGTGAAACTGCATTTTCCTTTACTTTATGGTTTATTGCAGCTTCATAGTTGTTTACCACTTTAACTCATTGACTGTTGCAATCTGGCAATGACCCCTTAATTTACTACTTCGCATCTTTGCGGCGGTTTGGAACCTAGCACTTATGTCACTGGCAATGTCATGATTCTTCTGATCTAAACCTTGTCGCCTCTTCTCAACCAGCAAACATAATGTTTTCTCTAACCGTGTGATGTTGTGTTGAACCCTTTTCCTTAACTGTTACTTCATCTCGCAACATTGCAACTCAAAATTTCAACTGTCTTTAAAATCTTGTGAAAGTGCGATAAAAAGTTCTTCGCCACTTTGCAACTTAAAATATTAACAACAAATTAAACCATGCGAAGATGTGATGATTACCTTTAACTATAACATTTTAGTTATTTGCAAGCTCACAACTTCATTTTTGAACCGCATCTTTTGATCCGTGAAGATCCGATTATGAACATTTCACTACTTCTCAACTTTGACCTCAAGTTAGCCTGTACTCCTTGCGATGTTGTGATTTCTTTGACCTTAACTATCAAGTCACTAATCACACATTCACAATTGTCATATACAAAGCATTGCTTGGACATGTGATGATAAGGCCACTTTTATACTAATTGCCACTTTGCTTCAGAGTTTCACTACCGCAAAATCTTAACCTTAGTTAATCCTTGCAAGAGTGTGATTTCAAGCTTTTGTCACTTCACTATTGTAAGCTTTGGTCAATCATAAACTCTTGCAATGTTGTGATGGTTTGAATCTTAACTATATGACTGCACTTCAGACTTTCGCAACTTAATCTTTCATTTCATCTCAAACCCTTATGACTGTGCAATGACTTTTTCTTCTAATTGTTAGATACTTTTCATGGTTTTGCAGCTTACAATCTTTCTTCATGGCTCAATTGTGTGACCATGCGATAGCCTTTTAACTTGATTGCTTTCTTCATTATCGCTACTTTGCAACTTGAATCATTAACTCATTGCTTAACCCTGCGAAAGTGTGATTATATGTTTTTATCACTTCGCTACCTTAACTCAAGGTTATCTTTAACCACTTGTGAGCATGCAATAACATTTCAAGTTAACTATTTATGCCCTTCGCATGATCGTGACTTGAATTTCTTTAAGCCTGAGTTGACTTGTGATCATGTGCTCTCCATTGTATTGATCCTTAGCATCCTTGACTTGAATGATAGTACTAACTACTCTAATGTTACGATGAACTAATGATAGACTATCTCACATCCTGGCATCCTTCAACTTGGTTAGTGATCAGAGTCGAGTGATGTTGTGATTAAAAGATTTTTGCCACATCACAACTTAAGATATAAGAGAGGCATGAAACATAATACGGCAAATAGATCAAAATACTTAGGGATATAATTGTATAAGCAAGATTTTATCTATCCCTATTTGGTATGTATGACAAATATGAACATTTTCAACAAGACATAAAACATGAAATTTTGCCTTAGGGTTTTTATGAGGGATACTACAATTTTCAAAAACCCTAAGCAAATGACAAAAAATTTCTTCTTGATTTTTAGATTTGTTGGGTGAAAATTTACTCCATCATACATGAATGACAAAATATGTTTGGTTCCAAATACACCCCGTCATATAGTTGCTAGAAAGAACAAGCCAAAAAGCACACGTTCCCCCTTCATGCCTTCATAACTCCAAATACTTGGATTAGATATATATAGTTTCTCCACTTATACTCCATCCACACCATGAATCCTTTATTCTTAAACAATTCATAAAAGGTATAACCAACATACCTTGTCAACTCATTGGATCAAGAATAGGATCGGATGGACCAAAAACTTCTAATTCGTAAGAGTCATTGAACCAGTCCATTGAGATACTAGAGTTGTATGCACTATATGCACAATGATTAATTGGTCAGGTCATTCAACACGACGGCATTGATGTACAATACCAAGGAAAACCCATGAAAATACCCCTTTGTAAGAAAAACAAGACATCATGTAACTTTCTGACATTAGAGACAAATTATGTTATGGAATTAGGTTTGTCTCAAAGGTGAACATCTATCTACTAATAGATAAATTCTGAAAGATAGATTTGAGAAGAGGGTCTATTTTATCATTTATATTTAACAATATAAACTGTTGTAATTGGTCCCATTTGTTTTGCATCAAATAATGTAAAGTAATATACTACTTTGCAAAATTAGGTATTTTAAAAAGGAACATTTGCGTGTTTGGTTCTATCACACATTTGATCTCATAAAATATCTTTGCAATAAACTAAAAATAAAACTTAATATACTTTAATTGTGATAGTTAACTTCCCATCTTTCTTAGTCTCTTTGGTGTGTGTGTGTGTGTGTGTCCCATTTGTTTTGCATCAAAAAATGTAAAGTAATAGATTACTTTTCTAAACTAGGTATTTTACAAAGTAAGGAACATTAGCTTATTTGGTTCTATTACCCATACGATCTTATAAAATATCTTTGTAATAGAATAAAAATAAAACTTAATAAACTTTGTAATTGATAATTAACAACTCTCTCTCTCTCTCTCTCTCTCTCTCTCTCTCTCTCTCTCTCTCTCTCTATGAATGTGTGTGTGTGTGCACATATACATATGTGTATCGATATATACATATATATACATGTATGCATATGTGGGTGTGTGCGTGCATGTGTGCGTATTGATATATGCATATATACATGTATGTATATAGATGTATATATAATATATATAAATGTGTGTGTGTGGATATATAGATGGGTGTGTATATATATACACATATATACATACACACACATATTCACAGGGCTCTATATAGATATTTATTTTTTATATCTAGGCTACTACGATAAATGACAAAAATATAAATGTATATGGTAGCATATGTACAAGACATGAGACATGTGTGTGAATTTCTTACTTTTACATCAAAATATGCTTAGATATATTATTTTTGTGAAATTCGTATATGTATATGGATAATTTATTAATATAACCAATTTATGAGAATGACATTAGTGTGGTATTCAAAATTTGTTCAATTTGTCAAATTAAATGGGGCATAATTTGTTATGAATGGGAAATCCAAATGGCTATGATAGAACCCATAAAAAAGTCCCAAAAAATGAGCATTTTTTTTCCTTGTCTCCTCTTTTTGGGTTCACTAGCATTTTTGCGGTCGCAATTTGAAGTTACCTTGGTAAGAACCTAATTGTGTGTGTAAATAATTATTTACTATTTACACTTACTTAAGTTTACTTAGGTTAATGCATATTTTTACTATTTATTCATTAGCCATCTAGGAGTATGCATACTCTTGTGAATTGTCATGTTGACAACACAAGAGTCTGCACCTCTTTAATGCACATGGTGTCTACAACCTTCTCATTCTTATCCACTCATCTAGAATGTTAAACAAGGTGTGTGCTTAATTGTCAATGCTTATCTTATCTCTTGGTTGTTTCAAGAGACATTCTAGGTGCTTCTTGAGAGGGTTGTATATGCAGGCACTCCTAGTGTGTTTGTACATCACATCACATACTAAATAGAGCAATGTATTAGGATATACTCTGATTAATTGATCATATCTATTTTTTGTCTACAATTGTGCTTGTGTTTGAGTTCTTAGTTCCTAGGTGAATTTTTCCCTTAGGAAAATTCTTACACTAATGCTCTTATTGTCATCTCAGCAAATACTTTTTGTTCCACAAGGAATTGTGATTTGTTTTTTATGGGATTAAAAGTTATAATATTTCGGACATTCTTTTGACAATGATCATGAGATTATATGAGATAGTGGTGGGCAGATTTCAGACTCCTGAGGGTTTCTCCAATCCAATTCACAGTACCATTGGGGTGAAGCAGGGTTTCCCTATGTCCCCCCCATTTTATTTGGTATATACATTGATGAGCTTGAGACCTTGCTCAGGGAGACCTCACTCCCCAAAGACGGTTGCTACTTACACCAAGTTCTAATCTCCATTCTCCTCTTTGTTGATGATGTGGTTCTCCTTGCCTCCTCTCCTGAGGGGCTCTAGAGACTTATTGACAGATTAGCCTCATTTTGTGTCTGTTGCCAGCTCGTTGTGAACCTAAGAAAGACTCAAGTCATGGTCTTCAATTTCTTGAAGACCTCTCAACTTCAATTTACCTTTCAATATTAGGAGATTGAGATTATCTCGTCATACACTTACCTTAGGGTTAAGTTCTCTAACCCCCAGTAAAGCATGAGGCTAGCTTACCTGCCCAGGGTTGCAAAGGTGATGGACTCCCTCACCCTATTGGAGAGGCAGTGCTTTCAGCATCACTTTCAGGGCACCAAGTCCAAGTTATCGCTTTTGAACTCTCTAGTCAAACAGATAACTCTTTACGATTCAGTGGTTTGGGGACCTTGATTTCTGGACTCTGACTAGGCATCAGTTGAGTGGGTCTAGATCCTTCTCCTCTATTGGATTATTAGATGTGATCAGTCCACCCCACACAGTATTATCTTAGATGAGTTCGGGGCCCATCCCTTTAGGCTTAGTGCTATCTTCAACTTGATTTGGTTTCTCCACCACCTCAAGGGCTTTGCTGACTCTACGGACGATCGACACATATACTCCTACCTCACCTACCACTCCTCCATTGATAATGCCAACTCCGATTTGAGACCCAAAGCTCGTGGCTGGTATGCCCAAGCCATTGCCTTACTTAGCTCGATTGGGACTGATATTGATCATCTTCCTCCTTACCATTTCTCACTAGCTTCTCCTACTCATCTGCTCCCCTCATAGGGTGAGTTTAATGGGCATGTCAGACTCGACATATATAGACAATACACCACCACAACCTAGGTTAGCCCACATGGGGGTTTGTGCTTGCAGATGGCCTTCTACTTGGAGCATTTTCTTAAGATCCATTAGGGGACTATTATGCGCCCTTTTTACTTGAGTCAGCAGTAGTGCCATGACCTTTGTATCTCCTTGGGGTCCTTTAGAGTGATTTCACACAGGTTGTGTTGTAAGATAGATCACCACTTTATCAGAGACAATCGGATCTGTCACCTTTGTACTCTATCCGAGACAGAGACCGAGATCCATTTCATCTTTAGATGTCCCATCTACTATGAGATTAGAGGTAGTTTTCACTGCATATTCACAAACTGCAAATCTCTGTCGGCCATCTTCTACTACCCCAACCAATGGTGTTTAGTCCTCTACCTTCGTAAGACTTCGCAACCCTATGACCACACTTTACAGCTCATGTTTCCTCAAAGATAGGCCTCGGATCATCTCATCACCGCCTTCTTCCCCCCACCTGTCACCCTCTAAGGGCAGGAAGCAATCGTCAGATACACCTACATCAAGACACACCAGATCTATTAGACCATGTCATGGATTCATCAGGCAACAACATTCTACTCCTAATGCTACTCAGATTCGGGCTTGGGCCCCTAGTCTCCCTAGGTCTTATCCTTCAGTTATGGATTTCTTTGTATTGAGAAAGGATATCTAGTCCTTCCCTCATCTATTCATTCTCATTTCCTCTCTTTGTTTTGTTGCTTGTTCTTTTTCAAACATCATTTGGTGCTCCTATTAGGTTTCTTGTCTTCCATGTTGTATCTTCCAGTCCCTTGGACCCTTTGTTGGTCTTTTGTCAGACATTAATATCATTATCTTATCTTATCATTATCTCTTATTTGTGGTGCACTATTTTGTCCAATGTGGGTCATGGTTACAATAAGTTTGATGAAAAAGGAGTTGTATGCCTTTTCTATTGGGGAATTCTTGGAAGAAATTGTCATATTTTCCTCCAATTTCTCATGAAGGGTATTGAGGCGATTAAAATGAAAGATTAAGAAGGTTTTTTTTTTCCGTGCTATTTATATGGAAATAAAGGGCCTACAAGACACCCCCATAACTCATTCTGGAGAAAATTCGACCCTAAATCAAACAAAAAGCTTATGAATTAGCTCATTTTCTATCCATATTCATTGAAGGATTTTGAAATGAGTGTGGGATGCTTTTTTAAATAAATTTAAAGATCTCATATTAATAGATAGCAGAAAAAAAAATGAGATAACATTTGTCTAGTGGAGGAGGAAGACCATCTAGTTAGTGTATGTTCCACTAACACAAAATGTTTTGATTAAGTAAAAATAGGTTTTAAGGACCCAAAACCTTATTACAAAAGGACAGTCTCAGAAAAGATAAATCATTTAGGGACAAAAACAAAACGGACCTCCAACAAGAAACACAAGAGGTCACAGACAGAACTGCTAAAAAAAATAGCAAAGAAACAGCACTAGGAAAGAAAAAGGACAACACAAAAGACAGAAAAGAACTAGCTACATGGCCTTAATCAGGTCCAGACCCTGATCAGCTAGCATCTGCATGTTTTTCGCCATAGCCTTCTCCTCATCCTTCTTGGTTGTATCATCAGTCTTTTTAGAATGGGCCCTAGTGCGTTTGTTGGGACCTTGGCTATCAACCACCAGAGGAGAGTCCTGGCCTTTATCCATGTCCAGTTTCTTCAACAGGGTAGACAAATTGTCAGCCATTTGCTTAATTAACTTCTCAAGGTTGCACATCTTGGCTTCCATCATAGTTACCTTCTCCTGATTCACATTGAAGTCTCTGTTAATAGCCTTGTTGTTAGCCTCCAGTTGCGGAATCTTTTGCATAAGATTTTTAACATCCTCAGCGCTGCCAACCACATCCATGAGCCTGTCAATATGTTGGCCGAGGGTGCGCTCACCACGTGCAGTTTTACTAACATGCATGACAACCTTCCTAAGTTCCTGCATGTCACTGCCAAGTGTTTGAATTTGGCTCTTCATGACCCTAATTTCTTTCAGTATAGCACCTGGGTTACCATGCATCCCTTTCACAGGCTTAGGGGTACCTTCATCACAAAATGTTACCTATGGAACTATAATATTGTTTGGCAGCTAACAGAAACTTTGTATTATTTTTCATCTATTAGAAAGGGACAAAAGGTTCTAATAAACACAAATATAATATCTAAAAATAATACAATGAAGTGAATGACTATAGTTTTGTACAATTCTTTTACATATGTGCTCACAGAGATAATTTCCTATATGTATCAAAGAAAAATAAATGGTACTATTGAACTTTCGTAAGCAATTCTTTGGGTGAAGAGTTCAAAATTACTATGGATTGATCCTTTCTTTATTACTATACTTTTAACTTGAAACAAACCATCCCTCATCTAAAAGATATTTTCTATTTATCAAACAATCCAAAAAAGTTTGTAAACCACCACTTGTAAGGCCACATAATTGTTCAAAACATTAATATGCATAAGTATACTCAAAATTATCAAAAACATGGTGTGAGGAAAAAAATGATACCAACAAAGTTCTAGTTTAATATAGTTGAATTCATAGAGTTGAATGCAACAGTGAAGCAAATAAGGTAGGAAAGAAGCATAACGATGTACAAGAAGCTATGTGAGGTAAAGATTCAATTTTGAAGGGTTTCAAAAAATAATTTATTCAATACCACAATGTAAGTCCTAGTTCAACAATACTAAGAAAGTGAACTAGATAATCCTCCACAATTACTTTCCAAATCATATGAAACAATTTACTTTGACTAGATATATTTTGGAGACTCCATGCTATTCCAACTTTTGGATTATTAAAAGATGGGGAAAGAGTTATTTGAAAAAAAACACTTATCAGAGTATATCCATCGAAATGAGTATGAGAATATCACTCTTATCATTCAACCATGATTTAGTCAATCTACTAGAGACTTTATGTGATGTTGAAAGGACATTGTGTTAACAATAGCATCAACAAACACTATCTATGTTGTCCATATTAAATTTTACTTCAACCGAACAATGAGAAATGCATATGAGAACAAATGCATAGCATACCTTCTTAAGAGAACTTAATAGCATTAATCCAAGGAATAGTGGCCAATGGTTTATCTTGGAATTTGATAAATGGACACCACCATAGGTATTGTTGCTTAATAGAAGGGTCAGTATCAAAATCATTGTTGGTCTACGTAAGCCTAGTTATAATGGCTTCTTAAGCATATGCTAGATGTTACTCAAAATAAAGGTTCTAATAATTTTAGAAGAATTAGGTAAACAAGGAGTAAAACACAAAGTATTTCAAAATTGATCCTCGATAAGCATCACCTAATGAGATATAATTTCTTAATAAGACTGCTTAGGCTTCATCACCTTATGTAGGATACATTATCCACTTGGTATAAAGTACAATTCTTATCCATCAATAAAACCCAAGCTAATAGCATATTTACCAAACCAACAAAAAACTAAGCATAATGGGAAATCCTTTGTGGTGATAAATCAAGGTATTTTAAAACAAATCTATTTAAAACTAAAAGTAATTTATAATTATTAGTTAGTATAACTTCTTGGCATTTTCTAACTTACATCATTGTGCAGGTTTAAGATTTTAAGTGTCTTAATGTTATACCTCTCAAAATGAAAACATTTCATTCCCATTTAGGGATGTATTAAATTATGAGAATTTATTTAGCTTAGAGATGGTAACTTTGTAACTATTATAAGAAACTTTTTATCCAAATGGATTTTCTTGATGTTAATTTGTATTTGGAAAGTTAGTTTCTTAATCTTGCTTTTTATTATAATTAAAGTAGTCTAACCAAGGGGCTAATCCTTACATCACCACAACACAAGGGATATCTAGAACAACTATTTACAAACAAATTAAAAAAATCCTTCATGACCTATTAGCAGCACATCATCTAATTCATATCAAGAATGGGTAGACAACTCACCCACAACCTAGGTAGGTGAGTGAGAATCAACAAAGGGATTTTTACTTTGCATGTGGACAATTGTCCAAGTGATACTTTCAATAGGGTGCCCCACCACAAGGGTGAGGTGGTGAAGCCCTCCTCGAATGAGAATCAACATTAGGAAAAATGTCGTTAATGTATCCAAAGCTCTTGAAGGGATTATAGGCAAGTCATCTCCATTCAAAGACAAATTGTTGAAAACCAATGTTGGTAACCAAAGTTATTGCAAGCTTTAACATCACCAATCACCACATCTTCTTTTTTTTTTTTAATAGTGGAGCCCAATATAAGGAATAGACTTTTTCTTCCTATAGAGAGCACAAATACTTACTACTTGATATGCCATTTTCATAAAGTTGTCTTGAGTTAAGGTTTTACTATGCACTGTCGTCCACCAAAAAAAAATGAGGGTTCCACAACTTTCTCTAACAAACCTGTGTTTTGTCATCCTTTATCAACAAGTTGTAAACATATTTAATGAATACTTCGTTGTAATCTTTTTCCATAAATACTTATCCAATATTGGGAATAGTTGAGTTATAGCCCTGTTTATCATCATGTGTAGTTCAATAGCCCTTTTAATTAGGTTAGGATAGTTTTGACAGCGTTGATCAAGGTCTTTCTATGTCCTTGATGGGATATATAATAAGAAACATGTGAAACAAAGAAACCCTTTAAAATCCCACAATGTCTCAGAAACCCTTTGAAATTCCCACAATATCTCAAAAAATCAATTTGGTACCTAGTGTATTATACCCATCCCAAACTAATTACTAGTAAAGATTACAAATTCTCAACATAAAGACATTCAAGAAGATTTGTTGTACAAGACACTAATGTGTTTCCACACACTAGGACATCACACCCATGTTTCATGGTTTAAAAAATGATTTTACTAATAAAATAATTCAAACTGCAACATAAGTGAAAAAATAAAAATGAAAACTATTTCAAATTTTAAATTATATTTATTGTTATTTTTAGATGTGCATTACAATGTACTCTTGCTTAAAATACTAAAATTACACAATAAAACCATTAATTTAACTTGACTCTTGCCATTGTTCATACGGATTTGCAACATTCTTTTAATAAAAGCATTGTATGTAAAAGATCTAAGAATGACAATCTACCATAAGGAAATGATAATGACATGGTGATTTCATACATCATGAAGATAATGATATAGAGTGAGTGGGACTCAAATTATTTGTCCAATCAATGCAATTGAAATTAATTTCTTTGTGCTGATGTGATGATGTAATATCTTGTATAAGATTGTATAAAAGAAGTTATCATGGTAAAATAAAAATATCGCTAAATATTTAGCAAAAATATCAATTATTAAACGGTTGTGCAATACCCTCACCAGGGCAAACTTTAAGAAACCCCCCTTCAAAAAAAGATACAAATTATTTCCAAATATTTCATTATTTTGAAAAATCAAATTATTTTTATTGGCGAATCTCTCAATTTTTTTATTTTAAATATTATTTAGTTTGGTGATTATTTTGGAATCATAATTTTTGAGTAGAAAATATTGGCGAATCTCTATAGTAATAGGAAGTTCGCTAATCGTCATGGATTATTAAAAATCAAAGTTAAACATGTTTTATCTCATGAGGATAATTGCATTATATTTTAAATCAATAATGAAAACTAAATATTGGTAATATATCCCTATAATTAACTAATAATTATGATAATAATTGGTGAATTAATTTTAATTTCTTCGATAATATATAATATTTAGGTGAATCAAATTTAATAATGTACCGAATATTGTGGCGAATCTTTGAGTTTAAATTTTTTAATAAAATAAATTATTGAGCAATTTTTAATATTTTAGAACTAAATTTAATAAAAAAGTGGCAATTTAGGTTGCATTAAATCTTAAATTACTAGCCAAATTACTAGCCAAAAAAAATTTAAAATTTGCAAAATTATGAATATTCACCAATAAAAAACACCCTAAGGTCCCTTACGAAAAACAAAATAAATATACCAAATATTCATTAACATCTCAATTTTGTTAAAGAATTAAGGTAAGGATGCATCATTTTTCTGAAGACACCCCTTACAATAATCATGTGGTTTGAAACAAACATAATATCAAATGTTATGTTCTATTCTATTTTCAAAACGAAATGTTGATAAACTAAAAACTGAATGAATTTTTGAAAACCAATATTGTAGATATAAGTTATTCCTAAGAAATAAATATACAAACACATAAAATCAAAGTGGAAATTATCATCAAGAGATTAAATGTAACTTACAAAATTCAAAATGTCTTGTATACAAGCTATGATTAATGTTTTGAGTCACGATATACATGCCACCGCTCGTAACGATAGCCATCACGTAAGATGGGTCTAAGTCTAGGAGCACTTGTGCAAGTGGTTGAGCAACATCCTCTTAAGTTCTCCATACATTCATGGCAAGTCCTGTATAAAACCAACATTAACATTCAAAACATAAAAATTGTATAACATAGAGATAAATGATTTACTAAAAGAAATAAAAAAAGATTAGGTGTGAAATAGTAAGATGCAAAAGGCAATTCATTATAATATAACCTTAAACACATAATAAGATTTACAAGGAAACATTTTCCCAAAAATAGCACACTTCAAGAAACATGTTTGTCTATACCAAATTCCAAGCTCATGTTGTCCATTTGGTCGTAACTAGAAATATGGTTGTCTATACTGAATTCCAAACACATGTTCATTTGGCCTTACCTTAGGTCTCAAAGCCCAACTTACATAGATAAGCCTCAAGTCTCGCCATACTATGCCAATATATCAAAGAAATCAACTATTAAACTAAAAGATTACACCTAGATATGTCATTTTGACTACATGTGTGTTATATGAGATTCATCATGTATACCACAAATTAAGAATGAAGATGAATGGGAATAATAGTTTATTTTAAAGAATGCCATAGATTTATTTGTAGTGAACACATTGCAAAATGTTTTCTACTTTGATTAAAACTACTACTCTATTTGAGTAAAGATTTTAATCTACAAAAGGAAATTTGAATAGGTTAGAGTGATCCCCTATTATATAAAACAAAATATGACAATAGATTTTTTATCAAAGGGAAATGAAATATCTAATTTATTCTCAATTTAAGTCATGGCATTAATGAATGGGGTGATCTAACGTAGCTTGTAGTTGAAACCCAACTGCTTTAATAGATTGTCATCTTATAATTTCCATGTGAGCATGTCATTATCACTAGCTAAGCCTCATGAGTTGTGGATTGTAAATGTTAACTAATAGAAGCCTTTCAAACACATAAGTGATGAGTTATACATAAATATTAATATCTGTTATGAGAAATATAGAAATATTGGATGATAGAATTTGAAAAATGAATGTTTGTTCTTCACACATGCTACTTGTTCTCCCCTTCAACATAAAGGCAAGTTGTGATGAGTTGTGGATTGTAAAAGTTAACTAATAGAAGCCTTCAAACACATAAGTGATGAGTGATGCATAAATATTAACATATATTATGAGAAATATTCGATAATAGAATTTGAAAAAGGAATCTTTGCTCTTCACGCATACTACTTGTTCTCCCCTTCAACATAAAGGCAAGTTGTGATGAGTTGTGGATTGTAAATGTTAACTAATAGAAGCCTTTCAAACACGTAAGTGATGAGTTATGCATAAATATTAACAACTGTTATGAGAAATATTGGATGATAGAATTTGAAAAAGGAATCTTTTATCTTCACTCATGCTACTTGTTCTCCCCTTCAACATAAAGGCAAGTTGTGATGAGTTGTGGATTGTAAATGTTAAATAATAGAAGCCTTTCAAACACGTAAGTGATGAGTTATGTGTAAATATTAACATTTGTTATGAGACATATTGGATGATAGAATTTGAAAAAGGAATCTTTGTTCTTCACGCATGCTACTTGTTCTCCCCTTCAACATAAAGGCAAGTTGTGCATGAATGTGGATCATACAGGAACCCATGATATATGGAGGAGACATTGTTTATTGTAGATGAATCCAAGTTGTAATGAACTATAATCGCATGGATATAGATCATGTGGTCACATTGATTAGTGATTCGAGAGGGGGTGGGATTGATCTATCTCATGGGGTGGGGTTGATAATCTAGTATTCACAAAATCACTCAAGTCTCTACTCATGTTTTAGATATGGAAATCCAAGTTATATGTACTATCAACTATGATGTCATTCCAAATAGAAGTTGATTTAGTAACATAATTTGCTTCCTATCCAACATTGTTCCACTTAACAACATTGAAAACATTGAAACCATTAAATAGGATGTTTAAACTATTCATGCAACTATCATTATTCAAAGTTGAGAAATGAATTTCTTTTAAAACTATAAATTAGTATTTTAGAGTCAATCTCCAAAATAATATTAAGAAGATGCGTCAACCTCTATAAGATGTTGGCAAGTGGTGATAGCCTCCACAAAATTATTAGAACCAACACCGTTAGAAAAAAGGGGGAAAAAAAGACTTGAAGCCATGATTATGATCATGACGAACAACTCTTGTGCTAGTATTTCCAAGATTGACTTTTAAAGCGCTATCAATATTACTTTTAACCAAGTTTAAAGGACATTCACATTTAGTAAGTTCACAATCTTGAGGCTTTATATTGATAGAAGTTGAAGAAAGGCTACATGAATATTAAGTCTCATCATAACTCTTAACTCTGACCAAATAGTTGCTTGATGATTTTGAATCCAAACGTCATAGGCCTCAATTAGATTGTCCATTAATCTACAGCAAACCTAACTTATATGATATGTACCAATGGAAATTCTCTATTTTTTTTACCTATCAAATTTTCCAACAAATCAAACTGGCACTAATATCATGCATCATTTATGGTTTGTTCACTTCAAAGAAGTATGTAGTTGACTCGAAAAGAGTCTTGGATATACTCATAGTTGTTCCATGATGATATTCTCAATGAAACTCACTATAATGACGAACAAATGTGGCAAACTGGAAAGTTAAATGATGTGCACCAAGTTTTCCATCTTGAAGGAAAAGAATACATGTGTTTCAATCCAACACCAACTCATTACCATGAATAATCTTGAAGAATATTATCTAAAGCTACAAGTACACAAAAGCATTAACCTTAGGACAACATTTAGAAAAGAAAACTACTCTCAACATCCAAATTTTCTTCCAACGGTGATATTATTGGTTTGCACCATGTACATCCAAACACCTTTCAAATCTCAACAAAAGCAATTTGAAAATCAATCTAATGAGACCTTCTAGAGTGCTAAATATAGGCCAAATGATTAATGAGAGGGAATTGTTGACCTATCCAAAAACCTTTATGTTTATATTTTTAAATCCTCACCATCCTAGATAACTACATAATAAAAATCAGAAACATAACTCTAGTCAGCTTTTTAAAAAGTCATATTTTAATTTCAAGAGATCTAAGAATTCCACATAGAGAACATTATATTCATCCAATGTATCATTCCAAAAATGTGTATAGTCATCTGTATCTATAGTTTTAAAATGGCCATGTTTAATCATACCACTACCCAACTCTATTGTTTTCTATATTAGAGAGTTGCTAGCAAGGAACAACATCCTAGCAATGAAAGAAAAATTCTTCATATTCAATTACTCGAGCTTAAGAATCCTCCCCCATAGAGCATGTTTATCCACACTACCTCAAATGCAATTGGACAACAAAAGCTATATTATTGAGGAAAAATCTTATACCTAAAACACCTCTTTTTAGACTAAACATTATTCATAATTGACCCAATGTCATTTCCTTTGTCTAAATTTTCTTCCTTAAGAAACTCTTTTTAACCTTACAGTCCAAATCATGAAGGATGCCTTTTGGAGCAGTAAGAGCCATAAAAATATATAAATTGGGCCAATCTAGGTAACGTTAAGGACTATGTATCTAACCGAAGAGAGTTATTTGAAAGTCCAATGATTTGGTATAACACCAAACAAAGTCCAAAACAACATTCATGTCTATTTTCCCAAGGCAATTTGTAAAATACCAAAAGCAATAAGAATTATTCTTAATTAGAGATAGTAATGTTTATTTGAGAGATAATCATAGTAACCCCACTCGTCGAGGACAGTGGGGCGAGGGGGCATCTGGACAAGCTTCAAAGACAAGGGGGCAAAGGGCCTCAATTTTGGGGACGACAACGGGGGGCAGTGTTGTGTATACTATATGTTAGACAAATAGTACTTAAAATGGTAGTTATCAAAAGATGTAAAAGACTATTAAGAAGTAAAATAGCAAAATCACAAATACTAAATATATGAAAATCGAACAATGAACGTTAAATGTCAAATTGCAAATCAGAAATAAGAATATTGAATGAAATTTCAATTTGAAAAATGAAATTGTCAAATCAGCAAATGAAAGATT
Source organism: Cupressus sempervirens (assembly GCA_028749045.1). Lineage (NCBI taxonomy): Eukaryota > Viridiplantae > Streptophyta > Pinopsida > Cupressales > Cupressaceae > Cupressus > Cupressus sempervirens. The sequence goes on along the minus strand of CM053788.1, from coordinate 596,419,080 downwards.
ATATTAAATTTAAAATATCATAAAGATGATTATAATGAAAACAAGTACAAATTGTCCTTCAATCAGCTTATCGCTCAAATGTCTTAGGTTTGTAAATGATCTAAAAACAATCTTTAGTCAACAGAAAATATATGTATAATTAACGAATTTGTTTTTTTAAAGTATTAAATGACTAGGGATAGGAGACTTCTAGAAGTCCATGAGACACTCAGGAGCTCTTGGGCATCCCCAAGACGCTTAGGGGACTTGTGGGTGCTCCTACATTCTAACAATGATTAAGCAATGATTGAGTGATTGTGGGGAGGCGTATTGATGAGGTTTCCCTTCCATGAGTCACATTGTATTAAAAAAGCTTAATTGGTTGAGGGCATGTTCTCGGTAGTTACTAGTTGAGATGGTACACCATATCTAGTGAGGCAATAGTATCTATCATTGTTCATTCCAAAAAGTGAAGATAAAGGAACACTACATTTTTTTCTTTCCATTTTACTATGAGATCAAAATGATTTATCATTGTTTGCATAGAGATTCAAAAGGCTCCCTAGATGCTTTCCTGTAGGTGATAGATCATACAACAAACTCAAAATAAAAATTGATTATCCTCCTATAGCATATAAGGCATTTGTGGTGTCGCTTTCCGTTTGGATGCTAAAGACAATCATGCAAAGAGAGTAATAGATTATTGACTTGCCATCCCTACTCATGAAAGACCACAAAGTCACATTATTTCTACTATTCTTGCATCAAATGCAATGACTCTGCTAGTCCATGCATAGAGGCTACAAGACAATTGCACACTAATACCTTTCTCTCATTTTATGAGTGATGCCAACCATAGCTACTAGAAGAGGTTCAAGGAGTATCTCACTTCCTCCTATAATTTTTTGTTTGATCCCTCTTAACCTAAGTCATTGTCCAACAAAAAGTACTAGATACCAGATTGGTTCTTCTATTTATATAATTAGCAAAAAAAGAGGTTTTGAAGGGAGTCGAAACCCTATACAAAAGGAAAACAAAAGATATACTATGAAAGCACACCAAAACCAAAAAGAATGGGACAAGAAAACATCATGGGCTTTCACAATAGGCTCCACAACCTAAACCAACAGTTGCACAAAAAGACTAGCAACCAACCAAAAACCAAAGAAATTACCAGAGAAAACTCCAAATCAATCACCCACTACTAGAAATAATTAAGATTTACCTTTATCACTGTGCTTATGGGAACAAAGAGTCATATCAAAAGAGGACATAGACATCTTGATTTTTTTCCTTTCATAGTAAGCCAACTTTCTTCCACTTTAGCAGTCACATCCTACCAACCATCAAGTCCAAAGTTGGAACACCAACATCTGGATAAAAAAAGGCCCGAATAGAGAACACCCACCATCTCAGAAGCAACATCGCAATTTCTCCCTGCAAGCATGGCACTAGCAAGGCTGCTACCTGTTGTCCTGCATTTTGCCACCACAAAATGTTGTTAACAACATGAAACTTTTTCAAGCTAGTTTCGTGTATCTCTAAGTTTAATTTGATATTCAATTGTTCGATGTTGATCAATCAATCGACTTCAATTTGTATATCAAATTGTTTTACTAAAGGCTTTCGTCAAGTCTTTTTCGTTTTGCATTCTGTCGAGCCTTTGCTTGATTTTTGAGGCCTTCGTCATCCTTTTCTTTGCTTTTGAATTTGTATTTGTTGGCTTTTAGTCCTTTGGTTTTGTTCATGTCATGGTTTTTAGTTTCTTCTTCGATTTGGTCTAACCTAGAGCATAATCAGAGTTGTCAATCAAGAGATATGGTCATTTTAGTGCCTCAAAAGTGGACATTTTTGACACAACAGCACAAATTAAAAATATCATATTATGTTTTTAATTTGACATTCACTTTTTGAAAAATATAAATTAAATTCACTTTATGTTATGTTTTTAAGTTATTTTATCATTAAATTTTTCACTTAAAGTAACTATAGTGCACTTTATGTTATAATTTTAAGTTAGGTTACTTTTTGATTTTTCACTTAAAATCACTATATAAATTATAAGTTTCAGTTTAATTTTTCATATTTAAATCAAATGCTCATTTAAATGTTACTTTTTAAATGATATTTATGTGTTATATTTTTTATATGATATATAAATATTGTTTATGACTAATTAAAGTAACATTTTAATGAAATTAAATTGATATATGTTTGTTAAATGACTTTAAATTATCAAAAGTAGACATTTTATATGCAATTACACGTAAAATCCATCGAAAGTGGACATTTTACATGCTATTGAATATAAAGTTCAACATACAAGCATAAAACTATCAAAGTGGACCTTTTTGGTGTCATTACATCAAAAGGTGAGTTTTATATGTCATTGCATCAAAAACATGAGATTACACTTAAAATATGACGTCCTCCCCAAAAGGTTTGATTTTGATCAAATGCATGTTTTAAAATGTGTCATACACCCTAAAAGGTTCGATTTACCTTGCTGAGAGTTTTTAAAATATGCATGTCACCCCAAAAGGTATGATTTTAACTAAAAACATATTTTAAAACATGTTCTACCTCCCAAAAGGACTAATTTTGGAAGAACACATGGTATCAATGGCTTTCAATTTGCAGAGAGGAGGTCTGAGCTTCGGGTGGTGTGCGTGGCTCCGGTGGAGTTGCTTGTCTGATTAGAGATGATCTGTTCAGTAATACCACATTGGTTCTTTCTTACACTTATGCCAGATTTATGTGGACCCGAGTTGGAGGTACCAGTCACCGTCAGAAAGATATCTTCATTGTTGTTTGTTACTTCCCGCTAACTACCTCACCTTACGCCATTCATAGTGTTGAGGATGGGAACCCTTTTTTAAAACTTTTTGAGAGCATCTCCAAGTTTGGGGCTATGGGCAACATCATCATCTTAGGAGATTTTAATGCACGGACTAAAGATCTCCAGACCCCCCAATATGACCGTGGGTCCGATTTGATTTGTACTACTAAAAGGGATCTTACTAGTATGGGGCTTCAGCGTTTATTCGAGGATCACAGTGGACCTCTAACTTGTTATGGTCGCCACCTTCTCCAGCTCTGTGAGTCCTCCAACTTGGTGATTCTAAATGGCCTCTCTTGTTTCTCGAGTTCTGAGCTTTTTACGTGTTGGCCTCATAGTGGGGGTGTAAGCGTGATGGATTACATCCTGGTTGTTGCTTCCTTCCTCCCCTCCATTCAAAATTTTACTATCTCCCATCTTCCCTTGGCTGATCATGCCCTTCTTAGCCTTTCGGTCCGTGTTTCTTCCCACCCTTTATCACCCATCTCTACTCACCTTGCCCGGTTCCGCCCCCACACTCATTTCCGTTTCGAGGATAGTGATCAAGACTTCTTCATTTCTCATTTGAGAAGATTCCTCTGCCCAGCTAGCTTCATGGATCACAGTCAGGTGTCCACCACGTTTCACTCACTAGCTACCGCGATTTGGGAGTCGGCTCTCCTCTCTATCCCTCACCGCTCCATTTCCAGCACTCACAGATTGGCTCGACGTAATACTTGTCCCATGAATCAGTGGTTTGATGATGACTGTAAAACTTTCCACTGCTCCTTGCGCTTGGCTTTTGATACTCATTCCCCCGCTTTCACCAATTTACGGCTCTCTTACAAACGCTTTCTTCGCCATAAGAAGCGATTATTTATTGCTTCACAAGGCAGATCCCTTCGAGACACGCTTATTCAGTATCCCAAGTTGTTTTGGCACATCATGTTCCCTAGGCGTAGCCAACCCCAGTCCACCCCTGACCTTCATCTCCTTGCTTCCCATATCTCCACATTGTATGACATCCCAAGTCAACTCGCCCCCCTTCCCAGCCCGCTCCCCCATTGTCACTTATTCTCCACCTCTAGCATTTACGAGGCCATCAGACTTATGAGATGCAGCAGGGCAGCTGATGAGGAGGGTTTTCAGGCGGAGCTCTTCAAACTCGGTACCACGATCTTGGGCCCTTATCTCTCTACGCTCTTTAATAGAGTGGTTTGTTTTGGTTTTTCGGACTCTTGGTCGAGATACATTATTCACCTGATCCATAAGTCTGGGCTAACCTCTGATCTCAGAAACTATAGGACCATCATGATTGAGCATACATTTGCCAAACTTTATGCTACAACTTTGAATACTATTTTATCCAGTGAGCTTGATAGGAGGAATTGCAGGGCTAAGGGTCAAGCAGGATTCAGGACAGACTACCAAACCATAGATCATATCTTTACACTACGAGCTATTATTGAGGAGGCTCGACATCACTCGAAGAAAGTCTACTGTTGTTTTGTGGATTTTCATAAGGCTTTTGATTCCATCCCCAGAGCGGCCCTTTTTCAGAGACTGAGAGATATTGGTATTTCTGAGATCTTATTGACGGCTATTATGAGGTTATATGAGACTGTGATTGGTAGACTCTGGACCACAGAGGGCCGCTTTGATCCTATCCAGAGCACCATTGGTGTGAAATAGGGCTGCCCTCTCTCGCCCACCTTGTTCGGGATCTACATTGATGAGCTTGAGGCTTTTCTTAGTGACTCCTCGCTTCCAAGTGATGGTTGTCATCTACACCAGGTATTGATCTTCATCCTTCTCTTTTCTGATGATGTGGTTTTTCTTGCTTCCTCTCCTGAGGGTCTTCAGAGGCTTTTAGATAGACTTGCATCTTTTTGCGATATGAGACAGTTGGTTGTGAACCTTGAGAAGACTTGGGTTATGGTCTTCAACGGTCTGAAGACTTCACATCTCCATTTTCACTTCTAGGGTCGAGAAGTTGAGATTACATCATCTTACACATACCTTGGGGTTAAGTTTTCTGGATCTCATTTCAGCTTGAGATTAGCTATTCAGCCTCGGATCACTAAAGGGTTGGGTTCCCTTGCCATGCTCGAGAGATAGTGCTTCAGACACCACTTTCAGGATACATCGTCTAAGCTATCCCTCCTGGATTCCTTAGTAAGACCCACAGTGCTCTATGGTTCGGTGGTTTGGGGTCCTTCTCTTTTAGACTTGGATTGGGCCATGATCGAGCGTACCCAGATTATGCTCCTCCGTCGGATTATCAAATGTAACGATTCTACCCCCCACAATATTATTTTGGCCGAGTTCGGTGCTCACCCCTTCAAACTTACAACCATTTTTGACTTGATCTGGTTTCTCCACCGTCTTCGTGGCTTTGCTGACTCGGAGGAAGGCCAACACAGATACCCTTATTTAGCCTACTGCTCCTCAGTTGCTATTGTTGACGTCGATCTTGCCACTAGAGCCCGTGGTTGGTATGCTCAGGCTACTATCCTACAGAGTTCAGTGGGGATCGACATTGATCATCTTCCTCCCTACCAATTCTCATTGGATGCCCTGGCTCATCTACTCCCTTCTCGGCAGGAGTTGAACGAGCATGTCAGACTTGACATTTACAGGAAGTATATCACACGGACCTGGGTGGATCCTCCACGGGGACTACATCCAAGGATGGCTTTCTATGCTGAGCACTTCTTAGTTATCTGAGATGGGATTATTGTACGCCCTGGGTACTTACATAGATACTGGACTCACGCCCTATGTATCTCCCTTGGCTCCTTTAGGGTGGGCTCGCACAAACTCCGGATTCAGGTCGATCACCTAGAGAGGATCGGGTGTGTACACTTTGTACCTTAGCAGAGGCAAAATCTGAGATTCATTTTCTTTTCAAATGCCCCATATACTACGAGATTAGAGGGAGATTTTACTATCTGTTTAGAGATTGCAGATCCCTCTCGGATTTTTTCAGGTACACCGATCAGCATTGCATTGCACTCTATCTCCACGAGTCCTTACAGCTTCATGACCATACTTTACAGCTTTCATTTCCCAGGAGTCATACCCAGACACAGCTTATTACGACCTTCTTCTCGCCCTTAACTCCAGCTCGAGGTGTGAAGCGACCGTACTGTTTCCCTAACACGGGCTGTTCCAAATCAGTGAGACCCTACAGGGGACCTTTTTGCCAGCGACACTCCTCTCATGGCACTCAAATTCATCACAGGGCTTCTAGTAGCCGCATAGATCAGTCATTGTTGGACTGTTTCCCTTTAAAGACGGATACCTAATCTTTTCCGTGATGTTTCCTGCTTTCTTCTTCTTTTGTTGTGCTTGTTCTTTCTTTTTTGGACACCGTTTGGTGCTCCGTTTGTCTACTTTTTCCTTTTTGTAAGCTTCCAGTCCCATAGACCCACGTTGTGGTCTTTTGTTGGACATTAATAAATTTATCTTATCTTATCTTATCTCCAAGAACTTGATTTTGCTCATTGGAAGATTTACTTGATGGTTTTGCATGAGATCTTCTCCAATAGGATCATTTTTGCTTGGCAATGGATTTTCTAACATCAAAAATGAATTCATCTTGCTAAAAGACATTTTTCTGAGCTCTATCCAAGGGCACATTTTTTAAAACAAAAATTCAAAATACATCATTTTTAGCTCACGTTTTTGCTCCAAGAGGAATCGATTTGGCTTTTTAAGTGTTTTACATTGCATTTTGACTCATATTTTGGTGTTTAACAGCCAAAACATTTGTTCCATGCCTTTTATGAATCACGTTTTTGCTAAAAACGCCCAAAAAAATGAGGTTTTTATCCACTTTTATGTGTTTTGAAGTCACTTTTTTTGCATCTGCATCCATGTATATGTATTTGAGGTAGCTGTTTTTGCATTCACAAGTCAAAAATAACTCAAAAACATGCATTTTTTTTGCCACGTTTTTGGAAAAACGGCCCAGATTTTTGCATAAATAATCATGTTTTTGTTAAACAATCTCAAAAAATGGCATTTCAGCCCATACATTTGAATCAAGAAGGGTCATCTTTTATTTTTAATACGTACTATTGTCTTTGGAGACACGTTTTTCACCTTTTCATATCAAATTTGACCATTGAATGTCTATTACATGCAAATACGGAAAAAAGTCAAAAAGTTGTTTGAAAATTCGGATTTGAGGGAGAATTGGCCTTTAACTCTATAAAACTTGTTATTTTGGCTCTTTAACCTCCAAGTAAGTGGACATTTTCAAATTTGCTCATCAATTCATGCTTATCTTGCTATTTACATGCATATTGTGGCTTGTTATTGCACACTTGTCCATATATATGCCATGAAAAGTGCATTTTGCCTTTAAAAATGATAAAAACTCTCATTTTCACACTTTGAGAATTTCCCCAAATTCCAAATTCGAATTTGCATGTTGAAGTGTTTTGTTTCTTGAAATGTTTGAGTCACTTTCCAAAGGTACATTTTTTTTTTGAGTTTTTGTGTTTTGTGCTTGCTTTCCGATTTTCTACACTTTAGAAAAGTTATAAGTTCTTTCCCAAGAACTTGTTGTTGCTTCACTTCATGTGAAAGCATCATCACGTTTCACTTCCATCTTCTATGTCACAACATTCGCATCTCATCCGACAAATGTGATTACATGTTTTCCATCTCATTCACCATCCGCACATGCATGTAATCCCATTTTCCGCTTCCATTTTCACTCATCTCACTTTTCGCATCCACTCGCACGGCACGATTACATGAAAATTCTTACATGTAATTGCATCTCAAAACCTCAATTTTGACTTAAGGTCACTTTTTAAAAAGTCAAAAATGTCATATCCATGTTTTCCCATGCACTTTGACTTCACTTTTTCACCTAAGACGACTATAAAGTTCATTTTCCCTCAAACTTCACTTTATTTTTGCCTCTCCATATGCTTTCGCGCCTCTATGAGAAAATACATGCTTTTCCATTTTTCGATTTTTTCTATGCTTTGCACCTCATCTACTATTCGCACTTACATGTAAAAGCTCATCCACCATCCGCTTTCACATTCCATCTCATCCTTTATCCCTTGTTACATGTTGCACTTACATGTAATCATTTTTCATGCAATAATGTCTTGAAAACCCCAAGTCACATTTTGAAAATCAGCAATCTCCATTTGCACACATTGACATGCGCCAAGCACTTTACTTCAAATAAAAAAAGAGTTAAAGGTGTTGATGGAAAGTTATTCCGAGTTTGCATCTGGATACCGTCAAGAAGGTTTTCAAAGTGTCAAAGATTCTAGTTTGTGTTGATCTACAAAAAGATAATTCATGACAACTTAAGCGAGAAAAGCTTGAACATGTCAAATTTTCAAATAACAATGGACAATTCATCAAAGAGAGTCAAAGGCTATCAAAAGAAGCAACATCATGGTTATCAAGGTGAATGCAATGACACAAAATACAGGAACTCCCAATCTTGTTATCATTGGGGATAGCATCGTCAATTACAAGGCCTTTCAAGACAATCCCTAGGATTGTTTCATTTCTTTTCTTTCTTCCTCTTCTTTCATGTTTGTAATTGAAGTGGATGTATTACATGAAGATGTGTAATTACATGTAATGCGAGTTACATGTGTATATAAAAAATGTAATGTGAGTTGCATGTGCAATTGCATGTAACCCTATATTTTCTCTTTTAGTTAGACTAGGTCAAAGTTGGTTGAGTTGCTCCCTCTTTTTCCTCCACCTTTTTCTCAACTCCTGTGCTTATATGAAGAAGTACCCCCTCATTGTAAAATCATCTTTATCTTTATGCAAAAGAGCTCTGGAGAAATTGTGCCAACAAAACTTTGTTTGTGTAGCACTATTTTGAGAAAAAGTGAATACAAAGGAGCATTTGAGACTTAACTTTGATTAAGTGAGATTGTTACTTGTGTGAGTTATAAGCTTTGTCTATAATTCATCTAAGTTATCTTTGATTCATGTTATATTGTATTATTGGTAATTGTATTTCGTGAATTGAATATAAAAAGGGTTAAGAAGCAATTGGAGCCAGAGCTTTGACCAGGGGCAATTGTGGAAGTGTATAGCTAGAAGCTTTGTTAGTGGCTTATACTTCTTTCTTAATTTGCAAATTAGTTAAGTTATTCTTACTTTTAGGAGCTTCTGTGCCCTAATTGTAAAGTATAGAAGTACGACCGGACTTAGAGCCAAACCAGCACATTTTCAGCTAGCCTTTCAGTTAGTGAAATTTTATCGATATCATTGTTTCCAGCTCTTGATAGAAGTGTAGTTAGAGATTCACCCTGCCCATTACTCGCTCCACAAGTAACTGGATTCTTTCTCGAAAAATAAGAAGAGTAGTTATTGGTAACACCCATTTTATAAAATCTCTTGACTTCTTGCTTACCTTGAGTTGATCCAAGAAACGGCGAAAAGGGGGAGCCTTTCCTTTAAGATAGGAGAGACTGTCTCACACGCTGTGGCTAGTCATCCTATTTTGCCACTGGATTTTTACCCAAAACTGTCGGTTGCAAAATATCCATCCAACACTACCAAAAAATGATGGTTGTAGCCCTATTAGAGGAAGTAGACACCAAAGGCACATTCCCACAAACATCCAAAGAGACACTATCACTAGGAGTAGAAGACTAAACCACATTCCCACCCACATTCAAGAGGACCGTAACACCCTCTACACTCCTATGAATAGAAACTAAATCCCCCTGAGAAGATGTCATAGGGTACGAAGAATCTTGTGCAACCACCTAGGAGAAACTCCTATCAAACTTCTTCTCTACCATATAATGTTAATCAAAAGCACCATTCCACCACAAGGCCAACAATTTCTTTTTCTCTAAACAACATCAAGCAATTGCATGACTTCTTTGACCTACACATAAAGGGAACCCCTCCCTAGTCTAGAATTTGAACCCAATTGCCCTTAGAAAAAATTAATCACAATCTCATCAGTCAACCCTTTAGAGACATCCATCTCGACAAGAATCAGGCAAAAGTGAAATGATAAATATCAAACAAGTCAGCATCAACCATTAGAAAAACATCGAGTGCATCTCCCACTTCCTTTAAAAGAGAATCAACTCATATAGATGAAGGGAGAGACAAGCAAGCCACACCCAAATCAAAATCTTTTAAATGTTTCATAGGAAGGTGAATATCAAAATGCCATGGCTTAACCACTAACAAAAATTTACCTCCTAGCTAAAAAAGTAATCACACAAGACAATATTTTTATCCTGAGCAGTTACAAATTTAGCTATACCCTTAGCCTCATGGTAAATGTGGATTATACATAGAAGAAGGGGCTTCCACTATTGTGAGATCCAAGTCTATAGCTAGGAAAAGCTGAGCCAAAAACCCCTAAATCAACCGATAGCAACATGAGTGGAGACAACAGACATATGGTGGTCCATATCATTCTCCATCTCCACATTCAACTTCATAGAAATAGCATTTGAAATTGGACTGAACCTTGTTTCAACTTGTCAATGCTTTAACCAATTTAGAACACCAGGCCTACAATTGCCGCGAAGATGTAGTCGGCAAGGCAAAGGCAGTGAAAGACGAAGGAGCGGAAGGCCCACCACCCACACAAGAGCCAACATGACATCTCGCATCAGCAGAGGCACAAACAGAGTAGGATCCCTTCACATGAACCGATGAAGAAGGCAGCCCAGACTAGGGAACTTTGGGTGCACAGGGAGAGACCAAGACTGCTTCACGTCCCGCAAAAGAACCAAACACCTAGGCAGTAACATTTGGAGCAGAGGCCACAAGCACACTCATTGCAGCTCCAGGATATAACACAACGGCAGAAAAATGCATAGGGAGAGTAGGAGCAGCCTTACAGTTCATGACAGTAAGAGCCATATTGGAAAAAAGAAATTAACTAGATCTTCTATGTTAATCAATTAAAATGTCAGTACATTCTTTGACCCATATTATAATATAGATATACCAAATCAGGTCCATCTTTTGTTATTTCACTTGGAGTCTCTAATTCTTCCTTTAAGAGGAACATTCCTTTCATATAGTTTTTTGATAATATGGCTATTCTTTATTGCTTGGCTAGGTTTTACTCCTTTTAGGTTGGAATAAACTTGTTAAGATTTTTAACTATAGGAATCATGATTACTCTCTAGGTTGTTGGAATTCCTATCAGCACTTCTATTTACTATCGTAACTCATACTAAATCTAAGTGCCCTGATTTCATTATTTGTAACCTAACTCCCTCTATCTTTCTACAGATTCGGATATAATGCCATCTTTGAAACTTTGCATAGCTTGTTCTAGAACATTGTGAATGACAACTCCCAGCACCAGTGACTATTATACAATGAAGACTGAGCTGGAAATGCATGAAATATTTTTTATTTTGGAGGAACTTTGTTGAGCCCAATGAGATATATATATATATATATATATATGAGAGGAAACCATGAAATAGTCAAGAAAAAATCTCACCGGGTACGCAAAACTCATACATCATTCTCAAAACTTGGGATGAAACAATGTGAGAAAAATGCACTAGCCTTATCAACAGCAGAGGTCACAAGATAGGGCCTTATTTGGTAGTAAATGTTGTGCAAATAAACTAAGTTACCACAATTTCTTGGAAACCCCAAGGTGCAGATTCTGATGTGGACGGGTTCTGGATGCATCCAGAAGCCGTGTGGAAGCTGGCCGGAAGCTAGCCACAGGTTTCCAGATGCATCTAAAAGCCTGTGGCTAGCTTCCGGCCAGCTTCCACAGGGCTTCCGGACGCATCTGGGAGCATCTGCAAGCCCAGCAACCAAAACAATTATAAAGAACCCAAAACACAATTAAGTTGCCCAATAAGCACATGCTATAATTTTTTTTTTTAGGTTGTTTTTGCTATAAAACCCTAAAACGACCCTAAAGGTGAATGTTGAAACATTCACAACTCATTTTGGAACTTTGTTTGCACCTACAACCACTTCTCATTTGGTCTCTAGTTTGCATTGTCATTGTGAAGCCAAGTTCAGCATTTTCGAAGAGGATCGATTGAAGGGCAAGAGATCGCTTTCTTAAAGGAGTTTAAATCATTCAAGGTAAGTGATCAATCCCATTCTTGAGTATTTTGATGAATTTTTTCAAGTTCTTGAAGAAAATTTTCAAGTTTTTTTCAATATTCTTTTTTTAAAAGATATAAAGAAGCAAGTTTGGGTATCTATTTTAGTAGTTTTCCTGACTTCTTTCCACTTGTATGCATGATGTTCATAGTTGTTAGGACCTAATTAAACTTTATTTATTTTCTTATAGAATAGGTTTCAAAAAACTAGGCAAGAATGGATACTAGTGGTAGTGCTAGTCAAAGTTCAGTAAGGGGCAAGGGACTGATAATTTCAAAACTGATATAGGTTCTCCTTTGTGGAGACATACAACACAAATATCACAAGTTACAAGAGGTGGCTCATACTATTGAAGTGCAATTATTGTCAAAGTAACAAAGGAAAACCTTTCAATAGCTCAAATTCCCAGGTGAGGCTTCATTTTATGAGCCCTATTGGCAAAGGATTTGGAATGTGCGAAGGCAAAAATGGTACTCGGATGACTAGTGTAGAAATACTTTCATTTGTAAGAGAACAGGAAGTTGTTGATGCATTGATCAATAGATCAAAAAAAGGCTACTATCAAGGTCCATCCTCAAAGAGCAAGATGCATGAACCCACTGAACCAAGTGCATCCTCCTAACACCCATTCTTGCAAGCAGGTGCCAGGAGAGGATGAGGAAGAAGTGGGAATTTCAACCCACAAAAGAGGCCCATTGAACACCGTAATTAAAATGGAGGCAAGAGACTGTTGATGAAGCTATTGCACGTTGCCTCTATGCGAATGGGCTTCCTTTCAACTTGGTGAGATCACCATATTGGAAGCATATGGTGGCAGCAATCAAAGAATCACCAGCTAACTACAGAAGCCCGAGGTATGAAAAGGTGTGTACGACTCTATATGCATCAAACGCAGCCATTTGTGTTGGACTATGTAGCAATCCCATTGAAGAAAAAGGGATATGACACCATTCTAGGAAGAGGATGGTTGGTGGCCGCCAAAGTAAATCATAATTGGAAGAAGGTATTCTAGGGATTGGAGGCATATGGAGATACAGACAGCGGACAGGAGGACACCACAGAGAGCAGTGGGGTTGATTCTGAGGAAGAGAGTACTTCGGCAAAAGTTGGTAGTGACACAACGGCCAGTGGGTCCACATTCTTCATCCCTCCCCAGTTGCCAACTTCGGCGCACTTGAGCGCCACCACTTCGCTCATTCCTCCATTTGGCCAGAGACATGCGACAGTCGTTATGACTCCATCGACGGCCATGATAGATGTTGTCCCACCAACTGCCACGACAGATGTTCCACCGATGGCCACCACCAAGAGCAAGCCTCCACAAAGTTTTTCCCCAGATTCCGTTGCACCAGCAGAGCTAGCCTCAGAGATGGTAGAGTCGCCAGTGCCAGAGCCCGAACCTCAAGTTCAATTAGATGCGATTGGCTCTGATGCTGTGGTCACCATCTTGTCCTCTTAGTTGTGCCAATATAGCCAGTTTCGCCAGCCCAGCCAGTTGTGCCAGTACAACCAGTTTCATCGGTAACTGTCTAACTACCCTTTTTCTGAACAACAATTACTAAGTTTCATGGATTTTTAATTTAGTTAAAATTAATAATTTATAATTTTATTGTCATTTGACATATTGTTAACTTGCTTAGGTTGCTGAGACCCGTTTTGAATCTCGTACAATTGTTATGAGATGACTCCTTAAGGTCAAAGATGCATGGGGCCAAATGGTCATTGGTAATCAATGGGGCATATGAAAGGCCTCAAATTCCGAAAGAGCACAAAGGGTTAGGGATTTGGTCTTGAATGAGAGTTGGTGGGCTCGTGTGGCATATGTATTAGATTCCACCAAGCCCATCATGTCTATGCTCTGCTTTGCTGATATAGATACACCTTTCTTAAGGGATGTGTATGATGGCATAGACACCATGGTTGAGAAGGTAAAACATTCTATACAAGCACATAAGAGTGACCTCCTTGCATATGCCTTATCTCCTAGGTACTATAATGAGAAGGTACTTGGTATGCCAGGTAGAGTTGCACCATTTGCGGATGAGGAGGTTGTTGAGGGGTGCCACAAAGCTCTTACAAGACTCGTCCCACTAGAAGAAATGCATGAAAAAGTGAGGGTAGAATTTGAGTTGTTTGCGTCGAGGTTAAAGCATTCTCCATTTGCACTAAAGGACCAAAATAGAATGGGAGCTATCACATGGTGGTACATGCATGGTCAACATTTCAAGTATCTTCAACCTCTTGCAATCAAGGTCCTCTCACAAGTAAGTTTTTAATTTATTTTGTTTTAAACTTTTAAGCTTACACTTGCATTCTAGAATTTAGTGTTTCAAACATTCTTTAAAATTAATTTGCTTTTCATTTGTATGTTTTGTGACAACTATCTAGGTTGCTAGTTCTTTTGCTTATGAAAAGAACTAGAGTACATACTCCTTTATTCATTCACTGAAGTGCAACTGATTGGGCTCCAAGAAAGTTGAGGACTTGGTCTTTGTCCACACCAACTTGTGTCTTTTGTCACATAAGAATGATTATTACAAGGAAGGGGCAACAAAGCTTTGGGATGTAGCCCCTCAGTGTGCGGATTTGAATGCAACACTTCATGATCTTACTACAATCAAAGATGGTAATGATGATAGTGTGGCATGTGGTGCACCTAGCATAAGTGGAACCATGTTTGGTTCAAATGATCTTTCAGCAGCTGGAGATGATGATGAGAATGTGAATTTTCTTGCAAATCCCTATGATTCAGACTCCAATGCATATTAGTTGATTGAATCTTCAATCATTAACTAAGTTTTTATTTTGTTGGAATCTTGAACATTACCTATTTGAACTTATTGTCTACGACTAAACTCTAATGTTGGACAAGCACATATTGATACGTCATATGAATTTTGATAAATGGTTTAGTATCATAGTCATACTATCAAATGATTTGTTCTTGTATAATTCTTGCATTTCTTTGTGTATATATATATATATATATTTGTGTGTGTGTCTGTTTCCTCCCGCATCCACATCCAAAAAAAAAATTCCCACAACCCATATCCGCTTCCACAATCTGCATCCAAATCAGTAACTTTAGCAAATAAACAAACAAAGAGCATGTCTAAGCAACTTACATGTGACATGAACTCAATCTGCAGTAAACAAAATAGGATTTTCATTTCAAAAAAGTACTTTCATTGGTAAAAGGGAGATCAACTTACAAAATCAATCTATTACAGTCAGGGTTTGCACAGTTACGATGACGCAATTCCGATAAATGAGATCCACACAAATAGCACCTTCTGAAGGTGCTGTTGTAAAATATAAGAGAGTCCTCATCATCTTCAATCGATCCATTGCTTGAGCCCATCCTCGGTATATTAGCAGCTTCTGTAGGCTTGTATGTTTTTGGTGAGATGGATAGACGAGAATCAAAAACAAATAAATTCCCGATCCACTTAAATGGACCTTCTTCCTTGAGGTAGTGTGAAATGCCTCCTTTCAATGTATACAAATTTTGGAAGCCCTTTTTCCTGTGACATTGGTGAAACAGTACAAAGAAACAAGACAACTTAGTATTCTACTGGAATAAATATTAATGCATGCATGATCTTGTTTCAATATGAAAAACCAGATAAATTAGCTACAAGACTAATTTGTATTTTGCTTACATCGAGTTGTGCAATGTAAAACTATATATGCATTTGCACACATGCAAAAACACAATACAGATAAAGAATTCTACAATTTTTAACTTTTGCCAAATTACAGGGCTAGGAATTAATTAAAATCTGGAAGAAACATTTTTCTTAAAGGCTGTTAAGTGTTCAACTAATTGTGAACACAATTTTCAATAATTGAAGCATTAATAATTTATTTCTCCAAGTATTCACTTCAAAAAAACAAATCTCAAAGCTGTAAAAAGAACAGGTTCCTGTTGTGTGAAGTTTTATGCCACTAAAATTGTTATGTTGTTACTTGCCATGGTTGATCAACAAAATAGTGACTTAATAGCTACCAGAAAATCTTGTAACACCTCCTTGTTAAACTAGCTAACTAAATTATCAAGGACCAACAAAAATAGGATAAGGAGTTTAATTTCCTTTTGAGATATCTTGGAATATCGTGGCAATTACTTCAACTTCTTACCCTTGTACTATCTGATCTTTGCAATTGAACTATGTTATGGAGAATATGCACATTATCACTAGCCATTTCTGATTCAATCAAATAATATATATGCAAAATTAATTGATTTGGTATCAGCTTCTTCTGATATGTCGAAGGAAATTTGCTAGATACACTAGTAGCTGTTTCTATTACATGTATGAAGTATGCTACAGAGAATGTCTTCCTATCGCTTACAGTGAGAGCATTTGCCAATCCTTACATGAATACATGTAAATATGTGCAATGATATGTTGCAATTTCTGATATAGCAATATTTATATGCAATGAATAGGGTATTCTTTGAAGCAAGACATATTGCTGTCTGATATAACAATAGGGATATACAATCGTGAAGATATCGCCCCAACTATTGGTTGCTGTTACCAAGCTATACTTATATGCTTGCATCAATAGTGCTGTCTCTCATCTCTCTTTATCCAAGTGCAAATGGTTATGCCAAATAAGGCAATTGCTCAAATGAGCAGATCCAAGAATGAATAGCTAAGAGATGAAGTTTCCAAATTGATGATTGAATGAAGTGTGCTCCATTTCCCATTTATGTCTCCCAAAGATAAAAAGATCACACCTCTTCATATGTGATGAGACACCAACTTTATCAAACAGTTTGTCTTCTTAATTACCAAATAGGATGGTCACTGTTCTAATGGCTCATCAAAATACAGCTATTAATCTAAATTGTGATCCTTCATCACCCAATCATTTTGCATAACATAATCACTCAGTATCATTGACCATAATGCCATTGACCACTGACTTCTCTATAAATCATTCTGATTGGTAGTAAGGGATTCTAATATCGGATTAACTCCTGAGATCAATCATAGGATTCCACCTCCTCTGCATATCGTATTACTCAAATTAAATAAGATAATCTCTAATTGTATTATTACTGTAGCTTGTTCAAATACTTCATTGTTATAAACACTCCCACAAAAGTGACTGTTATTATGCCACGTAAACCTTCTAACTTCCACTATTGAAGTAATACATTCTTCATTAGGAAGACATGATTAAGCACATTGGTATCATCATATATTATGTTCCTCACTTGATAATCCTTGATTCCCCAATGTAGAACCAGTTACAACATTAATTAGTAATGCTTATCAATATTGCCATTGATCTGCTTTTGTTAATATTATTCCTTGCTTTCATTTATCGAGTGTTTAGGAGTCAATGAATTGAGAGCAATCGTAGCTAGATATCCTTTACGGCATTGAAGTTGTCCCATTCAAAATACTACTGTCAACTGCTTAATATAATACACTCTAAAAGTCTTTGTTAATAATTATTTCCCATGATTGTGTTGACTTGGTGGTCAACACCTCCTTAGAGATTCGTGACATGGCTTAATTGCCTCCCATGGGTCAGGTTAAATCTGGCATTTGTATCAAGCACTAACAATTCAAGCTTTTGGTGCAACAGCAAATACTTCCAACAATTGCTATCTGAGCATTGGGTCACGAGATTGAGTTTTCCTTCAATGGGGATGTTGAAGGCTCAGTCAGTGTTCTTGGGGAAATTGTTGACTTGTTTGTCAGCACCTCCTTGGAGATTCCTAACATGGCTTAACCGCCTCCCTTGATTGGGTTAAATCTGGAATTTGTATTGAGAATTAACAGTTCAAGCTTTTGATGCAATGGCAAAAGATTCCAACAAATTGCGGCAATGAGTAGCATTTGGTAGCATCACAATTACGAAAAATCTTCTTCTCTAATAATCCTGGATATTCATTTAGAAGTAATGAACAAGGCATAATATCTATCTCCCACATTGAATTACTTTAACTTGATAAAATGCCCTAACTCTTCTTTCCTTAATGGATTTGTACTTCGATACCTTTAAAAAATTATTAGTAACACCTGACATCTCCACATATGATTTCATTATTCATTATTGAAATTTGTCTCCCTAGAGACTTCACAAACTAGAAGTACTTGGATGTCATGATGTGAACCTCAAACGAGAATGAACTGATACGCTCCAGTATGTGAAACATCATCCAAATCTTTCAAAATAATGTGCACTCACCCTCCTAGTGCTAATTTCTATTAATGCATGTTTTATGATCCACCAAACAGTACAACAAAATACCGAGGTATCTTATCCTCTCTTGAACAAAGTTTTGAGTATGCTAAGATCGTGAGAAGCTCATACTATGACTCCAAGGTTCCTTCTGTTTCAAGCCTTGATCATGGATAAGCTTAGTGTTATGTGATTTGTTGATGATCACAAGGGGCCTTACGTAAATTCACTCAAATTCATTTCAAATCATGTTGGATGTGGGAGTTATTAAAAGGTTTTGCAATGACATGCCTTTTTGGAGATTTTCACAAAATATGCATAAATGAAAGACGGGATAGGGTTTAGAAATTCTATTCTACTCCTAAAGACCTTGACAACAACAAAAGGATACTTTGGTGGACAAATTCCTTAATAACCAAGCTCTGATTCACCAAGTTATACGACAACTACACGTGAATTGGTGTAATCTTCAAAGGCTATGCAAAAGATTTTCGTACCACTACAAACACCATCATTGATATCAATGTATGTGTATGATAGAAGTCAAGCATATGCATGAATGGGTTCCGGCTAACTTTGCAAAATGATTTAGAATTACTAAAATGTCAAAAGTATGAACCAAGAGAATTTATCAAAATGCTATCATATTTTCAATTGTCGTCACAACACTTAATCTCAACTATCTTAATCTAATGAGGGAATTTAGAGAACAAGCAAGAACTAAAACATGTCAAATATTCACCAAACTTCAATGGAAGCTTTATTATCTCAGTAGCTCATAGCAACAATCTCCAAAATTCTCCTTTTACAAATGAGAAGAGGCTATTAGATAGGTCCTCAATTACGAGTGGTCCAAATGAAAACAATAACTGATGGTCCAGATTATCCCACATCAACCTTAATTAGAGTTAGAGCAAAGATAAAGGAAACTATATTGATGCAATAATGAATCCACTATTGTAGTGGGTAATAATGCCCACTATGCATGCTCGCTTAGAAAGAGCGTGGGATGAAATAAATGACCACTGCAGAACCCACTATGCTTTAAATGCCACTATCCTTGACTCTGCTGCCCAAAAGCGTGGAATCAATCCAACACTGTCACTAACTCCTTTGTACTAATGCTAGGTGTTGATTCTTTCTTGAATTCCAAAACTACCACTGCTCTTTCAACTTTTCCCAAACTTTCCTCCTCATCTTGTAAGAAGTCCTCAATGGTGTACATGGTGTTCGAGGAAATGCAATTCTCAAAATCATCTCTCAAAAGCATTCAACTGAAAGAACTCCTCCAACTTGCCTCTCAAGTTGTCTATCGTTATTTCATTGTCTATCAATCTTTGTGACAACAAGGATGCAACTGAGTTGGAATCCCCTTCCATGATGTTGTCTGCCACTTTTCTCCATCAAGCGGATTCCTTAGTGAACTTTTCGAATGTTTCCTTAGTTGTGACTACTTCACTACACCACCAAAGGAAGTCATATACATCCCCTTCACCAATAATACCACCATCGATCAATACTTGCTTGGGAGTCTCCATCAATCTTTGTATATCAGAGATCACCTCATCTTGATAAATGTGCTCATCCTCCCACAACTCATCCATGCATTGGATTTGAGAGTATAGTTAGTGCTTTCTTGTGAACTTGCATTGATTCTTTAGCATGCTCGAATGCATCCTTTTGAATCCCTTTTACCCAAGCTTTTGCACCCTGGGCAATTCATTTCAATCTGTCAATATCATCCATTATCTCAACTGAAACACTCATAGGAGGAACAAAAGATGGGCCCTCTTCTCTTACTAGATGAGGCAAGTTGTTTATGTATTCACACAAGATCTTGATTTCTCTCTTTTGCTTCTGACACTTTCCTTCCAACTGCTTCATCTTATCCTTCATAGCTTGTGTCAAATCATCAAATCCCTCCATGACCTGTTCACGAGAGGCATGACCTAGATCAACCTCTGTAACATAGTACTCGTCTAGAGTTATTTCATCCTTGGTCTTATACATTATAGGAGTTACAATTTGCAAAGTCCTGGGTCGAGATTCTCCTCTTACAATCTTTGTAAATCTCTTAGCTTTTACTTTTTCTTCAAATTGGTTAACTCGGCTTAAAATTTCTTGCAATTCACTTGTCTGATCAACTTCTTTCTCTCGACTTTTCTAAATTCTTTTCCTTAACAAGTCTAGAATCAAGACATTTTGATCGCATTGTACTATCAGTTGATCTATCCCTTGCACTTCTTTGATGTTGGTTTCTTCCTCTCCCCCAGGACACTCTATTGTTACTTTAGGGGCTGTAACCTCCATAATTGGAACCTCGACCAGTACTATAGGAACTTCTTCCTCTTTTGGATTATCTTCAGCCTCTTTCATTTCTTGTTCCAAGATTGCAGTAAGACTTATCCCCTGTACAAATTTCTCATAAGCATTATTACTCAGTCTATCCTGTACTAGCCTAGCCACGTTATCCTCCTACTCCATTTGCCTTTTGTCTATCTCCACTTCTTGTCTATTGAAAATTTCCATCTCCTACATACTGGGAGTGTGGATCAGTGAGGAGGGAACATTCTCAGACCTTAGCCTCTTTTTCTAGGGCTCCTCAATGTGAATGCATAGCCTACTCCTTGGCTGCATTTCTAATGCTACCCCTTTTTGTTTCTTGCGTTCTACACTTCCGAATGGAGTTTCTCTTTCTTCCATTCTTCCTCATGATAGTTTCCTCGGTTGCTCATCCCTAAGTGGCTAATGACCCATCAACTGATATGTAAAGCCATCCCTTGGCACAACTAGCTCACTAACCCACTACTTCGTTAAGTCCAAGATTGGTTTAGACAACACGCTAATATTGGTTATCTCCTTCCTTTGCTAGTTATATGGATGAATAACCCTTTCCCTTTCTAGATTCAATCCTTTCTACACCAGATTTGGATCTTCCTCAATCTAATCAAGTACCTGGAATATGCTACATCTTTTGGTCATGTTCAGACGCAATCTTGAATACATTCTTTTTCTAATCTCTCAACTGCCTTTAGACATGGGCATATCTCTGTTTTGCCCTCTCCTATGGAAATTAGGAAATCTAATCCTAATTTCTTCTTCCCTTTCTGAATCTGGTCATAAATAGTAAGTTGTTGAGTAAGCTCCACTAGGACTATCTTATCTATTGGGTACCTTGGAATCTTGTATAGCTGCAAGGAAAATCCTTGATCTCTGTTGTATGAAAAGTAGAGCATTGAATCAACCAAGCTCCACAATCCTCCACCAACTTCATTGCTCCAACTAACAACCTCATAGACAACCTCTTTTGTAGAGTTCATACAATACGCATTGCAAAGGCATCATTAACTCTAACAAAGTCATCCTTGTCGTGCAGATGTAACTTTGGGTAGCATTCATGAACTTTCAACTATACATTTCCACTCCCAATTGGCCCTTTACATTTCAACCCATCATACTTCATCACTTGAGCCAGTATATAGATGACATAGGAGGTCATATAGAATTTCCTTTTCTTCTCCAAATTCATCAATTGTTCATTCAAGTTGTCGCTAATAGGTCCATCCCATGTTAGTTTGTGGTGACTGATCTGGGAAGTACAGTACATACTTTATAAAATTTTGGGCCCAATTTTATTGGGAATTTTGGGCCGACATGTAATTAATTATAAACCTAAAGTGGAAAAAATACTTGTATAAAAGTGCTTAGGGTTAGGGATTTTCATAACATTTGATGCAATAATTGTTTCTTACGGCGGTATTGAGCTATAAGGGATTACGAATTGTAATCAGGTTGTAATCACTAGATCGTAATAATATTGGACTTGTTGTTTGGTGGACGTAGCCCAGGGATTGGGTGAACCACGTTAAATCTTGGTGTCTTGTGTTCTCTTCTATGTGATTCAATATTTTCTAATATTGTTTATATTTGCATGTAATTGTTATTTATGTCTATGATTTAATCCTAACAGCCCAATCTATCTTGTTGACTTCTCCAACCACTTGTTCAATGAAGTATCACATCCATGCTTCAAATAGATAGAACTGAGATATTCCAAAAATCCAACAAAGCATCATGACCATGTCATTATACTCCCACTAAATATCGAGCCATACCAATTCCTTGGGCATCTTGAAATGGTGGGACTTGTTCATCTTCAACCATTTGCCATTAACGACCTCTTCAAAAAAATGAGTCTTGGCAATGTAGATCCTAGGTGCTTGCTCATTTGTTTCTGTCACCATTCTCGAGGATGAGGGTATTCCAAATGCTTCAAATGTGGTTGATGGAAAGAAGTTTGCAACGGCATTTCTATCTAAGTCCTTGATTGTTCTATCTTGGGTGTTGTAATGCTTTGGTCACTCCATAATCAATTCAGGATGTTGAAAGATTCAAGGAAAGTCGGCTGCAACAATGATCCCACTGTTCACAATCCGAGTGGCCTGATGTGTTGGTTGATGGTCTCTATATCCAAACATTCTTTAATTAAACTCACTCATATCAAGGCCACAAGGTTAGTGTCTCCAACTTATGTCTGCTATGAAATTATTTTGGACTCAGGGTAGAAGCCTCTTTTCTCATTCTTTTATCAGTTGTTCTTTGGTTTCACTTGTCCCCGTAATTTCTGCCATTACTCTACATCCATGCACCTATTGCTGTAGGAATAGTGAATGGTTCTGTTTCCAATGGTTGCAAGAACAGCAGTTCTAAACTTAACTTAGAAAACTGAGCCTAACTCCTATTTGCTAAAGTAAACTACACCTTTTGCGTGGGCCCCCACGGAAGAATGAAGAAAAGATTAACTCAGACGGAAGGGTAGAAACTCGGCAAAGTCATGTATTCATTCAAATAGGCAGTATTACATTTGCTTGGAAAATAGGATGTCTAACAACTCTATCAATCTACTTACTACTTGACCTCATAGATATAGACAAGGTCTTATTTAAAAGGGAATAACAGAATCCTACAATTATGACTTCCTCATGAAGAATAGTTCATTACAGCTCAAGATTTATGCAAGCATGCAATCATAAAAACATCAGTTATCTCCTTAAATTCTGATAAATATAGAGCATAGCGGATGCTAGATCTGCTCTGCTATTTGACTTAAATAGCTTCTAGGAATCCAAGTATCATGTAACAATTCCTTGCATGTTCAACTGATCGCTTGGATGCTTGCTTTCCCGCTCAGCCACTTTATCAGGTCCCTTATTATTTCATTGAAACAAGTCCCTTCTAGTTTTGCTCCTAAGTCTCCGGCTGCAATAGTGTCATAACATTCCTCTTTAATACTTGTGATTCCACAACTCTAGTCCTTCGCTTGAGTTGTTTTGATCGATTCCAACAAGGCTTGGATACCTATGGCCAACATTTAATGCACACAAGACTTCCAACAAACATTTATTTATATTTATTAATTTATAAAGAAAAAGCATTAATATTCAACTAACAGCTTTTGCAATCTCTTCGGCTGCAGTAAGATCTACCCATGCCAAACATTCATGAAGAAAGATTTTTACCAACAAAATGAACCCCTTTTAGACATAATTCCGATTATCATTTCTTATGCTATATGTTCAAACCTTATACATCAAAAGTACAAAATACTATACTTAAAGGATGACAAAGTTCAGTATGTTATAGACAAATGTTCACAAAAAGGGTCAAAAAGACATCTATTTCTTCATGTCATCATTTTTACGCCCAACCAACCTGATGTTGGTCCCTTCAGCATTTATAAATTTCTGATCCTCATCTGCAACCTAAGATCATTAGCGATCTTCTCACCTGATTCATGAGCCCTGTAGTGAAAGTATCCATGATTCTGTTTTAATCTTTCCCATTTCTGCTCTTCAATGGCCATATTATAACCAGCAAAAGAATCATGCTTTCCAAGCATAGGAAGCAAGAGTATTGGTGATTGGAAACGAAGAGGAACCCAATAACTCTTTTGATTTCTAGCTAGCATCATATACCTGGGCATCCTACTTATAGCCAACTCCAAATTTTGAGGAGAGTGCAATTCCCTTGTTTTCAAATCTTCTGATAATCGGACCCATCTTTGAGTAGAAGCTCTTATGGCGTCAGGAGCAATTGTGGAACAATACTGCTCCCAATCTAAAATACCTGTTCTCGGATAGGGTGAATTTTATCAGCGCTAATTTTATTATTATTAACAGAGAGCCAATCAAAGAACACCCTGTGAGTATTTTGTACCTTAGGCCTAATGTACAATGGTTCCAACATTTCTTTTTCCCTATAAGGGGCAGCCTGATT
This sequence comes from Cupressus sempervirens, assembly GCA_028749045.1. Lineage (NCBI taxonomy): Eukaryota > Viridiplantae > Streptophyta > Pinopsida > Cupressales > Cupressaceae > Cupressus > Cupressus sempervirens. The sequence goes on along the minus strand of CM053788.1, from coordinate 596,394,683 downwards.
CTCTCGACTGATCTCCTTTTGCATCCAAGACATGACTGCTCTAAACTGTACATCTCCCACATATAATAGGGAATTCCAATCCCTATCATCTGGAACAACAAGGTTATGAACATATAGCTCACAAAGGAGATTCTGCAGAGCCATCGGGACTGATTTGAATGCTGCATAAAATTCCTAGGGAGTGTGCAAAGAAGGGTTTAACCCCCAAGTAATCCGAGACAATTGAAAATTAATCATTTGCTCTTTTAAGAATAGTGTATAAACTGGAGACTGTGACCTACAATTCACAAGCTCTGGAATGAGCTCTGTTACCTTTGTGACACGTTGTTGCAGGACCGTAATTTCACTATTTTTTCTTCGATTTGTTGTGCCTGTTCCTGTATAGTTCTAAGCAATTGTTTCCTCTCTAGGTCCCAGTTTGCCTTTTTCCATTGAAATTGTTGCTACAAACTAAGGCTGGCTGTTAATGGAGTAGAAATGTCCGATGGCGTGTGGCGACGAACAACAGGGCTATTGTCTTCAAGATGGTGTTCAGGATGATGATGAGTAGCAGGGTTGTCACTTGGACAAGCAGCAGTGTTGTCATCCTCAGAATGGTGATGATCAACAAAGCTGTCATTTTGATGAGCAACTGTGCTGTCATCTTCAGGAGGATGATGAGCAACAAGACTGTCAACCTTTTCTAAAGGCACAACGGTTGCAGGATAGGGCACAATAGCTGTATTAATTTGAAATGTCTCAACAATTTCCTAAACTATTTCTTGTGCAAATGATGGATATTCCTCTAGCGGTAAATTATCGGTTTCTTCTACTTCTTGTTCAAACCTAGACACTATTTTCTTTGAGGAATCCATGTCACTATCAATGTTAATAGAGCTATTTGGCTCTGGGGGAACTTCCTCACGAACACTTTCATGTTCAGGAGTATGAATTGTATGCTTTGGGGACTGCACAAGCATATGTACTAGAGATTCTAAATCAACAGGTGGAATGGAACGTTCAGTATTCAAGTTCATCTCGAACAGTCTGGTAACTCGTCGTGGGGTAGAGATTGTTTCCTTACCCTTATCAATAGATTTCCCTTTATTAAGGTCGGGTGCAGCTTCCTATGGCACTGGAGGTGCTTCCTCTGAACCTTTCCCTGTGGTATCTGTATGTGGCTCTCTTTTTAGAGGTTGAGACTTCTGAGGGCGGAATTCTCCTTTCCGTAATTTTAGGTGAGGACACAGAAGCCGAAGCTTCTTGAGTTGTTTTATATACTACTTTCCTGATTCTTACAGCAATTTTCTCTCTTGTCCCCATTCCTTGCCCTTTAGGTCCACCTCTTTGGGGTCCCATTGTTTTGAGTTTTACAAAATCCTCCCATGTCCCTAGGTGTTGCCTAGTTAATTCCCTTTCAATTATTGCCCTGATTAGGCAATGGTGGGACACCGACTGGGTTTTGCCTTGTTGTACATAGGCAGCTTGCCTTTTGACAATATTATAAAGGAAACTCGAGAAATTTACAGGACAATCACCATGCCGCAAACCACTCAAATTTTGAAATGAGCAGCATGCAAATAGGAATACCTCCCCTCACAGGTAAAATACCTTATGATAAACTCAGCAAGGTAGATAAATTGAAGGGGAAGAGATAACCATAATGTACCTTGCTTCTTGTTTTCTTCCAGCTAAGGGTCTCCATGCACTATAAACTGCTCCTTTGTTGCCCGTACAACCATGTCCTGTGTCGATCATTCCCCATTTGTAGGCAAACCAATAACCTCTACCACCACCTCCTCTGTAAACTCTATCCGGATGCCTTTAACAGTTGCATATCCATCCCTTAGTGTATTATGAAATTGGAGCGTAATTTCTTGATCAAATTGCTTCAGACTGAGACAGTAGGCTAGCCAACCCCATTGTTGAAACAAGCTGCATGTTGGGTTTGCCAGCAGAACTCTATGATCCGCTGGTTCATACCGCTGAGTTTCTCCACCCATGTTATCTTTTGAAGAATGCTATAACTGATGAATTCACTGTAGGTGATTGAAAGTGTGGGCGAAGATAGCTACAGGGGTTTTAACAATGGTGTTTGGAAAAGGAAACAAGTTTTAAACACTTCAGCACTTCCAAACATCACATCCTCTAGTACTTCATGACGGCATTTTAATCACCAAAGCATAATGAAAACAGAGATCATGCTCAAAGCATACGCCATATTAATGAGGATTTATGTACTTGTGAAATCATGGCTTAATGGTTGACTTTTTTTTTTAATTACTTCTCACATACTTCGGAAGTACAAAGGGCCACCAGCTCATTACTGAGATGACCCTATCCTCCATACATCATACATGCCGAATTAAGATCAATTTATGATTTCACTTTATGATTTCGATTTTCCCTCCCCCCAACCTATCAGAGACTGGGTCCCACCAGACCTTAGAGATCGCAAATTCAAAAAATCAAAATTACACATTTTTCTAAATAAATAATAAATTAAATAAATGCATAGGGGTCAAGTGTAACCGACCTGAGACGCGATAGGAAGGGTTCTCCATGTAGTACCGTACTATAGAAAGAAGATGAGATGGAGTGGTAATGGAAAGACAAGAAGATGAGATGGAATGAGGCCTTGAAATAAATTCAAGGGGCTGCAAGCGTCTGAGTGGAAGACTTAGACAGAGTGGCTGTAGGAAGGGATGTTTCTGTTATGTTGAACTGTTGGAGAAATTCCTCTCGGGTTGCTGCTTTGTGATATAACTTTAGGCGACATCCATTAACCAAGAGTTTGAATTTGACCGGATCACTTGTTGACAGTTGAACTGCTCCATTGTTAAAAATTGCAACGATTTCATATGGACCATGCCATCTGGTCTAAAATTTTCCTTGGTGGTGCTGATATCGGGAGTCATACAGGAGCGCCCAATCACCAACAGAGAACTCTCTATCTTTAATGAATTTGTCATGCCATTGCTTCCTCTGACTCTGAATTAGTTCTGTGTTATGAAGAGCTGACTTCCGCCATTCATCCAACACATTGAGATGCAAAATGCGGTCTTGTTGTGCTGCAGGAAGAGTAATACCAAGTTCCAAGGCTGTCCATAGAGTCTTATGTTCAAACTCAATGGGCATGACAAATGTCTTCCCATATAGGAGCTCAAAAGGTGTAAACCTAGTAGTGGATTTCCATGCTGCTCTATATGCCCATAAGGCTTCAGGAAGTCAAGCCATCCAATCTTTCCTATGCAAGGACACTGTTTTAGTGAGTATATTTTCCAACTCTCTATTTGTCACTTCAACCTGTCCATTGGCCTGTGGATGATACAGGGAAGTTTGCCATGCCGAATTTTGTATTCCTCCATGAGTGCAGCTATCAAATTAGATGCAAACTGAGGGCCTTGATCTAATTGTAATTCTCTTGGAACGTTGAACCTGGTAAAGATACATTCGTACAGAAACTTTGCAACATTATTATCACAAGGGTGCTTCATTGGCTTTGCTTCTACCCATTTAGTAACATAATCAGTACAAACCAAGATGTAACTCTTCCCTTCTGAAGGTGGCTCAATAGGGCCAACAAAATCAATCCCTCATTCATCAAATGGTGCTACTACTATTTGTGGCTGTAGGGGCATTTCATTTGTTTTCGTTGGTCGACCCATTCTCTAGCACTTGTCACATTTTTTTGTATATTGAGTTGCATCCTTGTGAAGTGTGGGACAGTAATAACCTATATTTAAAATCTTCCATGCGGTCCTTTTGGTAGCAAAGTGGCCACCACAGGGCTCATCATGACAAGCACGAAGAACATCATAAGTTTCATCCTCTCTAAGACATCTTCGTGTCACCTGATCTGGTCTAGTATAAAACATGAACCCAGAGATCCATGAAAAGTTGAAATTCTTTTATGCCAATAACCGTTTTTCCTTTGCAGAGAAACGTGGAGGTGTTTTACCAGTGGTTAGGTAATTGGCAATGTCGACATATCAAGGGTTTTGTGCTGACAAAAGAAAGAGATGCTCATCGGGGAAGCTATCTTCTATGGCTACAGGATCATCAAGTGTTTGGAGGCGAGATAAGAAATCAGCTACAACATTTGCCTTTCTTGGTTTGTTGATAATGGTAATGTCAAATTCTTGCATTAGTAACAACCATTGAGCCAATCGTCCAGAGATTGCCGGTTTGTTTATCAGATATTTGATAGCAGAATGATCTATATGTAGAAATATTTGGTAGCCTTTAATATAATGTCTGAATTTATTCAGAGCATAAATTACAATGGGTAGTTCTTTCTCAGTTACAGTGTAATTATACTCGGCTCCTTGAAGATTTTGCTGATTTAGTAAATTGCATGTTCCACTAAATCCATCTTTTGGCCAAGCACTGCTCCAATGGCAGGGTCTGAAGCATCAATATGTATGTGAAAAGGTAGCTCCCAATTTGGTCCTCGGAGAATTGGTGCTATTGAGAGGACTTCCTCAAGCTGCAGGAAGGCCTTTGAACAATCAAAATTCCATACGAACTCTACATCATTCTGAAGCAATTTATACAGAGGAGTTGCAATTTGACTAAAATCTTTAATAAAGCGTCGACAGTATCCTACATGCCCTAGAGAACTCCTGACTTCTTTCAATTTAGCTAGTACAGACAAAGTGCATATAACCTCTATATTTGTTGGATCCACTTCAATTCCTTTAGGGGAAATAAAGAGTCCTAACACCACACCTTCCTGCATCATTATGAAACACTTCTCACTGTTTAAGGACAGGTTGTAGTCTTTGCATCTTTGCAAAACCTTTTCTAAGTTTTCTTTGGCTTCTTCAAAGGTCTGCCCATATGTGGTGAAGTCGTCCATATATACCTCTAAGCAGTCTGTAGATATATCAGAAAAAAAACTAACAGCTCGTTGGAAAGTTGCAGGTGCATTGCACAAACCAAATGGTAGGACAGAATAAGCAAACGTTGCCCATGGACATGTAAATGTGGTCTTGTCCTAATCCTCTGGTGCTATCTGGATTTGATTGTAGTCGCTGAACCCATCCAAGAAGGAAAAGTACTTCTTTCCTGCAAAATTGTCAAGAACCTGATCTACAAATGGCAGTGGAAAATGATCCTTCTTGGTAGCTGAGTTAAGTTCTCTATAATCTATGCGAACTCGCCATTTTCCCCCCTTTTTTGGAACAATAACCAATGGTGAAACCTATTGACTGTCTGAAATAGGATATATAAAGCCAGCATTGAGTAACCTTTGTAGTTCATTTTTGACAATATCCCATAGTTGCTAGGTTTATCCTACGCTGCGGTTGTCTCACAAGTTTGCAATCAGGACTTATATAGAACCTATGAGTACAGAGTGCGGGATCCAAACCTTTCATATCTGTATATTTCCAAGCAAAAGCATCTTGGTGCTTTTGTAACAGCTGCAGGATATCGTGATGTTGTGCCTGTGATAGGATTTTCTTAAGTTTAGTTCTCTCCCTGAAACAATTGTTGTTTTAACTACTTTTTCAGCCATTGAAATCTGAGCAATTGGTGGTGAGTCTATTTCATGTGGCAAGAGTGAATGTAGAAGCTGTGCAGACTCTAAATAATGAAATTCAGATGGTAAAGGCAGAATATTTTCTAAAACACAATCCTGTTTAGAAGATGTCTCAGGTTGCATTCCATACTCATTCAATATGATAGAAGAAATGACATCATCCTTCTCTTTAATGCTTACAAATGAGTCCCTTGAGATCATCATCAATTGTTTAATAGAATCTATGTCCATGTCAGAATCACCCAAATTTGGCCAGACAAATTGATCATCCTACAACAAAGGCTGAGCAAGAGAATACAAGGTTAAGTTTTTAATGCTCATACCATCTGAAATGGTCATTTTCCCTGATTGGCATGCAATATAAGCATCTGTTGTGGCTAACCATGGTCGTCCTAGAATGATAGGATACCCCCCAGTACTTGTTTTTGGAGAGAGTACTACAAAATCAACTGGGTAATCCCATGAATGTAAGGTGATAGTGATATCTTCTAACATACCATCAGGAATGACGGTAGAACTATCTACCAATTGCAAGATTGTTGGTGTTTGTCTGAGACCAATGATGTTTAATTTGGACATTACTTCCTTGGTCATTATATTAATGGATGCTCCTAAGTCTATTAAGACATTCTGCACTTAGATTCCTTGAATGGCAAGTGTTACCACTAGACTTCCAAGGTCTGCATACTTGGGTATCTTAAGGTTATCAAGCATAAGATCAAAAAGCTGGCCAAGGACATGGATAGTCTTTGGATCCTTCTTTTTCATTCCTAGATTCTTAATACAGGCTTCTTTGATGGCTTTTGTATATATGGGTACCTCTTTTATTGCATCGAGCAAGGGGATTTTTACAGTCATTTGCTTGAGTTGTTCAAGCAAGTCCAGTGCGGCTTGATTTTCATTTGGCAGAATTTGCTCTGTTAACCCACTAGGAAATGGTGGTTTCTTGGTTACAGGAGAAATAGTGGTTGTAGGCTCTTGAATTGACTCAGCAGTTGTATCATCTACTTCTGTTATAATGGGCTGCTGAGGTGATGCAAGTGTTGTTCCAGATCATAGATGAATATCATTCAAGGTGATGGAATAGCTTTGTTGTTGGGTTGAAGGTTTTGCATTATTGGGATTAGGCGTAGGCTGCGCAGGTAACTGTGGCTGTTTTGGAGAGGTTGTATTGGCTGCAGGAGGCATTAAGGCTTGCTGTTGAGAGGGTTGTGTCAAGGCTTGTTGATGCTGCTGCTGTTGCCAGTTCTGGGGTTGCTGCCAACCCTGCTGAGGTTGCTGCCAGCCTTGGTTAGGCTGCTGCCAACCCTGCTGAGGCTGCCAACTATTATAACTACCATGTTGCTGCTGTTGCTATTGACTATTACCACCATAATTATGAAGTGGGTTTTGAGGAATACATGATCTTGGAGCCCACGGCCTCCGTTGAGCAACGTAGAGAACTTCTCTGTCTTCATCAATTGCCTTAAATTCTGTAGTGCCTGCCCCTAGTTCGCATTCTGCTATCATTGCCAAACTCTGTTAGGCCAATTTTATGCTTGATGTTAAGTAACATTACTTTCAAATTATTAGATATTGTTTCAAATTCAATTAATTTTATGATGAGATTACTTGGTACTCTATATTTCATGTATGCATGATGATTATTACAGTGCTTTCAGTTATTGATGATGTTTAGTTAGATGGATTATCATGTGTTTTCTTATGGATACTTACTGCATGTGAATGGTGTGCGTGTTTGTTTTCTTCTTGTATGGCGTTTTTAATGTGGTTAAGGAAAGGAGTCGGGATCTACACGATGCACCACTTCCTACCATTGCCTGTTTAGCTTAGAATATTGTGTCTGTACATGCGTGGATTTTACGCAAGTTGCAGGTACCGGTTATTGACTTCCCTGAATTGTCAGGATGAGTGTACCCTATCGCAATATCTCGATGGTAAAAGAGCGGAGATAAATTCTTAAGTCCAAATCCTATACCTTTGAGCCATTTGTCCTAATTGGCAATTAGGACAAGTATTTGAGTCAAGTACCTTCCAAATGCATCGAATGACATTAATTCGTGATTATAACCCTTTAGTTTGATTTGTATGTGTTTTTCTTTGATGGGTTTTCGTATGTTGTTTTATGAGTCTTTGGTGAATTTTCTACTAATTAAGTCTAATTAAAAGATTAAATTAATGATTTAATTTAATGAAAAATTATTATGATATTTTAATATTTAATTATATTTAATTAATTGAAAAATTAATTAAATAAAAAGAATTAAATTTGAAGATAAAGTAAAAAGTTTAAATTTAGAATGTGATAATATTTATTTAATTTAATAATAATATATCTAGAGTTCATTTTTAAATAAATGTTAAATATTATTATTTAAGTTAATAAATATCTTATCAATTAAGTTTCGAAAATAAATTTAAAAGTGAAAATATATTAATTTATTAAAAGTTTTAAGATCGCATAATTTATGCATGAGATTAAAATATAAGAAATTAATTAAAAGATAAAACAAGTAAATTTAATAAGAGTTGCATAAAGTGCGTACATGGGATTAAAATTAATAAAGTAAATAAAATTATTTAATAATTATTTTAATGTGCATGGAAAAGATTAAGAAAAGATAAAATAAAAGTTAATCAAGAGTTGAAGTCAGGTGAACACAGAGTTCTCCCGGGTAAACGCACAATTAGTGCCCCGATTTAAGGAGAGGACTCTTTATCTCAATTTGGAGAGTTCATTTTCGGAGAGAGACAAATTTGGGACGCGAACTTTGGAAAAGGAAGAAGATTTTCGAAAGGGAGAAGGGTTTGAGAGAAGAAACTTCTCTCACAAATCTTTTCAGGCATTGCGTTGTTAGCATCAAAATCCAGGTAAATTCTTGTGTTTTAATTCGCATAGAAAATTACGTTTTCTATTCTTCCTGTCTTCTTCGTGACTGTGAATTGTTTGTGTATACTTTGCGACAAATCTTTCAGTACTATATTTTGGATTCACTGGAATGCTTGTGGAGTTCTTCTGTATACCTGGGGATTAATATATCGTTCAAACCCTCTTTCAGTAGATGTAAAATTGGAAATTAAATCGGGATTTGGGTTTGAATTAAAATGGAATTGAGAAATTAAATCCGGATACGGTTGAACATAAAAAGAAAAATTTTAATTTAGAAATTTAAATGGTTACACTTATTTTTCCTATCAAACTAATATTAAAAAATAGTTTTTTTTAAAATATTTTAAAAGAGGATTGTTTTCGTTAAATTTTATTAAAAATAATAATAAATTTTTTAAAATAAAATGAAATGCGTAATGGGAAACTTGTTTTAAAGTTTTTAATAAATTTATTAAAAAATAATAAATAATAAATAATAAATTGGGGAGGGGCAGATTTTACCCACCCCCTACCCCCCTTACCTTCTTACCTGCGCATGCGGGGTGGCTGCACGACAGCTGCGACTGCTGCCGTAGCAGCAGGTACCACCAGTACGGCAGTACATTGCTGCTACTGCAGCACATTTGAATTGGCTGCACGGGCCTTAAGTGCATAAAACATTGTTTTAAATTTATTTATTTTTATTTAAGGTTTTTTTTTTTATTGAAACAATATTTTATATATGTATGAATTAGTATATATTAAAATTATTAAGTTTTAAATAAATTATTAAAAAAAGATTACTTATAATTGTTAGATAATTATTTAATTAATATAATTTAACAATTAAATTGTTATTAAGATTATTATAATTTTATCAATAAAATAGTGTTTATTTTATTAATAAGTTATAAACAAGTTATTAAAGGGTTAATGATATTTAGTTAAAAAAATTGATTAATATATTTTTGGGAAACCAAAAAAAAAACAGATGATTGTCCAAATTTAATAATATTTTATTAATAAGTTTTAAAATATAAATTATATTATTTAGTAATTATATTAATAAATTTTAATATTAATTTTATTAGTATTTAATAATGTTATTTAAGGGATTTTAATCATTAAATTAATCTGTAAATGAAAATTACTAATATCGTTATTAATTATTAATATTTAATAATTAATAAGACGTTCAGGGGAGTAAAAGATTTATTTAATTATTAATAAATTTGATTTTTATGCAAATGTTAACTATTTTATTTAAAATCAATGGGGGTTATTTTAGACAGAAAATTATCCTTAGATCTTTTGGATTAATGGACTTAAAAACTCAACTAGGGTAATTTTACAACTATCTAAATGAAAGAACGAGTTAGTTCGCAAGGGTAAACTATGAATTTCATCCGCTTAAACTATGTCAAAAATGAAAATTGAAAGCTTACTGTAAACTAAAACTATGTGCTTTCAAAATCAAACCCAAACTATGAAACTGTATTGCTTTATTTGTTGTCTGTGCTTTTGGGTTTCGGGGTTGTCCTAGTGTTGACCAGTCTTAGGTTGTTACTAGAGGCTTGGGAGTTATGAGTTTGTAATGTCATGCTGATGTTTTGAGTCTCAATCAATTATACTTGGGTTCCTTTCCAGTCCCTTTGAGAGGACTGAAGTGTTTGCTATGTTTTTGATGATGTCATGTTGTGACATGGTTGACTTAACCATTTTGAGTCATTGATCAGTATTATTGGGATATGCTTTTCAGTTGCTCGTTGAGAACCGATGGATATTGTGATTTATCTTTGATGCTTTCCAATTGCTCGCAGAGAACTAATGTGATTCTTATGATTATCTTTTGGTGCTTTTCATTGCTCGTAGAGAACTAGTGTGATTATTGTGGATTATCTTTTGATGTTTCCCAATCACTTGTATAAGACTGAGGTGATTTTTATATGATTATTGATTTGTGTTTTTATGAGCCTAAGGTAGGTTATCTACTTGTAGTGTCGGGAAGTGGTTTGCAATGGGGGTCGGGGCCCTAAGTGGCTGCCAGGGTAACTCGTAAGTTGTTTTATTAAGTGAAAACATTACACTAAATGGGGATTAATATGAACCTGATAAGAGTTAATTGTATGTTCTCGCCCATGCCTCGAGTGCTAGTACAGATTAGGATGGGAGTAGAGAGAACGCTTGGTTGCGACCTTGCATTCCGTAGTATGCCTTGTCAGTATGAGAGGATACTAGTGGCCGCATGGGGATCACTAAGGACCCTGGAGTCCTAAGAAACTGCCAGGGTAACTCCAAGCATGATTCATGCGATGACACTTGCCCACTTACATAGTAAGTTTCCTATGTGTCTTGTGTGCCTCTGGGATTAGATGTCATTCTTTATTAGAACATTTGAGTTAGAATACTTTTAGGATTTCTTGGACCTAGAGAGTATTTTGATGTTTGGATTGTTATCCTGTTTGGGACTTGAGACTATCTCTTCAGCGCGGTGGGAGTGAGCCATTTAGGTTCTACACAGTTGGGTGGTAGTGTTTTTTCACTCTTACCATTGAGATTTGTCTATAGTCACCATGGCTGGAGCTTCTTGGGATGCTTGTTTATCATGTTTAGATGATATTATTTACTGACGCATTTCCTTATATTGATGATTATCATGTGATAGGTGATGTTATCTACTTTGTAGGATCATCTTATGCTTTATTCTAGTATGTTAGTTTTTCCTTATGCTTATGTTGTAGTATGTTTTAGTAGTGACGTCCCTATTAAGATAGTACCGACAATCTGATCGATTGCTTGGGATGTTACACGCGAGGAATGACTAGGGCCCACGATGGTCTAATGATGCTATTGACGATTGGGAAGAACCGCACTCTTAGTTGTGTTTTTTGATAGATGGTTATATTTCATGATGGATGTTTATATCTTTTATGATGGATGGATGTATCATGTATGGTAGATGGTTTCATTTATTTTTACTATACTTTTTATAATGGATTAAGGAGGAGGATGTATCTTTATTTCTATATATGTATATTCTTTTAGCCTTTCATACCCTGTGACATGTACAGTGGATGAATGAGCATTCCGAATTTCATTTGTCAAGAGGCATTCGGAACAAATGTATATTATGAACATTGGACTTTTAATTATTCTTTGATGTAGATGTGTTATTTGTTGGACTTAGTATTAGATTAAATTTATATGTAATTCAACATCATGGGATCCTTAAGAAATGTAACTTGCTATGTATGCTTTAGTTGATTGTATGTTATGGCTTCCGCTACTATGTGTTTGATGTGCATGTTATACTATTTTACTATAAAAAAAAAAATGTTGGCAAACTTAGTAAAACTTTAGGTCATTTCTTTTGGGTCCCTTGGCGGGGCATTACAAATTCAGTAGGCACATGCTATGACTCTAGACTAGCAATAGGCTTGCATCGGTAGTTGTGTTTCTTCTCTCTGCAGTGAGGGCAATATTCTGCTAACATAATATCAGCATCCTCCTTCCTTCATGCTTGCATGGTGTCCACTTGTGTAGCGACATCATTAATGATGTCTTGCTTGAAATCTGATAAGAGGTTTGACAGTCCTGTCTTAGATACTACAGCACCCAGGGTTTTTTGGAGTAAATCCCTCAAGCCTCGTCCTTTTTTTATTGTTGCTCTAGAATAGTTCAAGAAAATGTTCCGGATTTCAGCCCACGTCTTCTGTGTAATGTCACCTCCAACCAGTAAGTCTAAGGCTTACATACTCCTTTCATACACTCCTTTTAGAAAGAGATACTTTTGGGACTCCTCGTTCAGTTGATGCTGCGTGTTGCACTGCAAGTTGAACATGAACCGTGCAACATAGTCCTCCAAAGTTTGATCCTCCTTTTGTGACATTTTAAAAATGTCATCTCCCTTTAAGTCGTGGCCCCTGCAATATTCCTTATATTTATTAAGGAACAAGTTACTCATAGTTGGCCAATCTATCACAGCATTGGCACCTAGACTCATAAACCATCTTAAGGCAGCTTCTTTGAGAGTTGATGGAAACAATTTCAGTTTATGAGCATCTGTGGTGTAATCATAACTTCGACAAAGAATGTCAAACTCGAAGAGAAAGGTTTCTGGGTCTTTAGTAATAAGGCCATAGAACTTTGGCAAGGCAGCTGAGGGTATATTTTTCAAATTTTGATTACCCTGTTGAGTAGGGATTGGACAAGGAAAGGTAGGTTGAGCAGCTACCATTTGTAGATGTCCTAGTGGTGGTTGATATATGACTATAGTTAATGGATTATCTTGATATTCTAGCTCAGCAAAAAGATTATTCAAATGGAAGGATTCTTTAGATGTAGTTGGTGATTGTACTTGATCAGGTGCTTTCGCAAACACGTTCTCAAACAGTTCTTCTTCTTCTCTTTCTTCTCTTTCTTCTTCCTTAGGATCAGGATGAAAGGGATCTTCTTGATTGAAGTTGGGAAGAAATCTTCCAAGGTGGTCTCTTCTCCTATGCATGCAAAATATTAAAAATGAAACTAACTAGGTGACTCAATAGTGAATACTAGATTGACACCATCTTTGGCAATGGCGCCAAAAATGTCGAGCCAATATAACATATTTTTAGTTGCAAGATTGGACATCCTTTACTACCAAAGTACTATGCTGATCTTCATTAAATATCAATCTAGGAGTGTGAACTTGAGATGGTGTCTGCAAAGTATATGCTCTAATCTTCACTAAAAATGACTACTACCTTGAATACAATAACCATTAAATCTAGTTTATCAGAAGGAAAGATGACTATCAAGTACTTGGAAGGAAATTTTAATTACTTAACTCTACATCTATGCTCCTACTGCTGCAGGAACAGTGACTGGTTTTGTTTCCAGTGGCTGCAAAAACAGCAGTTCTAAACCTAACTTAGAAAACTGAGTCTAACTCCTATTTGCTAAAGTAAACTACACCTTCTGCGTGGGTCCCCACGGAAGAATGAAGAAAAGATTAACTCAGATGGAAGTGTAGAAACTCAGCAAAGTCATGTATTCATTCAAATAGGCAGTATTACATTTGCTTGGAAAACAGGATGTCTAACAACTCTATCAATCTACTTACTACTTGACCTCATAGATACAGACAAGGTATTATTTAAAAGGAAGGGAATAACAGATTCCTACAATTACGACTTCCTCATGAAGGATAGTTCATTACAGGTCAAGATTTATGCAAGCATGCAATCATAAATACATCAGTTATCTCTTTAAATTCCGATAAATATAGAGCATGGTGGATGCTAGATCTGCTCTACTATCTGACTTAAATAGCTTCAAAGAATCCAGGTATCATGTAACAATTCCTTACATGTTCAACTGATCGCTTGGATGCTTGTTTTCCCACTCAACTGCTTTATCAAGTCCCTTATTATTTCATTAAAACAGGTCCCTTCTAGTTTTGCTGCTAAGTCTTTGGCTGCAACGGTGTCATAACATTCCTCTTTAATACTTGTGATTCCATAGCGCTAGTCCTTTGCTTGAGTTGTTTTGATCGATTCCAGCTTGGCTTGGATACCTGCGGCCAACATTTAATGCACACAAGACTTCCTACAAACATATATTTATATTTATTAATTTATAAAGAAAAATCATTAATATTCAACTAACAATTTTTGCAATCTCTTCGGCTACAGGAAGATCTAGCCATGCCAAACATTCATGAAGAAAGATTTTTACCAACAAAATGAACGCCTTTTAGACATAATTCCGATTATCATTCGTATGCCATATGTTCATACCTTATACATCAAAAGTACAAAATACTATACTTAAAGGATGACAAAGTTCAGTATGTTATAGACAAACGTTCACAAAAAGCGTCAAAAAGACATCTATTTTTTCATGTCATCAACGGGGGGATTGGACCAAGATCGGACCAAGTTCCCTGTCCCCTGCAAGGGATGGTTGGGTGTATCTTATCCAACCAAAAAACAAATAAAGTTTGTATAAAAAAATTAAACATGTTTTAATATTCTATTGGGCGCATCGAATATCGTATCATGTTGCTCAATTTAATCATCTCCCTCATGAGATACTCATACTTTTGATATCTATGACTATTATTATTTTATATATATATATATATATAATAGAAGTTAATCTCTTTCATTTGCTCATCAGCATTTAAAATTTTAATATTTATAGTTCAATGTTCAATGTTCAACTTTCATATTCAATGTTCAATGTAATGTTCAACACTCAAGTATTTAAATTTTAGTAAATTAGTATTTTACATCTTTATGTCTTATATTGTTATACATATTTTCATTATTAGCATTTTAAGTACCACATGTACAATATATAGTGTATACACCGCCCCCGCCGCCGTCTCCCTATTGTCCCCAAATTGAGGCCCTTTTGTCCCCTTGTCCGAGAAACTTGTCCACCTGTCCCCACCGTCTCCCTGTCTCCCAAGGTGATGTAACTATGAAAAAAATCCCCCACTAAGCTTGAGTGTGCCCTAGGGCGTCAATTTCAACATGTCATGAAAATGTTCAAAATAACAAAATCCTCCATTTGGTCTAATTTGCACCCGATTGCGTCGTTCTATGACTAAGAAAAATCTACAAGGTGGAAAATCCTCCTAAGGAGACAACTTGCGCACCAAAGTACTAATACAAGTTGGTCACGTAATTTCTCACAAAGGATAAAATCCTCTATAACACTTAGGTTCTACCAAAGTAATAAGACTCGGACCCAACTCTAACTTGGCAAGGGAAATTCAACTCGTGACCCAGCTCGGACTCAATCACGACTCGACAGTGGCTCAGTGAACCAAGGTATATTAATAGAAATATAAGATATTTGATGACTTGGCGGGTCAAGGTCACGGGTCATTTGACCCGGAAGGGGTGGCCCGACTAGCTGACCCAAGTGACTCACAGCAAGTCACATTACTTTGGGTTGTACTCATGGGTGCAAATACATGACGATCATGGATTCTCTCTCTAAGTGAGAAATCCACCACATGAGCTCAAATATGCCCTTGAATGCAGATTTTACATGGTTAATGAAAATTCAAGGCACAAAATCCACTACCTAGGCACTTGTGCGTCGAAGAGCACTCTAGTACAAACCTCAAGGAAAGTGGATTGAAATTCAAGATTCCACCACTCGGACTAATTTATGCCCAAGGTGATACGACAAAGATTGATTAGCTGAAAATTGGAAGGTGAAAATTTAACTAATTCTCGTGTACCCAGCAATGCCACCATTGGGTTGCCATTTCGCTAGGGGCAGGAACAAGTCCCTTGAGGAGAGGAGGGGATAGGAACAAGTCCCCTGACCCCTCCAGGGGATGGCTAGGTATTCCCTATCCAACCAAAAAAAAATTGGAATAAAATTAAGATGTGTTTTAATATTCTATTGGGCGCATTGAATATCATATCATGTTGCTCAATGTAATCATCTCCATCATGAGATACTCATACTTTTCATATCTATGACTTATTATTTAATATTTATATAATAGAAGTTAGAACTCTTCCATTTGCTCATTCGAGTATTTAAACTTTTAATATTTATTGTTCAATGTTCAATGTTCCATGTTCATATTCAATGTCATGTTCACGACTCAAGTATTTAAATTTTAGTAAATTAGTATTTTACATCTTTATATCTTATATTGTTATACAAATTTTCATTTCTAGCATTTAAGTACCACATGTATAGTATATAATATATATACACAAACCACACACACCACCCTGTCAACCCTAAATTAAGGCCCCTTTGTCCACCTGTCCTAGAAACTTGTTGACCCATCCCCACATCTCCCAAGGCGGTGTAACTATGACAAAAATCCTCCACTAGGCACGAGATGTGCCCTAGAGCGTCAATTTCAATAGGTCATGAAAATGTTTAAAATAATAAAATCCTCCCTTGATCTAATTTGCACCCTATAACGTCATTTTATGACCAAGAAATATCTACAAGGCGGAAAGTCTTCCTTAGGAGACAACTTGCACACCAAAGCACTAATACAAGGAGGTCGTCAATTTCTCACAAAGAATAAAATCCTCTCTGACACTTAGATTGTACTCATAGGTGCAAATCCATAAGGATCATGGATTCCCTCTCTAAGTGAAAAATCCACCACACGAGCTCAAATATGCCCTTGAATGCAAATTCTACATGGTCAATGAAAATTCAGGGCACAAAATCCACTACCACGGCACATGTGCATCTAAGAGCGCTATAGTACAAACCTCGAGGAAACTGGTTTGAAATTCAAGATTCCACCACTCGGACTAATTTACAAACAAGGTGATATGGCGAAGATTGATTAGATGAAAATTGAAAGAGGTGAAAATTTAACTCTGTTTGAACTATATGCCTATGTTCATTAGTGCCCATGGGAAAAACTACACAGATGGATTTAAATTGGGCCAAGCATAGAAAATCAAAGATCTAAATTGCATAGATTGATTTGAAATTGGTTAAATGTGGGAAGTCCAAGGTAAGGTAGTGGAATTTAATCAAAAGTTGGAAATAATTTAAATGCCTACATATTTGAACTCCAACCTCTCCAAGTGTGTGCTCATGAAGAAGCTTGTTGGTGAAGTTAAATGCCTTAAAGGGGATTTTTTTGGAAATATTAAAAGCAAAAGGCATGCAAATTTTGGAGAGACGGCCTAAGTTTTTAAGAAGTAATAAGTGCCTTTGAGGGGAGATTTCAAAAATTAGAGAGAAATAATTTTGAAGTGGAGGATTTTTAGAGAGAGATAAGATAAATTTATTAATGTCTTATAAATGACCACAAAAAGGATCAAAGGGACTATCGAATACAATAGAAGGGCCCAACCCACAACAAGGGCATCAAAATCTAACCAAAGACAAACAAATTCGATGCAGCAGGAAACCAAAAAGAACAACAAAGTTGAAGCCAACAAAATAGGAGGCGTGTGGGTTTCCTGAGAGGGAACATCTCTACCCCACAAGAAACCTGAACCATCGAGAAGAACTGTCAAAATGAAGGATAGGCCAAGGAACCGGAAGAAACAAACGGCCACCTTCACGAGGTTGTTGAAGAAGTGAATCAAAGTTGAGGATCCCTCCAAGGCTAGACAAATATGTAGAGACCAAAATGGAGATGAGCCAACTACCTCTTGGTACCTCACATTGTAGAGAGGCTAATGAAAAAGGAGGTGCTAAGTCGAAGCCCAGTCGCCTCCTGGAGATAGAGTGCAAGGCAATTCTTATCCATGGATCTAAAGAAGGAAAAAAGGTCTTGACTGTCTCTTAAACAGCAATAATCTTCCACAAATCTCACAATAAATAGGGCACTAGAAATGTAGTACTCCTCTAACTCAGTCTGCCCAATACTACATAACTGGCGAATCTTGTTCTTTTAGTCAAGTAGGTGATCAATCTTAGAGCAAAGCATATGGAAGCTCAACTAAAAGCAACCCAGAGATATCCAAAGAAAATGGTGCCAATGGTGTGATAAGTAGGAAGGCATACAATGAGCTCGTCCCTCATCTCAAGGAAGTAGTTCGCATAGAATGCCATCTTGGGGTGGAAGCCTCTATGGGAGTTGGCCCAAGTAGTAGGCATGTACTGCCTACAGACGTCCAACATGATGCAACTGTTCAACTCCTACCTAGGGGAGAGAAGATGGGGAGGGGTGTCAAGAGAGTACTAGAAGGGGGGGGAGGGTGGTCCATCAAATATCCCAATAGAGCCAAGGAGGGTCGAGGCCTCAACAAAACATCTATGAGTACGACCCAAGGAGAGAGAAGTAATTAACTCGGGGGAACAATAGGACCTCTAAGGGTATCTATGTTTCCCCTCAAGATAATTCAAACAACTAATGAGGCAATGTTATACTAGACCAAGTCAAAGATGGCCTCTAGCCTGTAGGGGTTAGGCCCGAACTCAGCAAGAATGATACCATGAGGAATGGATTGCTTGCAACTATGATGCGTTGAAGAAGGTTTGAGTTTGCTCCACAAAAGCCCAATCCGAACCGAATAGGGAAGGCCCCCAATCAATAGAACCATAGAGAATAGTAGGTCCGATAAGAGTGTTCATGAGGGTCACCTTGGACGTTGTAGCTTGAAAGTGGTACTGAAAAAACTATCACTTGAGAAGAGTCGAGGAGCCATAACCCTTGTTGATATAGGGTTAAAGGGAAGGTCCCATGCTAAACCGAGGGCGAGAGAACTTGACCTCTGGTTAAGTGTATGAAGAGATAACTTCCACTTTGCTACTACCCCTGTAATAACAATGGAGGTGATAGGTCTTAAGCCCATTGAAGTCCATAACCTTGGTTTTCCCCAAATTACCGTAAGATGCCGCAAGTCACAAAAAGAGGCATGGCTATCTATCTCTATAAACTATCAAAAGGGGATGCCTAGATAACAACATCAACAAAAAGGAAAATAGAGATCAAAACATGGTGCAGGAGGAAACCATCCCCCACAAGAGAGTGCTCCTAAAGCAAGCCCTCCAACTCAACAATGTAAATGGTAAGCAATGAGAAAATATGGAAGAGTTTAATGTGTTGTATTTTAAATTTCTTGCATGATTCTTATGTCAATTATTTTATTTTTCAAGAGGAAGAATTCTAGTCTCGAATGTTTAAGGAAGATATTCAAGTCCCAAAATTCCAATTCCAATTTTCAAGTGATCCAATTCAAAACATTCATTGTTGAGGATTTCAAAGATAAAATTTGAAGTACATCTTAAATTTCCTCTAGAAGCTCGAGATAAAAA
Organism: Cupressus sempervirens; assembly: GCA_028749045.1. Taxonomy (NCBI): domain Eukaryota; kingdom Viridiplantae; phylum Streptophyta; class Pinopsida; order Cupressales; family Cupressaceae; genus Cupressus; species Cupressus sempervirens. The sequence continues at coordinate 596,375,535 of CM053788.1, read as the reverse complement.
GTCAAAAGGTTCAATCTATCTCAAGAAGATGAATTCCCAACTAGGTATAGGAAAGGAAGGAAATGATGAAAGGGAGATAATTTCAAAAGAAGTAATAAAAATTGGATATTGGTTGCAAAAATTAGAAAAGACCGGAGCCTACATGGCACCTAGCATGCTAACGTGGGATCTAGTCATCTCCAATACCAATGAAAGGTCTCCTAGTCAAAGTTTATTACATTTAAGGGAATCAAGAATAGTCCATTCAAAGAAGACAAGCATTTAATGCATAGTGGGCATTCATTTCACCCCTCTCCTACTTAGTGAACTTACATAATGGGCAATGTTTATCGCACCTTGTTGGACATATCTATTTCTATGATTCCATGTGGACCCACTCATTAATTGTATTCTCTCTTCTTGCCCTAACGCTGATTGAGGTTGAGGTGGCAAAATCTGGGTTGTTCATTTTGTTTCAGTCCTAGCCACCCATAGCAATTTGAGACCTAAATGAATGGCTCACTTCTCATTTATAAAGGAGCGAATTTTGAGATTGTTGCTAAAAGCTACGAATATAATAAAGCTTTCATGGTGTTTACTTGATGTGTTTTGGTGCTTGCATGGTTTCATTGTTCCCTCACTTAGAATAGATTTGTTAGAAAAAGTTCTTTGAAGAAATGTAATGGTGTCTGATGAATTCCTATGGCTCGTACTAATGGTAGTCTGTTGATTGTAAGTTGTCATGTAAAGTTAGCCTAAGCCCTCTTTTCTATGGATGCTTAACTTCTATCGTTAAATGTTCATTGTTCATTATGATGGTGTTCATTGTGATATGAAAGTCCTTTGCATACCCTTAGAAGATTGCACCAGTTCTTGCAGGTTTGTAGTTGGTCTTGGCGAAGTAGAGCATGGTTATTAGGACTCTATTGACTGGATCACTATCCATTGACATCATTGTCCTTAGGAGCAATTTAGATCCTTCTAACGCTTTCCGCTTTAATTTCAGTTCACTTCAGTTGTGTTTATTCAAAGAAGAAACATTACGGGACTCATATATCCAATGAAGGGGTTCCAACCACCAAAGGTGAAGAACAATTCAAACATAAGTCCCTTTGTGATACCAGCATATTGCATCAACCATTGAGCTTATCCACGCGTCAAGACCTGACAGAAAAGAACCTTGGAGTCGCTTATTTTGCAATCTGAGCATATAAATGATTTTTTAAAGTGAGGATAAGATACCTTGGTATTTTATTTTGATGTTGGTGCAATCATAAAACGCACATCAACAAGTTGTAATTTGACCACCAATGTGATGCCACTAGTGCTACCACCACAACTTGCCCCACTAATACCTTTGTTGGAAGGCACTACAATGGAGGATAAAGCCACTAAGATTATGTAACAAAGTTATTCCAAAATGATTGATCAAGTGGAAGGAACTACCAGTAGAGGATGCAACTTAGGAAGGAATTGAAAACTTCAAACACCCCAACTTGAAACCACTTGAAGTCAAGCAGGCAAGGGACAGGATGACTGTGACGAACCTGTCAAATGGGGCCACGTAGCCTGGACAACAGTCTTGGCTGCCAATTGTGCAGTCTTATCCTTTTACAAAAAGATCGGAGAAAAAATTAGATTGCTCCCAACTCTGCAAGTTTTGCCTTCTTGCAAAAAGATTAAAGGAAAAACAGATGCAGCCGATTGTGCAAGTTTTGTCTGCCAGCAAAAGATTAGATTTTGTTTTGTGGAAGGAATTGAAATCTTCAAACACCCAACTTGAAACCACTTGAAGTCAAGCAGGCAAGGGACGGGATGACTGTGACGAACCTGTCAAATGGGGCCACCTAGCCTGGACAACAGTCTTGGCTGCCAATTGTGCAGTCTTATCCTTTTACAAAAAGATCGGAGAAAAAATTATATTGCTCCCAACTCTGCAAGTTTTGCCTTCTTGCAAAAAGATTAAAGAAAAAACAGATGCAGCCAATTGTGCAAGTTTTGTCTGCCAGCAAAAGATTGGATTTTGTTTTGTTTTGTATCTTTTACCAACTTCTAGAATTTGGACAAATCAAATTGTTTACTTTCTTTTCTCTACAAGTCAATGAGCCACCCTAAGTAGGTATATATAGAAGACACTGTTATGTTTTTTCCGGTGTTGAATATTATTGTTATTGTTAAGCATGTCACACCAAAGGGACGAAACCCCCCCCCCAATCACCTCTGTTGTTTTCGTTCAAACTCTATAGTACATTTTATGAAAAATGTAGGCTTGAGCAAATGTTGTTAAGAGACTTTATGTTCTATATGTCCAACTGTTGTTTTGAAGAGATTTATGTCAGTTTTCTGTAAATAAATTTGTTCCAGAATTTGTAGCTTCTAGTGAACTTGAGTTTAATGTTCCTGGTTGGCATTGTTGTATGCCCTCAGCCTACTGCAAGCTTGGAGGGAAGAATGGCGATGTGTTAGTCAAAATCATACAATCGAATCAGCAACTCATAGGGTATGGACAATGAGCATATGGTCTGTACAGTGTACAAAGTCTAAGGGGACGTCCTTGATGTAGGGTGAGTAGGGAGGTGAACCTTAGGTGATGTTGTCGTATGGTGGTTGCTGAGATTCACCATCAACGCGTGTTTCAAAGTCGTACATGGGAAGGAGAGAAGAATGTATGTTGGAGGGTAGCTGTTGGAGATGTCATACAGTAGATGGAGATAGTGAGCAGCGTACGAAGTACTTAGTGGACAACATACGGTGAGAGAGATAGGTGACGTGGTATGATGAGGAGAGGTTGGAGGGTGTGCGATAGCCAGATTGCATAGTGGAGGCAAAATGCTGGAGGGGGTACAAAACCCACAACTTCAGCACAAAATATGGTATGTTAAAAATAACCAAATGGATTATTAGTGAAATAATACTGCACAAGAACAACAGAGAGATAGTGCCAAGAATCAAACGATGCCACAAGTTGTATTAATTGCCAGAAATGTAAGGACAAGAGAGTGCTTTAGATTTGCCTAACAAATAGAGAATGATAGGGTGACAGATTAATCCCAAGGAAACCATAATAGCCAAATAAGGAAGATCATTCACTTTCAAAATGGCGAAGAAAATTCCAACAAGAATTTGTAGTACAATAAAATAAATCAATTCGCAAGAGAAATACATCCTACTCGCTGGCCACAAATACCCCTATGGAGGAAACTCTTGGGGTGCACAATAAGTGTCGACATGGCAACACATACACCTATGACAAAAATAAAAGATGGGCCCGAGATATATATAAATGAATCAAGACCCCAAAACCAAATATTTTTATTTTATTGATCTGGGCCCCATATTTATTAATTAAAGTAATTAATTAAAAGTCCTTTTATCATATTATTTAATTAATTTAATTAGGTTATTACATTACAAGTTTGCGGACATCACAAATCGTCGCCCAAATATTGTTTGTCCTCAAACAATCTGTCATTAGGCCAATGCCATCAGCTGCAAGATCCCAAACCAACTATGCAAATGAGAGGAGTGAAATGCCATCAAACTTTTGTTACAGCATTGTGATATAACCATTTCTATGAAAGTTCGGTTGTGCTACATTGTCATATCCCTAGTCACCCAGATCCCATAAAAGCCAAACATAAACCACATTGACACTCAGATCCAAAGCCTTAATGCTATCATGCTCAACATTGTGCACGTACATCTAGTTGCTTCTATAGGGAAGTCGTTTACATAAAGCAAATGTAGTCAAATAGGGCTCATGCCTAACTAGAGGGCAAGCACCAAAAATCACACAACTGCAAACATGCATCTGCAGAGTCAGTATCTTTGCCAAATCTTGGAAGAAATGTTCTAGAACCATCATTTTGTTTATGTGACTCTGGATCATTATCCATGCTTTCCTATAGGTTGTACCTAATGCAGCCTACACATTACCACCTCTGAAATTCCACCTCAGCATTGGCAAGCAGTTGCTCACTAATTTCTTTCTAGTATCCTGATAACTCATCCCCGAATGGCTTCCCATTCCAAAAACTCCATATGTTAATACCAATATACTCTATGATGGGACTGCATGTTGTTGTGCAATGTCCATGGAAGATTGTACGAAGGAAAAACTAACCGAGAGTTGTTGGATGATAATCTATACAATGTGAAAGAAGTGACCACAAAAATTGACAGGAAGGGTTGTACGGTATAAGAAGGAAAACATTTAGTGTGGGCACGAAACGCACACCTTCAAACAAGAACATGACACACCTTCGAGCAAGACATATCTCTAAACACGACCAAGTATGTGTATATGGATAAGACATGCAAACACAAACACAAATATGGGCACAGACGCTGGCACATATGTGGCCACAAATGCGGACACATCCATAGAGACCGACACAAATCTAGATACAACATAGACACAAGCACAGATGCAAAGGTAAATGTGGATGAGTGCACGAGAATAGATGCAAGCACGACATGGGAGTGGACACAGATGCAAAGACAATAACACAGCCACAGACACAAATACGAATGCATAGCATATATAAACATAGACAAAAACACAGATATGAACAAACACAACCATAGACACAAACATGAACCCGAACACAGACACAACCACGAATATAGAGACGAACACAAATATAGAGAAGATGGAGACATAGACACAAACATGAACAGACACATGCACAACCATGATCACAGACACAGATAGGGACAGGGATACGGATACAAAAACGGACACAGACATGGACATAAACATGGACATGAACATGGACATAAACATGGACATGAACATGGACATAAACATGGACATGAACATGGCCATCGAAATGGACACAACCATGGCCACAACGACGTGTCTATGGACACGGACAAAGAAGGATCAAATCTCAAACAATTCCTCAAAATATCTCTTGAATCACAAAGCCTCTCCCAAATGTCCCATTGTCACCCATCCTCAAAGATATTGATGTCGGGACTCCTTGCAATCTTATCATGTCATTCAATTGCTCCCTAAGAATGGTCTAGAACCTCCAAGCTCATCTGCATCTTGTTTGTCCCATGTAGTTGCCAATCTTTTTGAAAAGCAATCACCACTTCCACTGCATGTTTCACACAAGGAAGTACTCCATAATCAACCAACTATAGGCTTGGTCAATGAAAAGGATTAGTGGCAAATCTTATGTCTCCCTAATCGACCAATGTGGTCATGCAAGAAATGTCTTCACCTTTCTAGTCATCATATAGGCTTGAGTGTTCTCCACGCATTTGTGTAGCAGCAAAATCTAGCAGGTCCTCATGTGATTGCAACGGTCCTATGATTATACCTTCATCACCCTCATGTAGTGCATCATTCTTATTTCCTTTGCCTACCTTCTCTCACTTGTGCAAATGAAACATTAGTTTCTCTTCACAATGCTTGAATACATTATTGACCAATGTATATGCTACAATAGAGGGGACACATTCTAAATTACAAATAGCCCATAGCATTGATATGATACATTGGGATATTTCCTTCATCTCTTCAATGCATGAAATCATAAGGTTCACCTTAGTATCATGATATTCCTTAATTGTAACCAAGAAGTTAAGAAACATATCATCGATCAAGTCTTGCAACTCTAAATCTAAGATAAGGTTACTTACTTTGACATTTGCAGAATTCTCATGGTCATGTCTATGTCCATGGTCGCGTTCATGTCCCTGCTTGTGTTTGTGTCCATGTCCATGTTTGTGTACTTGTTTGTGTCTATGTTTGTATCTATGTCATGAAGGCTCTCAAAGCTGTCAATAATCAAGTATAATACCTTTGTCAGGGTATCAACATTGCGTGCTTGAGTTATATTCTCAAGATCTCAGTTAGACATGCTTAAACGACCAACTTAATTTCCTTGTCATGGTGTCTCAATGACCTTGGTTGACTCAAGGCATCCTTAATCGAAGAAAGGATTCTCTGAAAAATCTTGAGGGTGATTAATCCACCTTACACAAACATACTACTAATATATCTAGAGGAATGTCAATACCATCGCTGAGCTCTTAGCAAATCTTTTGTAGTGCATCCGACCACCACTATCCATCACTACTAGGCACCATAGTGGGATTGAAATCCCAAAATCTTTCATTTATCCCAACAAGAAGGTAAGATCACTAGCTCTAATACCACTGTAATGTCCCTGATTGGCATCATTCTACACCCTTGACCTACTGCAAACTTGAAGGGAAGATTGGCAATAGGCAACTCAAATTCGTACAATCAAATCAGTAATTCGTTCAGTACAGACGATGGGCGTATGGATTGGGTATGGTCCATACAGTGTACAAAGACAGAGGGGCTACTAGGATGTACAGTGCGTGAGGAGGTGGATGTCGAGTGATGTTGTTGTACAAGTGATTGTCAAGATTCAATGTTGGCAAATGTCTTGAAGTCATGCAACATGGGAAGGAACAGTTTCGTATGTTTTAGGGTAACTGTTGGAGATGTTGTACGGTGGAGGGAGACAATGAGCAGTGTATGGATGACTTAGAGGACGACGGACTTGGAGGACGACATACGGTAAGAAAGGGAGGTAGTGTGCGGTATCATGAGGAGAGGTTGGAGGGTGTGCGATGGCCAGGTTGTGCAATGTTGGAGGGGGTACAAAACCCACAACTTCAGTGCAGCATATGGTAAGTTGAAAATCACCAAATGGATTATTACTGAAATAATACTGCACAAGAAAAAAGGAGAGATGGTGCTAAGAATCAGTTGATGCCACAATTGTATTAGTTGCCAAAAATGTAAGTCCAAGAGAGTGCTTTAGATTTGCCATATCCCAAGCTAGACAAACAAATCAGAATACGGTGAGAGATTAATCTCATTGAAACTGCAATAGCCAAATAGGAAGTTCTTTCATTTCCAAAATGGAAAATTCACAATACAATAAAATAATTCAAGTCACATGAGAAATACATCCTACTCACCAATTATAAAACCCCTATGGAGGAAACTCCCAAGGGTACACAATAAGTGTCGACACGGTAACACATACACCTACAACAAAAATAAAAGATGTGGCCGAGATATACATAAATCAATCGGAACCCCAAATACAAATACTTTTATTTTATTAATTTTGGTCCTCATATTTATTAATTAAAGTAATTAATTAGAAGGTTTTTTAATTATATTATTTAAATTTTTGGACCAATTAATTAATTTAATTAAGTTATCACATTAAAAATTTGGGTACATCACACTATGTAAGCAGTGCTGAATGTTTGAATGATCTATAAGAAACTTGCAGTTCAATATAATCGAATGTTTCTTTTCTTGATTCTATATCATGCAAGCAATTTTTTTTTTTTTATAATTTGCGAAAAGCAGAGATTCAGATCATACACACCTTAAGGTCTTTATAGGGTTTGACAACACCGTACATAGGCTGCAATGGCCCCATACAAGTCAAGTCAGTCAGTCACAACCAGTTGTGTCCATATCGTTTGGTTGCAGATCGACATATCACTGTGCCACATTCTTCTATAAGATGATTAGTCTGGAATAAATTATACCAAAGTTCTGCCAGAATGTTTGATGAACCTATTGATTAATATAATCATATTGTGGATTTTTCATTCAATCAATAGTCAGCTACTCTTAAACACAATTGTGAAACCCCTTAACATGCTACTAATCTGATTTACTAACATGACCAGTGCACCTCAGTTGGAATGCACCTCCACATTGCAATGCCAAAGAGATAATAATGTAATACAACATTATTAAAAGAAACAAATACCCCATTGCCAACAAAAATGAGGATAGAAATATTACTTCAATCTCCACAACAAAAACTGTGGATTTTACTATTTAATTACACCTGAAATAATAACTCGATTTTAAATCTTCATTACAGACTATTAAATTGATTTGAACAAGATCTGAGTGGGTCACTTGTATTGTACCTAATACATTCACTATTGAGGTCTTCTTAGTCTCATAGGCCTCCATTTGGGCTTATGGCAACAGTCCTACCCCTTTATCCTGTCCTTTACCACAAGGAGGAGCACCCAAGGAATGCTGTCCCTCAACTTTCCTAGGGGGTGCTTACAGAAAAGCACCACTTTGACTTTAACATGAAAAGAGTAGAAATCATTTTGGGTCATGCCGTATAAAAAGCAACATTTTTTTTGCTTGAGGTTTCCCAATTAAATCTCTAGTAATTGAATTACATTTACACTTTTGGTTTGCCGAGTCAACCTTGAACTTATGTAATGCTAGTATGGTGGTAGCACCAACGCAAAGTTGTTTGATATACAAGTGTAGAACCAGAGATAGAGCTAGCAATGTTGGGCTGAGTGATAGAAGGGCCAATCTATCATAGTTCATAACTCTATATAGCAATTTTTGTTTTGAACACTTTAAATTTATATATTCAAAAATGTTATTTCCTTCAACTAAAATCTGCTTTTGTACACATGTGATTGATTAAGATATTTGATGTATTTGAAGTTGATTTATGGAAGGCTGCACTGTGCGAGCTTTAAATCCTTAAAAAATCTCAATATTTCAATGTTTTTTTATTTTACCGACTTCAGGTGTCAAGGATAAGTCTAGGTGACAAATCATACTGCCAAACTGAAGTCATCTAATATGGTTAGTATAATCAGTGATGCCTTCATTTCAAAGGGAGCATTGCAAGGTAGAAGCCCACATGGTCACGAGACTAAACATTCATAAGATTGTTTAGTTGCAGCTAACCTTTGACATAGAAAATGAAGAATTTTTAGTAATAAGGTTTCTCCCAATAATAATGTACTATTTTTGTTTCCCTCTCTTGCTTGTATTTTGTTCCTAAGATGGCATGTACGATAATACCAATTAGCATACTAAAAGTAAAACTTATGCCAATTCTACAATTAAAGGAGATGATGTTTATACACAATTTTGCTCAAATGTCAATCACCTAAGACATTGACTTAGAAGAGTACCTATCTGCAGTGCTGATAAACTTCTGTTAAGTATTAAAGTTAAAATAAACTTACATCTTAGATAAAGTCAGCTAAAGAAAATACCAAAGCAATTTTTGAATGTCGGTAAGAAAAAAAGATACCACATGTATGACAGGAAAAACTAGGGAAAAAACCCTTGCAATAAACATGAAAAAAACTTGGAATGTCTTCTTAGGCATTAGCCATTATGTTAACGTAGCATGTTAGAAAATACAAGCATCATGAAGAGAGGTTCTGGTTGTACATTCAAGAATTTCTTGATAACAGTCTATTAACTGTAGAACACGTTTAGCCAACAGAAAAAACAATATGGTTGCAGTATATAATTGAAGGTAGCTAATAAACACAAAGCAAGCTTTTCTAATGCTATGAATTGATGATTATCATTTTAACTTTTTTTATGCAATGTGACAACCAAAATGAAGATGCTATTTGCAGAATCACATAGATGGTGATAATAACTCCTAACCTATACTCTGAATTAGAGGAAATTAGCTTGAATACACTATTTAGAATCATGCAGTCTTGCTTTTTAAGAGAATACGGTAATAACCAGTACTGGTAGCTTTACTCAATAAAGTGCCTCACTAGTAAAAAGAAATCATCTTTAGATGCAGTACTACCTTAAGATAACAGAGTAAACGTCACACCGAATTCCCCCAGTGCAATACATTAAAATATCAGTATTTTCTTTATCTATCGTCGCCAATGGATCTGAAATGTTTATCTGAGAAGGACAAAACAAAATTCATCATAAATCCGCACATTTAATCTTTGACAAACTTAATGTCCTATATGAGCTCAAGCCCCAATTTTATTTGATAAGTAAAAAACAAACGTTAAGAAACCAGCACTTAATCCCCACCAAGGAAGTCAATTATAGTTTGGACTAAACACTGTCTCTTCTTTTCTTCCAAGTTTATGTATAGTAAAAAGAACAAGGAAATTCATGCATGAACCCAACTGCGACAAAATGAAGCAGAAAAGTAGGAAGGAAGGAAGAGAGGTAAAACAGCAATTTTCAATCCAGCATGCAAACCACAAATACTCATGAAATAATACATTTTTAGCTTGATTTACTAGATATAATTGCTCACACAAGAGGTGCAACCTGACCTTTTAAGTTTTAGACTTCTTTCCATGCCAAATGCTTAATCTGTATAAGGTAACCTAGGTTCATGTAATAATGTTGCTGCTTAGAAAGTTTATAATAGAGGCTGATTGCAGATGCAATCAGACAGGCTATGCATTCTAGACTATTTAGGAAGAGACCAAACATAGTTTTTATTTGTGCAATAAAAGTCACTTCCTGCTTTCTAAAACAAGACAAATTTGTGAGCATAATCACGTACCACCCTCAAGCTCACCCTAGGACATTCAACACTTCATGTCAAAATCGATATAGGCACTGAGTACTGTTTAAATAATGAAAATGCAAAGCATATATTGAAATAAAATTTAAGAGGTATGAGATTTGTGAGGCCATAAATCTCATCAACAACAGAATGTTTTAAAGAATTTATTACCACAAGACATGTATTGTCTTCTATAGGGTAGTTAGACAATGACCATTAAGGGAGGGTTCGAATATTGTCATGTTTGTCTAATCATCATCTTAGTTAGTCTTTAGTTTATTAGGTAGTTTCTATAGACTATTAGGTAGTTTCTATTTTTTGTCTTTAGTTCATGATTATTTCTTTTAGAAACATCATGGTTGTACATCTATTTAAGGAGCTTTCATCTCCTTTGTTTAATACAACATCGATTTACTATGACAATAAATGCATGGCTTTAGAGCATTTATATTTCTTAGCTTAACTTGAAACGGCAAAGCAGAAGTTTCAAGAACTGTTCAAAAGTTCTCTACAGTGATTTAACATCTTAGGAAACTTAAATATAATCAAAAGTAAATTTAGCAATCTTTGTGCCTTAAAATGGAATACTCTAATATAAAGTGGTGCCAAAACAATTATTTATATATTATAATATATTCAATGTATTATCAGCATCAACAAACCAAAAGTAATAGTTTCTTTTTTATAAATCAGATTTTAAGAAGTGAAAAACTTTAGACAAAAAAGGCAAACTGCTTTTTTACAGATTTAAGGCCATTCTTGTAGCATAGAGACATAGAGAGAAAATAAAATAGTGTTTTAAACCTATTAACTGTAAATTTTGTCGTTTATGTTCACATCATTGATTGCATTGCATTTCATTGCATAATGCATACTTCATAGTGCATAAATAATAACTAGATGGTTACAATTGATAAAATTTCAATAACAGTACAGTTCGTAAAAAGTCAACCTATAAACTAAGTATGGAGTTCCAAAAATCAAACGTAGCCAAGGAATCTTGCTATTACAAACAGAGCTATGCTAGAGGGCTACAGGTCTTGATGATGAAGTTCCTAGTTCAGAGCCTCTCCTAAGTTGTTCAACCTGAAGGCTAACCAAAATGGTATACAAGATCCTAAAATCCTCTGGCTCAAGAAAGTCACTAAGAATACAGTTTCCCTTAGCTGAGAAGACATTAATTACAATACAGGAACCAACTGCTTTATATTGTGATTTAATAGTACTTGAAATTTCTAGAAAAATGCGGAAGAGAGCCATATTAAGAATCTGAAAGGGAAACTACATGACAAAGGAAGCAATTACAAGGTTCGTCTCAATAGGTTATAAATCAAATAGCTCAGCATATAGTAACAGAAAATGCTTTTGAAACAGAATCTTACATTCCAAAAGACCATAATGATATTGAAGTATTATATTAGAGGCTTGCTTCAGGAGGGATTAAGGTAAATCCTATACAACTGCTACATCCAGTTCTGTCATGCTTTGTGCGACAGCTGACAACTTAAAGATAACATTCGCATTCTTTGAAGTAATGTTGCCACACTCTTTCAATTTTCTCTGTAGACCATAAAGTGAGAATCTGTAGCTTATGCGAGCATAAATTTCTCTGAAATCGAAGCTTTCCACCTCAAGCTATAGACTGATAACTCTCTTCAATTCTAATATGAAGACTTCCTCATCAGTAAGTTATCCACTTTTAGCAATGATTTCACATGTCAGCTGCTGAAAACTGTCATTGATCATGTGCTCTTGTTTTCGTAATTGTTGTATCCCCGCTTCACCTTCGGTCACTAGTTCTTACAACACATTTCCCATGTTGATCATTAGATGCAAGTAACTGTAGTACATCGTCATTTCCCTTCTCCACGCTAGGCCTTACTTGTGCCTTGTTGGTCTATCGTTCCATCCGGATAGGTTAACGACATTAATCTTGAGGATGCCAGCCAATAACAAGAGTTTATTTGGTTTCGTTGGAGAAATATTTAAGTTGAAGAGCTTTTCTATAGTTAAGTCACTTTATTTTATAAAGTGGATTTATACAGTTACTTTATGACTTAAAGTCATTTTATAACAAAAGTAATTTAAGTGACTAAAAGATGAAAATGGCTTTTATCCCACATTGCCTAGTTGTTTGTACTTCCCATCCTATAGAGGTTATAAAAGCAATGAGCTTCCTTCAGATTGACACCATGAAAAATATGATATTGTTCAAAATACAAAAGCTTGCTTAAATGTGACCAATTACTCGAGGAGGAAACCCCTTGAGATAGTGGAGAAGCTGGATGTAGCCCCAGCAACTCATCGAAGGCTTCACTCATCACCAAACGTGGAGCTTGCATATTGTTCATCATAGCCGTGGACGACATTCAAAAGTAAGTCATTTATCACACGTATACAAGTAAAGTTTTTCTAAGATTAACTAAAGGTAGCAAGGTCAACCGGCAGAGTGTTAGTTAGCAGCCATTACTGTTATCAGCAGAGCAATGAGGTGGTATTGAAAATCGCAAGCAAACCAACTCATAACGTGGGGGAATCGAAGGTGTCAATATTAAACAATCTCACTGCAGAAAGAGTGGAGATAAGAGGCCTGAATTTCATGTAGGGAAATCACAGACAGACTGCAGGTAGCAAATCTGGAATAAAAGGTCCATGTGACACCAGCACAATCGGGAGCATTGGGAATGTTAACACAGGCCATCAGGAGTCTAAACTAAGCGGGTTGGCAACGAACTCTATCCAATGTCATGATCTGCACGAAGAGCTAGGCCATTCACGGCAACCAGGTACCATTGTTACTTAATCTGGTATTCATTTTGTAAAAAGTCAAGTCTATAAGTACAAATCTGAGTAGACGTTTCTGAGTATTGTTGCTAAATGTCCCTCATGAAATGTAACTCGAGTAACTTAATATCCCATTGATTGTGTTTGAAAGCATACTAAAATTCTGAGTTTTTGATCATTCATGTTATTACATTGTTATTCTACTATATTGCGGAGGAGTTAAAAATGTTGAGGTAAAACCGTTGGTCACCACTTCTAACCATAGATTGAGTTCGATCAGTATTTGCCATTGCTGTACAGGTTTGCTTTCTTACGGTGGTATTAGAGCCACAAGAATTGCCAACTTTGTGGGTAAACTATTGGAATTGCAAGCTGGTTAAAACAAGAAAAATGTTAGATAGGCATGAATAGGAAGCCATATAATTTTAGTCACATCTGACCTGAACAGGCAGGATCTTCAGACCAGATTGATATTGAGGACAGTTTCACAGTTGATGAGGAGCTAACCTTTGAGACAAGCATACAGGTTGAACAGGTCGAGCAGGCTGAACAGATCACTCAAATGGCTCACAATGAGAATAAACAGGAACAGGAAGTGAGGGAAACCTTGCGCTATTAGAGATGGGCAAAATAATATCGCTACTACAATTCAGCAGTTTACAGGTGTTATGCAGCAGCTAGCTCCAACACACAGGAGAGAGCCAAGTCATCATAATGGAGGTGGTGGTGTGGCAGGATCACCCCGGGCTGCTAAGGCCCCCACAAAACACCGACAGGCCATTGATGCCCATTTTCATTGAGAATAATGTCAAAGAAGAGGTAGCCCAACCTACAGTAGCAGGCTTACTTCCAGATAACGTCATGGCTATGTACAATGAATGGGATCTGTTCCCTGATCCGGTTAAGCAGAATCTAACCTTTATTCAATACATGAATCAAAAAGGGAGTCAAAGAGGACACAACAAGACAAGAGGCCTAGGGCACAAAATAGAGACTTGAAGCATGCCATGAACAAGTTATCTCTCCCCAATATTGATGGCAACAGTAAGATGTTTGCTAGGGCTTGGATTCACAAGTTAAATACATTCTTGACAGTCAAACCCATGTCGGAAACAGAAGCTACTAGATTTGGCAACATATGATTGGTGGCATCATGGACTAGTCACCCAAGATCGTAGTCTCATTACATCTTATGAGACTTTCAACTCTAAGTTGATCACTCATTTTGACAGGAAGGACATAGAGGTCCACTACAAGGATTTGGCGCAGTTGTGACAACGTGGATCTTTAGATGACTTCATTGATGAGTTTCCGCAGATCTCGGTTATGGCTCCGGATATGATGGAACAACGTAAAGTAATGTTGTTCACAAAGAGCTTACAAGACAAATTTAGAGGTTTGGTCAAGGTCCTTAAACCAGATACCTTGGATGATGCTATTAAGATGCAGATGATCTGGACTCACCTTCTTCGATACTACAACCTCCTAAGAAACCTTATAAGGGGTCTACTTCAATCCAAAAGAACAAGAATCAGCATAAGACTTCCACCCCTAGGTTGGACTTTGAGACACAGAATGAACTAAGGAGGAAGAAGCTATGCTTCACCTGTGGGGAGCCGTGGACACCGGATCACAAATGCCTTGACAAGGGTAAAATACATTATGTCGAGGTTCTTTCGGAAGAGGAGGATGAGCAGCAAGGTGGTAGCGATGTTGATGGCAGCAATGAGGAAGGAAGTGAGGAGCAATCTCCTAAAAAGAGGAAGAAGGAATCCACTCCGAGATAGTCCCCTATCATAGCTTCCCTTTCTAACAATCCCACGGGTCACCCCTTTTGTTTGAAGGGCGTAGTTAGAAGGCAACGTATTGTGTGCCTTTTAGATACAAGTGCATCACATTATTTCATAAGCACATGCTGGGTATCAAAGAGAAGGTTACAGGTTGATGATATACCTACGTTTGAAGTTAGTGTAGCATGAGGTAATAGATTAAGGTGCACAAGAAAAGTGTCAAGGCTTTCGATTCACTTTGATGACTATTTTCTAGAGGTGGATTTTTATGTTGTTGACGTGGATGGGTTGGATGCCATGTTGGGTAGGCAGTGGTTACAGACTGTCGGTAAGTACACAACTGATCATGGTAAGATGCAGCTAGAATTCTTACAAAATGGCCGACAGGTGATTCTCAAGGCCATGCCAGAGGGTGAACCCAGAGTGATTTCAGCTCATAGGATGGAGGCTATTATGAGGCCTAATGACATTGAGTGGGTAGCGCACTATTTCATTTCCTCTAAGGCTACATTAGGTTCGGGACAACAATTTCAATGTGACATTCAGCTGGTGCTTGATAAGCACAAGAGGGTTTTTTAAGACACCACCAGGTATTCCTCCAAACTAAGTTACAAGGTTCAAATTCGAATTCAAATTTGTTGATCATAAAATTCGGATGAAATTCGGCAAGGGTAAAAATTTGGAGAAAAATCAACATTAAATTTAACTTATATAAATTTATTTGTTTATAAATATAAGTAATATTAAATATATCCACAAAATTGTCAAAATAGTTTGACATTGCTCAATAATTAAATTAAATAACTCAATATTATATCAAAATAAAATAATATTATTATTAATAACAGTATTATATTAAATATCATAAAATTTGGATGAAGTTCGGAAAGGGTAAAAATTCGTTGAAATTCGAACATCATGGGTGAAATTCAGCAAATCTTGTGACTTAGCCTCCAAATAGAGGGTTTGAGCATATCATTGAATTAGATGAGGGCACCAAACCCGTCATTACCACTCCTTATCATCACCCCAAGCACTATAAAGAGGAAATAGAAAGGACAATCAAGCAACTCTTAGACATGGGACATATCAAACCCAGCACCAGTCCTTTTGCTTCTTTAGTAGTTTTCTTGAAGAAGGATGGTACTCTTCGCATGTGTATTGATTACCATGCTCTCAACAAGAGGACCATTAAGAATAGGTACCCTATTCCTCGCATTGACGAGTTATTAGATTAACTTCATGGGGCAGTCTATTTCTCGAAGATAGATCTTCGCTCTTGATACCATCAAATACGTGTTTGGGAGGAGGACGTGCATAAGACAGCTTCCAGATGCCACTACGAACACTGAGTTTTTGGTAATCTCATTTGGGCTCACCAATGCGCCGGCCACATTTCAGTCTTGTATGAACCATATTTTGATAAAGTGTCTTGCGCACAAGAGCGTGTTGGTGTTCTTTGATGATATCTTGGTTTGTAGCAGGACTTAGGAGGAGCATTTGCAACACCTAGACGAGATACTTAGCATTATGGAGAAGCATTCTTTGTTTGCAAAGGAATCGAAGTGTGAGTTCGGATTGACTAAGATTCTTTACCTTGGACACGTGATCGATGCAGATGGGCTTAAGGTAAACCAAGAAAAGATACAAGCAATCCTAGATTGGCTGCCTCCGAGGAATGTATCAAATTTGAGAGGTTTCCTCAATCTTTGCTCTTATTATAGGAGGTTCGCTAGAGGCTTCTCTCAGATAGCAGCTCTCCTCACCGATCTCACACGGAAAGGGGCATTCAGGTGGATGGATGATGCAAAGGTAGTCTTTGATAGGCCTAAGACAATGATGAGCACATGCCCTGTTCTAGCACTTCTCGACTTCTCTAGCCCTTTTGTCTTAGAGTGTGATGCTTTGAGGAACGGAATTGGCGCAGTTCTAATCCAGGACAAGCACCCGATAGCATATGAGATTCGAAAGCTGAAGGACAATGAGAGATTGTATTCAACCTATGACAAGGAGATGCTAGCGATTATGCATGCCTTAACCAAGTTTAGACAGTGCTTGGTGGGTGGCAAGTTCACAGTTAAGACAGACCACAACAATTTGCAATATTTCTTAGAACAGAAGGATCTCAATGAAAGACAGCAAAAGTGGGTCAACAAGATTCAAGCCCACGATTTTGATATCAAGTATGTTAACGGTGAGAACAATATAGTTGTTGATGCGCTTTCTAGGAGACCTTCAATAGTAGAGTGTTGCATCATTTCAGAGATATCGGCAAATTGGAAGTCTCAGTTACTGGTTGAGTATTCTAAGAATACTCAAGCTAGTCAGATCATGGATGGGTAGCTCCAGGATTGCAGGTACAAGGTAATCGATGATATGCTTTTTTATAAGGATAGAATCTACCTCGTGCCAGAGTCTTAGCTCAAGGTAAAAAAATTGAATACTCTTCGTGATGCACCATCAGCCGGACACCTTGGTTTCTTCAAAACCTATAGGCAGGTCAGAGAAAGGTTTTCATGGAAGGGCCTCAAGGACGATGTCCTTCAGCATGTTAGAGAATGCCAAACTTGTCAGCAAAACAAGTCGGACCACGAGTTCCCATTTGGATTATTGCAGCCTCTTCCTATTCCGGCACAGAAATGGGAGAGTATCTCCATGGACTTCATTACAGGATTGCCAAGAGTTCAGGGAAGAGATCCCATTTTTGTGGTTGTGAACATATTGACTAAGTTTGCTCATTCGGCCTCTCAGGTAGCCTAGTTGTTATTTCGAGAGGTTTTTCGTCTATATGGTCTACCTCAGACCATTGTGAGCGACAAGGATTCTCAACACTTTTTGGCAGGAATTATTCAGATTGGCAGGTACGGAATTGACACTAGTACGAGTTACCACCCATAAATGGATGGGTAGATTGAGATAGTAAACAAATGGGTAGAGGGCTATTTCCGGAACTATGTAGCGAACCAATAGAGAGCTTGGGTTAAATGGTTATCTTTAGGGGAGTATTGCTACAATTTCACCTACCACATGTCCATCTGGATAACACCGTTTTGAGCTCTCTATGGCAACGAACCACTATCGTTCATAGATCTGGCCTTACAGGACAAGAGAAACATTCTTAGATCTCTCTGGGAGAACATCCTACAGGCTCAAAACCAATTGAAGATCTACACTGATCGCCACACGACAGAGGAGTTTTGAAATAGGTGACATGGTTTACCTTCGTCTCCAACCTTATAGGCAAAGCTCCTTGAAGAAGAGTGGATCCGAAAAGCTTCAGCCTACATTTTATGGACCCTATCACATTACCAAGAGGATTGGAGAGGTTGCTTATGAACTGGACTTGCCAGATGACAGTAGAATCCAAAATGCTTTTCACATGTCTTGCCTCAAGAAGGCGATTGGTCAATATGTAGTGCCTTCTGTTGGATTGCCCCCACTTGATGTGGAAGGGATACTGATTTTGGTTCCAGCCGAGGTGATTGAGATAAGAGAGAGGAAGTTACGTAATAGATGCATCAGGGAGCATTTAGTTCGCTGAAAAGTTTTCCCATATGAAGATGCCACTTGGGACGACGAGTCAATTTTGTAGCATTCGGCACTGAGATTGCTTGAGGGTAAGCAATCCCGAGCGGGAAGGACTGTCATGTCCCCTTCTCCCCGCTCGACCTTACTAGTGCCTTGTTGGTCTATCTTTCCATCCAGATAGGCTAATGGCATTAATCTTGAGGATGCGAGCCAGTCACAGGAGTTTATTTGGTTTTGTTGGGGAAATATTTAAGTTGAAGAGCTTTTCTATAGTTAAGTCACTTTATTTTATGAAGTGGATTTATACAATTACTTTATGACTTAAAGTCATTTTATAACAAAAGTAACTTAAGTGACTAAAAGATGAAAATGGCTTTTATCCCACGATGCCTAGTTGTTTGTACTTCCCCTCATATCGAGGTTATAAAAGCAATGAGCTTCCTTCAGACTGACAACATGAAAAATATGATATTGTTCAAAATACAAAAGGTTGCTTAAATGTGACCGGTTACTCTTGAGGATAAAACCCCTTGAGATAGTGGAAAAGCTGGATGTAGCCCCAACAACTCATCGAAGGCTTCACTCATCACCAAACGTTGAGCTTGCATAGTGTTCATCATAGTCGTAGACAACATTCAAAAGTAAGTCATTTATCACACGTATACAGGTAAAGTTTTTCTAAGATTAACTAAAGGTAGTAGTGTCAACCGACAGAGTGTTAGTTAGCGGTCATTACTGTTATCATCAGAGCAATGAGGTGGTATTGAAAATCGCAAGCAGACCAACTCATAACGTGGGGGAATTGAAGGTGTCAGTATTAAACAATCTCACCGCAAAAAGAGAGGAGATAAGAGGCCTGAATTCCATCTAGGGAAACTGCGGACAGACTACGGGTAGCACAACTGGAATAACAGGCCCGTGTGACACCAGCATAATCGGGAGCATTGGGAATGTTAACACAGGCCATCAAGAGTCTAAACTAAGCCAGTTGGCAACGAACTCTATCCACTGTCATGATCTGCATGAAGATATAGGTCATTCACAACAACCAAGTATATTCATTTTGTAAAACGTCCAGTCTATAAGTCCAGATTTGTATAGACGTTTCTAAGTATTGTTGCTAAACAATCCCTCATGAAATGTAACTCAAGTAACTTATATCCCGTTGATTGTGTTTGAAAGAAAAGTACAAATTCTAAGTTTTTGATAGTTCATGTTATTACATTGTTATTCTACTATATCATGGAGTTAAAAATGCAGAGGTAAAACCATGGCCACCACTTCTAACCATAGATTGAGTTGAATCACTATTTTCCATTGTTGTACGGGTTTAGTTTCTTACATACATTTCTACTGAAGAGACGTTTCCATAATCACACAAAACATCAGAGTCAACCTCAGTCGCAGTCCTCCACACATTCAAGTTCATCTAAAGGGATTTGAATTCTTGATGGAAAGAATCAAGAAGCTCCTAAGTTACTAATTTGGGTTCAGGGATGAATTCGGGTTCGACTTCAGGTTTGAGTTTAGGATCGTGGGTTTGAAGGGGGAAAAAATTCTCATTTGGGTTCGTGTGTGTGTTTGTGTGTGTGTATAGACACAAAACAATAAGAGAAACGTGCATAATTGCAAAACTTAGTCATTTCATAGTATGAATATATGTTGCTTGACTATTGATCAATGCCAAATGTCAAAGATAAACATTAAATGCCCGCTCATTAATCTATGTTCATGATTGTAAAGAAAATCATATGTTGAATTACTAAATTAAAGAATGAAATTTCAAAACAGAGTAGTTCATCAAATAATAAAGTTTGAAACATAATGATAAATGGAAAATGTTTAATAGTTTATCAATAATCATAATATCAAATGCCCTTCAAGAGTCAAATGGGTCATCAAATGAAGAGGGACCAATGGCTTGATCCCTGACTACAACTATATCTGGATCCTCATCCTTGGAACAAACAATCTCTACAACTTTCTCTTAAAACTTACAAAATGGGTACACCAAAATGAGAGATTAGATGAGTGAAATGTTTTTCACTAGGCTCATTTTAGGGTTACATAAAAAAATGTTAAAAACAACATTATTTTAAGTTGTTTTATTTCATTTTTTGGACCCTATTGCTGCAAGTCTTCTTGGGTTCGTCATGGGTTCGCTCAGGTTCGTGCCAGCAAGGACTTGGAAGAACCCACAATCGAAAACCCAGACCCTGCCCAAAGCCGCAGCAAACCTGGACACAAATCCAAACCCGTGCGAACCCGAACCCAAATCTAGGCTACAGGGTGCAAACCCAGTAACATAGAGAAGCCACCTCAAACTGGCTGAAATATCCCTTCCTCGCCTCAATATTTTGAAATTGTCTCTGATCACAACCCCTCCTTGATATTTCAAGCACTCACACAAATTATCCATAGCCCTAGCTTTTCTCTCGATCTGTACAGCATGCTTTGAAGACTCGGTTGTTAGAGAAGAGGCCTTCATCGTCTCAATGATGTCATATAGTCTAGTTCTCCTCTTTGATCCAGTTTTTCCTTCCATAGCTTGTCATTCTTTTGGGTGAACAAGTTGAGAGGATCACGCGCATCCTACTAATAAGCCAAGAAAGACAGTCAACCAAGTTCAATTGTGGTGAACTTGTAATCATCAGTTTTCTTCTCTTCCATTGGCTTTTCAATGAGAGGCTCAGCTACCTCTACATACTTAGTGTTATAATCACCAAGATCCTTGACACCACTTTTGCCCTTTTGATGTTAGGAACCTTAGTCTTTGTAACCACGTTAGAGTCATGGTCCTCGGCTGGAAGTTCTTCCTTCTTCCTCTTTTAAGTAATCGTAGTGAGCCAAGGAACAAGTTTGAAGGAAGGAGAGTCTACAACAATAGTGGTAACCAAAGTGGATACCGAATCGACTTGTGCAATTGTGGTTACAATAGTTGGAGCTTCAGTCATAATTGCTACTGGAGGTAAGTTGCCATGCATGACCTCTGCCATGAACTATTCAAACTATGTTAACGCATGTAATGTCTCTACTATTAGGGTTAGGTTGAGATAAGAAATACCTGCAAAATAAATGTTAGAATTTAAACAATATTAAATCTAAGTATACTATTCTACCCCCTATCCTAGCCCCAACCCTAAATACATCTCTAGATCAGGCTTCCTAACCCTTAGTCTGTCGTCTTCTCTAGAGTGCACCCCTTAAGGTTCTTTTTGAAAGGGACATTCCCTATCCAAAGCCTTATCACATATGCATATGTTGACATCATCAGAATATTCTTAACATTATACTACCCCATGCATGTTCGTCAAATGAAGATAATTCTCACATACCAACATTATAGAGGTTGTATCCATTGGGTAGTGTTGGCCAAATGAACATTACGCCATCTCTAATACCGATAGTATGTATCCATCTCTATCGCGTCAGTGAAACAAGTAATTATACCCATCTCTGATATTGACACTAAGAGTTTGTATTCTACTCCATCGAGTCAGCCAAATGGGTGTTGCACCCATCTTTGATATTCACACTAGAAGTTTGTAATCTTCCCTTCATAAGGGACATTATTATTATTCTTCAAAATAAATCTACACATTATCCTTTTTTTATAGATAAATGAAATATTATCTAAAGAAATGAGTTTTCACCATATATATATATAATTCTTTAAGCATAGTTTCAAAGTTAACATGTACCTCGAAATCGATGACTATATGCATGGGCTTCTTTGTCAATGGGCCCCTTAATCCCTTATATCTTGTGTTCCCTTATACTTTTCTCTTATTTGTTATTTGGTGTCTTCCTTTTTAAAATCTGTTTTATTTAGTATCTTCCAAGTTTTGTGTTTCCTGTTTCTTATGTTCTCGTCCTCCTCTTTAAGACAATGTTCTTACTTTTCTTATACACTTTTCCTATCACCATCTAGTCCCCTTAATGTAGGACGTGGACCCCTATTTATATTGGACTTGAATGATTGATGGGACATTTCATTGGGTGGCCCACATTGTTTAATGATTTTTTTCATTGATAATTTGAAACCATTGACCAACAATTAAACCATTTATCTTTTTTAAACAAACTTAACCATTCAACCAAAGTAAACAGCAACCATACAAAGATGCACATAAACAATTACACCAGATTTGTTGACTAGAGAAACCCTTGATCAAAGGGAAAATCTCGTGGGAATGATGCCCACAAGATGATGTACTGATATAAATATTCCTTGTTAGAGGATGGACCCTATTAGGAGTCTATTACAACATTTAGTACATATGACTCCTTGTTAGGAGATTCCAACCCTGTTAGGAGTTGTAATACAATGTATGCAAGATGAGCCCACTGCCCAAACATGCAATTTCAACTACAAAAAGAGCTCACTGCTCAAACAAGTAATTTGTTGTTATGCTCCTCTTTCCTTTGTTCTGCCAACCGAACCAATCATTGTCAAACCTTGTAGACCAGGTCACAAACCTCGGATCCAAATATCAAACCTCGGATCACTCAGCAAAACCTTAGCAATGAAGTTTCCTTCACTCCCGCTCTGCTCTGCTCAACTTCGCATTCCGCTCTCTGTTGCTTGCAATCACTTTGCATTAATACAATTTCATACAAATACCATACTTCATGATAAAGGAAAATGTCCTTCCTTTATACCAAGTCCATAAAACAATTCCCTAAGTCGGCTGTTAGACCTTCTCAATTAATCATTATAGGACCACATTAAGAAACACGTTACACTTAGCGATAACATTAGCCTTTCACCTTGCAACTTGAATAACTTTCTGTACACGCAATAATATGTCGAGCGAACTTAGCCACATCATCACCAGCATGTCTTCTCCACATCCTCAACCTCGATTCTCAGAATAACTCTACTACGAGATATGACAAGTTTACCAGAACATGCCTTTGTAAACTCTATCTCAGAACAGACATCACCAAAACTTACATAACTTCTTCCAAACTTATCATTTCTTCTTCTGATGTTATCTACATATACCACATACTCAAATGTTTCTCTCATAACCTCGAATAGTTAGAATACTCAATTAGTCGTCCGTAACAACTTGATCTTTCTGTTGTTCTTATATCAGATACAACAGAAAACTGCTATGTTGACATCAATAACAAACTCAGTCATGAATGTAACATATCATCATAGTAACATATCTACAATACTCCCTCATAGAAATATCATCAACATTCATATTTTCAACAATCTCTCAACAATCTCCCCGTTTGGCATTGATGACAACATAAATGAAAAACATCTAATTCCAAGAATACCAACAAAAGATGGTTCATCTTACTTTTCCAATCCTCTTCATCAATCATTCTCCCCATTGATATACCTCAATGTGCTTTCTATCAAACTGTCATTCCATGTTGTACGTCTTCCAAACATATGGTACTCATACCAAACTTCTCCCAATTGTCATGTTAGTTTTCATGCCAAACTTTTCCCCCATTGACATCAATGTCAAAGGTTTCAGCAACCAACTTCACTGCATCAAACTCTGCAACAACTGATTCTTACTAGCTCAAGTGTCCAAAGACACTGTTCAAAACAACAGTCAACAAGAGTCTTCGATGACTCTATCCATCTCAGATACTCCCCCATACAGGAAGCATCAACATTCAGTCTAGACAAACAACGGTGCTCTATTACACTGGACTGATGCACTCTTGCATCTCTACTCTGATGCAGGAAGGGGCATAACCCCTAGCATTCCTCGCAAATACTCAAAAGTCTCTTTGGGAAGAGGCTTAGTGAATATATCTGCAATCTGCTCCTTTGTGCTCACATACTCCAATCTAATTTCCTTTTCTGCAACTTTCTCTCTCAACATGTGATACTTGATAGAAATGTGCTTAGTCTTTGAATGCAATACTGGATTCTTAGACATATTTACCGTGCTTGTGTTGTTACAGTGTATGACAACAAGTTCACTAATTTCCATCCTTATATCCTTCAGCATCTGCTTCATCCAAGCAACATGATTGCAATTGTTTGCTGCTGAAACATATTCTTCTTCCGCTGTACTTTGTGAGGTACAATCCTACTTCTTGCTTAGCCAAGAAACCAATCTTCCTCCAAGAAAGAGGGCTCCACCACTGGTGCTTTTACTATCATCCATACTGCCTGCCCAACTAGCATCAGTATAAGAACCTAGAGTAAAATTATTAGATCTGTCATACGACAATCCAAACTCTGATGTTCCTTTTAGATATCTAAATATCCTTTTGACTGCTGCATAATGTGCTTCTTTGGGATCAGCCTGGAATCTTGCAACAATTCCAACTGCATTTGCTATATTCGACTTTGTGTAAGTCAAATATTGCAATCCTCCAATCATAGATCTGTACGTTTTCTGCTCAACAATAGGTGTCTTATCTTTTGTAGATAACTTGTGTCCAGTTACCATAGGTGTCCCAACGGGCTTACATGTTTCCAAACCAAACCTTTTCAGTAAATCCTTCAGGTACTTATTTTGAGAAATAAAGATTCCTTTTTTATTCTGTACAATCTACAATCCTAAAAAATATTTCATTTCTCATTCCTTTTTTATTCTATACAATCTGCAATCCTAGAAAATATTTCATTTCTCCCATCATACTCATCTCAAATTCTTTCTTCATTTCTTCTGCAAACTTCTTACTTTCTTCATCATTTCCTCCAAATATGATATCATCAACAAATATTACCAAAATCATCAAACCATCATCAGTTTCTTTCCAATACAGATTACTATCTGCCATACCTTTGCTATATCCAAGCTTTGTCAAATGCTTCTCCAACCTCGCATACCAGGTTCTCAATGCTTGCTTCAAGCCATACAATGATTTCTTTAGTTTGCCTACGATGTCCTCATCATCTATCAAAGGACAACCTTTAGGCTACTCTATGTACACTTCTTCAACAAGTTCTCCATTCAAAAATGCTAACTTGACATCCATCTGATACACTTTGAATTTCTTTTGTGCTACATACACTAAGAATAATCTTACTGCTTTTATCCTAGCCACTGGAGCATAGGTTTCCTCATAGTCTATTCCTTCTTGCTGTGAATAACCTATACATACCAATCTTGCTTTATTCCTTACAACTTCACCTTGTTCATTCATCTTGTTCTTGAATACCCATTTACTTCCTATCGCATTCTTGTCTACTGGTCTGGGGACCAATTCCCATGTCTCATTCTTTACTATTTGCTCTAGTTCTTCTTTCATAGCTTCTTTCCAATAATCATCTTTACATGCTTCCTCTGTATTTTTAGGTTCAACTTGAGATATCAAACATAGTTCTTCGTTGACTCTGCTTCTTTTCATCACACCTTTATCTTTTCTTACGATGATCTGCTCGGATGGGTGATTCTTTATCATAGTCTTTCCCGAAGTAGGAGTTGCTATCTCAACTCTTGGCTCTACTAAAGGTTCTGAGCTTTGTTCCTACCTTGACTCTCCTTGATTCTGCAAATCATTGTTAGTCTCAAGAAATACTTCATCATTCCTTGGTTTAGTAACAACATCATCATCTAAATTGTAATCACGTACTCTCTTGTATCTTGAATTTCTCATCAATTCTTACATTTGCACTTTCCATAATGGTTACCAAAGCTATCTCTTCTGATACTTGCTCTTCATTAACCAATCTAGACTCATTAACATTATCTTTCAAGGATCTTTCCATACTTCCTCTGAATTCTTCAACTTTATCAAAAAGTAGACTCTTTCTAGTTTTCCTTAAATTTTAATCTTTTAGGACATCTAGACAAAAAATGACCAAACTCTTTACATGTTCAAAAAAACAAAAAATTTCATACCTTTTGGCTCTCTTTTTGTAAGTAGATCAATACCTTCCTTTATCTTTGTCTTCTTCAAATTCGGACTTATCTTTGCTTGATCTTCTATTCTTTTGAATACAATAGAAGGATTCTAGATCTGAAAACTCAATGCTTTGTTCTTTACACAAATCTGATAACTCACCAAGAATTTCCATTATCCGAGTGTTGAAATTTCCTCCGTAAGATGTAGGACTATCTTTCATGAACATGCTTGTCATGGATCTCCCAAAGTTGTTAAACTTTATCTTCAAGGACCTAATGCTTTGATACCAATTGTTAGAAACAATAGTCCACCAAGATAACTGAGAGGGGGGGGTGAATCATCTTGGTGAGGGGGGGGTGAATCAGTTAGCCAACAATTAAACCATTTATCTTCTTTAAACAAACTTAACCATTCAACCAAAGTAAACAGCAACCATACAAAGATGCATATAAACAATTACACCACATTTGTTGACTAGGGAAATCCTTGATCAAAGGGAAAAACCTGGTGGGAATGATGCCCACAAGATGATGTACTAATATAAATATTCTTTGTTAGAGGATGGACCCTGTTACGAGTCTATTATAACATTTAGTACATATGAGTCCCTGTTAGGAGGCTTTGGATCCCTGTTAGGAGATTCAAACCCTATTAGGAGTTGTGTCAACCCCATTAGGAGTTATAGTACAATGTATGCAAGATGAGCCCACGGCCCAAACATGCAATTTCAACTACAAAAAGAGCTCACTACTTAAACAAGTAATTTATTGTTATGTTCCTCTTTCCTTTGTTCTGCCAACCAAACCAATCACTGTCAAACCTTATAGACCAGGTCATGAACCTCGGATCCAAATATCAAACCTCGGATCACTCAGCAAAACCTCAGCAATGAAGTTTCCTTCATTCCCACTCTGCTCTACTCAACTTTGCATTCCGCTCCCTCTAGTGCTTGCAATCACTTCGCATTAATACAATTTCATACAAATATCATACTTCATGATAAAGGAAAATGTCCTTCCTTTATACCGAATCCATAAAACAATTCCCTAAGTCAGTTGTTAGACCTTCTCAATTAATCATTATAGGACCACATTAAGAACACGTTACACTTAGTGATAACATTAGTCTTCTGCCTTGCAAATTGAATAACTTTCCATACACGCAATATTATGATGAGCAAACTTAGCCACGTCATCACCAACATGTCTTCTTCACATCCTCAACCTCGATTCTCAAAATAACAACTCTGCTAAGAGATACAACAAGTTTACCAGAACATATTGATATGCTTCCTCCACTTTCCAATTTCACAAAACTTATCTCATCTTGAATTCTAGATCTCAATCCATTTATGTACCTTGCAATTTTCTCAACATCATTGTCCACATGTCTAGATCTGATGTCCAATCTATAGAATTCTTCAAAATACTCCTTCATAGTCATGTCTCTTTGTCTCAAATTTTGCATTTTTCTCAACAAACTAACTTGGTAATCAGCAGGAAGGAACTTGTTCTTTACCTTGTTCACCATCTTTACCCAAGTCCTAATCTTCTCCTTTCCTCTCCTTTGTCTATCACTTTACAAATGCTCCCACCACAATGAGGGATGTCCTTTCAACCTAGTAACTACAATCTTCACCATCCTATTATTAGGGGTGTTTTCATACTCAAAGAACTGCTCCATTTCAGAAATCCAATCCAACACGACATTGGTATCCAATTTTCCATCATAAGGACCAACTTCAACAATAGGCTTTGAATGTGCTCTAGAAAACACTCTCAACAACCTTGCTTCATCTTGGTCTTCCTCAAGTTCTGGATTAGGGTTTGGTGCTGCTGCTTCATCATCACTCACATGATCCAAATGCGCTCCTCCTCTCTGGGTTATCTCTACAGCATCTAATCTAGTTGCAATCTATCTCACTGTATCTAACACGACATTATCAGCATTTCCTCTACCTCGAACCATCTTGACAATCAGGTTCCTGCAAGATCGTAACCCTCTGCAAGTTATATGTCAAATCCGCAGATCTGCAACCCTACAACCCAAATTCTCTTAGGGTTCTACTCGATCCAATCTCCACAAGGACGAACCTTGCTCTAATAGCAACTGACGTAGGGAGGGATGAGATAACCAAGGCCAAAGGCACACCCAGCTATCCAGCCACCTACTAGAGTAAACACAACGGAAAACAAACACCAAATAACAGCATCCTTGGGAGATAGAGGAACAAAATGCCTTCATATATTCATCAAAGATATCAAATACATGCCAAGTTCTAAGGCCTTCTGGGTTACGGCCATATTACAAACAATTACAATCTTCAATGATCAAACTTCACGTCTCAGCTTGCTTCTACTCCTACTATCTTCTATCATCTAACTTCTCTCTCTAACTCTCTACCAAAGATCTCTTTAAATACATGCACGGCCACAAGTCGACTTGTTGCAAATACAACCAAATTAAACTCTCACATTAAATGCTAGAATAAGCCACAAGTCGGCTCTCAGCAAACACCTATCACTAAATTAAATGCAAAGGTTGGCTCCAACAAGAAA
Organism: Cupressus sempervirens; assembly: GCA_028749045.1. NCBI lineage: Eukaryota > Viridiplantae > Streptophyta > Pinopsida > Cupressales > Cupressaceae > Cupressus > Cupressus sempervirens. The sequence goes on along the minus strand of CM053788.1, from coordinate 596,346,708 downwards.
CCGCACACAGACAACTCAGCAAACGAAGGCCCAAGCAAAATGTTGCAACTCGGCGAACTCAGCAACGCTCAACAACCAAAGGAACTCAGCATCCAAACTAGCTCGACAGCCAAAGGAACTCGGCAACCACAGGGGAACTCGGCAACCAAAGAACACTCGGTAACCACAGGAGAACTCAGCAACCAAAGAACACTCAGCAATCATAGGATAACTCGGCAGCAACTATGAACTCAGCAAATGAAGAGAACTCGGCAATGCAAGGCATTGCAACTCGGCAGAAACTAAGGAACTTAGAAAATATGTAGGATAGCCAAGCAACCCAAGATGCTCCTGCATCACAACTCCTTATCTTTTTCAAACATCTTTGAAGAGGATTTCATGGCTGAACGACCTTTGTATGGCACACAAAATATCTTGTTGATTTCTTTAGGTAAGCAAGATAATACATTTCTACATAAAACTATCCGACAAAGGACTTGTGTGTATTGTGGTCATACCCATAGACCATAGTTCTCAACACATGCTCGAAATACTTGAGATTGAATATCGCCATGAAAATAATTTTATCTACCTCTTCTAACCTAAGTGAATCCTTCTAATCATGATAACGACAATGAAGAAGGGATAATTCTTGAAGCATTATAGAAACAAACTCTACAAATCTCCCTTTACAAATGACCAAGATTAAGTCAACATAACCCTAATATAACTACCATTTACATGCATTTAATGCTCACCAATTACAATGAAGCACCACCTTGTGGATCAATGAGAAACTTCTCTTAAATTTACAGACCAATAGAAAATAGGTTAAGTAGAGACATTAGTTGGACTCTACATGTATACTTGGAACAATTTGATAGGATGAACTTGGAGATGAGAATGTAATGTCCCTATTCTATATTGCCATAAAAATTATAATTGCACAAAGCTAGCATTAGGGTTTACCATATCTAAGATTTCTTAAGTTATGTAATCCCAAACATGAAATCCTTCAATGTAGTTAGGATTCATATGTTATCATAATGTCAAAGTTAGGTTTCTTGAAATTATAAATACATATATAAGTGATGTAAATCAATTAGATAGATTGTTGAAGCTGACCCAACAGTAGAAGTGATAAGGTTGCGTACACTACTCCCAGAAACCTTCTACCCTAGGCCTAAGAGAAGGTACACTGGTCCCCCTTGGCCTCATGTGGCACTTGCTATGCATATGAGGTGGGCTACCTAGTGTGGGGTACTATCACCATTCTCCATCTACCTTTCCTAAAATACTTATAATGATTGAATACCCATTCACCGAGGTAGGGAGTGGGACAGTGAGGAGTGTTTAGAAAATGTGCCCTGCAATCCTATCCTTCCTAAGCCCAAAGCCAGCCCACTTTGTCCATCTTGGGCTCCATGGGGAGTCCCTTGTCACAACCATGAGGTGGCATGCTTAGAACACGGCATGCATGTTTCTACGAAAAACAAGCTGTGAAAATTTGCTATTTAAAATTCTTATATTTTATTTCTCTTTTAAAGGAAGTGCAAGTTGGTGGAAGCAAGCAGGTTTGTCTATTCTCCTAGTAAAGCGTAATGTTCGACATCATTTTTTAGACCATATATTGTTGGGGAGCCTAGGTAGTTTTATCTTTCTCACTGAATATGCAAGTCATTAATAGCCTAAACTAGATTTGTCATTATTGGTAATTGGCTGAAGCCAACAAACAAATAAAAGGATATATCTAATAGTATTGTGCCAAAACATGTTCATGTTTCCGACAAATGGTTTATGTGAGAAAATCATATAAATAATTATTGATATCTGAAAAATATGCACTAAAAACAGTTTTAGACAAAAGAAGTTAAAGAACTCGTTTCAGAGACATTCATTCAAGCATGCCATGTTGTTTTGTGTGTATTTATTTTGCACTCATTGACAATCTAAACCTTTTTAAGCAACAATCTGAAGAAAATGTTGGTTTCAAAAGCACTTATTGACTTCAGTATTTGATTGATCTGTTTAATACCTCTATATCTGAAATTCCAAATGTCGTATTCCTGAAGCAATCAACATCAGGTCTCTTTGAGCCCTGAAAATGGCCGATATCCCATTCATACCCTGCTCAAATTGAAATGTTGAACATAAGCTTAAGCAAATAGTGCTTTCGTAAAATTTTAATAACAGGCAACAATGGTGAAAAGAATTCTACAAGACTCGCATTTGTGAAGAAATGGTTCAAAACCAATTTATGTGGGTCGCAGAATGATTAAGTTTTGACCAAAAGACTAATTGAAAATCAGTCCCAGAAAAGTAATTGATAACTTTTGAATGGAATGATTCTTTTATTCAAAAATTACAATGACGAGCATCAAAATTCTTTAAAGCATGCAAATCTGTGAAAGGACAAATAAAAGTCCAAGCTTTTCGGTTTGGTTCTGTCTCTCAAAATCAAAAATGAGTTTAAGCTGCTCTAGTCATTCAAAAATCAAATAAGAATTGAAGGAAAATAATCATAGGATTCATAAGCTTCAATTAGAAAACAGATATGTTCCTAGCTAAACAATATACAACATGTTCGATATAGATACACCCATCAGGATGCTTCCACAGCAACAACTACAATAAGACAAATCTTCATTGCAAGAGTGTTTACTGTTAGAAATCAAACCAAAGCAACAGGTCTATGATGAAGAAAGATTAATGTCAAGCCAAGCCCAAAGACACATATCACTTAACATTCATTACTTCGAGACCCAATCAATACGGAACTCAATCAACTTATCCATCTACCAAAAATATCTAATTGAATATCTAATTTAAGTTCAATCAAATATACAATTCAAAAACCCAAGAGATACCTCATCTAAGGTTTCCATTTGTCACCAAGTTCTCTTTTCTGGAACTGAACCAAATGATCACTAAGTTGGCTAAAGTAAGCTTTGCATTACTTAATTGAAGAAATTAGGAATGAACCTCAAGAATGAAGATTGTAATGTCCCCCTCTTTTCTGTGATTCTGTGGGAGATTGGTTAGCCTTTTTTCCTCATCCTAGTAGGTTAATTGGATGTTGAAAGGTATGCATTCCCAGTCATGGATTTATTTATGAAGTAACAGAGAAAAATAATTAGTATTTAATGGGCTTAACATTGCTAAAGTTATTTTATGTTATCAAATAACATTATAATTAAAAGTGACATTTAAATGTTTAAGTGACTTTTTTCCACATTGCTTAGTGCTGGCATATCAACCACCTAAAGAGTTTTTATAAATGGTGTTGTCTTCCCATTGTTGCTGGTAACAGTGACTGACTGTTCTGAGGATGAAACCCCTTGGAACCAAGAGGTTGGACAAAAACCCAAACCTCTCATGAGAGGTGAATTAATAGCAGAATTCACTAACGAATATACAAGTAATAATTTCGAATGATAATAAAGACTACAATGCAGATCAAAGTTTGGGAGGAAAGGAACGGTTCCAAAATTGATTGGTTTAGATGCACTCTAACAGCAGTTAAAAATAATGGCATGTGGCATTCGAGGTTGGCAAGAACATCTAATGCCAAGCAGTATGAGGCCAACCCACGTGAGTGCAATATCAATATGCTGAGAGTATATGAAGAGTTCGAAGCCAATGTGTATTGGGGATGACTGCCCAGCATAAACATATAAATCGTTGCCTACATTGCCATTCACCAAGGGATATTTGAGCGGCCAGACAATCTGTCTCATCACTATACAGATTATGCAGGAGTCTATATCAGTTTGCAGCAATTTGGGCATGGTAAAATTAATACAAAAATAAGCGTCCATTTACAGGAGCAAACAATACCATTGACTACTGTAAACAGTGATGCAATATGTCTCTATGTTTGACATAAGCTGAATATATCATATTGAAGAAGTGAATCAGGAATGAGGTAGTAGTCATCATTATATTTTCTGATCTGTGTGAATCTATTTTTACTGTATGGGCTAAAATTCCGAAATATGATAGCGAATTGAAATTCAATGGGGAGTGCGTCAAGTGTTTGTCATAATGTCCATGGAGAATCTTCTATAATACCATAGAACTTCATAACGCTGAACACAAGTATTGAACTGTGATTTCCTTGCTGATTGTTGGGTGGATATTTTGCAACTGACAGTTTTGGGTAAAATTAAGTCACAAAATAGGTAGACCAGCCACAACATGTGAGACAGAGTCTCTCCTACCTTAACGGGAAGGCTACCCTTTCTCACCATTGCTTGGATCAACTCAAGGTAAGCAAGAAGTTGAGAGATTTGAAAGCATATTACCAATATTCTTTCCTCTTAGCTTTCAGGAAAGAATCCACTCACCTACGGAGCGAGTAATGGGCAAGATGAAACCTCAAACTACACTTATATCTAAAGTTGTAAACGGTGATACCGATAAACCAACACTAACTCAAAGGCTAGTTAAAGCATACCAGTTTGGCTCTAAGTTTGGTCTTAAGCTATGCTAAAGAATAACCTTTACTATTGGGGTACAAAGACTTCCAAAAGTAAAGAATTCTAACTATTTCTGTGAATTAAGAAAGAGATACAAACTACAGTCAAAGCTCCTAGTCTATGTATCTCCGCAACTACTCCCAATCAAAGCTTCAGCACCGATTGCTTCCTGACTCTTTATACTCAATTATCAAGAATGCAAAAACACATGAATCAAAGATAACAAATGCAAATTATAGTCAAAGCTTCCAACTGGCACTAATCACAATTGCACTCAATCAAAGTTAAGCTCCAATTGTTTCATTGTATTCACTTTTCTTTCAAAATAGTACCACACAATCAAAGTTATGCTTGCACAATTTCTCCATAGCTCTCTTGCATACAAATAAAATATAATTTTTAAGTTAAGGTGGCACTCCTTTATATAGGCAAAGGAGTTGAGAAAAAGGAGGGAAAAATGGGAGCAACTCAACCAACTTTGACCTGGTCTAACTAACAAGAGAAATTATTGGATTATATGTCATAAGGACATACAAATCATATTACATGTAATTACACAATTTCATGTAATACATCCTCTCTAACTACATGCATGAAAAGAAAGAAGGGAATAGAGGGAATAATCCTAAGGATTATTCTGAAGTGCCTTGTATCTGGCAATGCAATCACACACGATAGGAAGATTTGATATCTCCATTGATATTGATATGGCCTCAATTCTGACTGTATCGGTGTATGTTGATCTTACAATCTTGTAGTTTGCTGCAATCGAATCATGTAGATGCTTTGCCACTTATTTAAATGTTGCAAATATAGTCATCGTTTGTGAGCCAAATTCCTCATACTCAAGTTCAACATTGACTCTATTTGTGTATTCTGAACTCATTTCTTCTGTCAAAACCAAATTATCATGCACGGTGAGAACAACACATCCTATTTGTTCCAGATTGCATATAAGATCTGTTTCAAACTCTGACAGTCTTCCAAGGTTGTATGCAATTTGGCCAATACTTTTCCCAGTATCTCTTCCTTGTGTCCCATGAGACCCTGGCATCTGTAAAACATCTTTGAAGATGAAATAACTTCACATGCCACCATGCTATCCAAATCAATATTGACTATTTCATCTCAATCTATCAAAAGTCCTTTTAGAGTGTTGACTTCTTGATTCATAGAAATAATCAAGTCGTGTCTAGTTTCTTCAATTCCGCTAATGCATTCATGAACTTTGACTGCATCTTTGATGGCTTGCACTCCTTCTGAGACAACTTCTCCAAACCAAGTTTTGGCTACCTCACTCAGTTTCTTCTCCTTAATTGTATGGGAAGTAGTAGCTGTAGGCTGTGATGACTGTTGTTGGATAACCTCATTAAGGCAAGTGACTTCTTCCTTATGCTGATTTTTCTTTTCCCAAAGCTCACGATTCCTTCGAGACACATTGGCAAGTGCACCTTGAGCATCTTGCAAATATCCCAGCCGTGTTTGTTTACCAAGATCAATCCTAGTGATCTTATAATCTAAACAATTAAGTTCCTCAGCTGGTTTATCCACTAAGGGTTCTACAACTTCAGCATATTTGGTTTTCTCAGACCCAACCACAATTCTTGAAACAATCTTGTCTTTCAAAGATTTGGATTTGGTCTTCTTGACAGGCAAATTACCTACAGGCAACACCACTTTCCTCCTCTTCATAGTAATCTTTCCCAACCATGCAAGCAAATTGAAACCAACATCAACTGAAATAGAAACAATGGCTATGGTAGACATTGATCCTGATATTGGCAAAGACAAATCTTGGGAAACAATGAATTCGGAGTATGGATTAGACACTCACAAAATGTATGCAATGAGTTGGATGTGATATGGATAGCATATGCGGAGGGCTAAAATGGGACTTAGGAAGTTGGATAGCATGTATGTGTTTTCATGTAAATGCTCTTTGGAATGCAAGCTAACTACATGGGAATGTGTGCAAATGACAAAGCTGATTTTGGTATTTAAAGAGTGACCTTCTACCAAAACGGGTTATCTAGATGTAATTACATGTAAAGTGATTTACATGTAATTGTGACTTGATGTAATCATGCAATTAGGTTTGAAGGATGAGATTACATGTAAATGCATATTGCAAATGGAATTACATGTAATTGCGGATGGAGAGTGAGATTACATGTAAATGTAGATGGAGGATGGAATTGCATGTAATTGCTCTTGCAATGTAATTACATATAAAAGGAATAGATGCAATGTTCTTTGACATGCATTGGTGAAATGGTGTGATGTACTTGTATGTAATGTTGGAAAGTGGAATAGTGAAGCACGATTGTGTATTCTTGGGAAAGAACCATAAGCTTTTCGAAAAACAAAAAAGTAACAAGCAATAAACAAAAAGCAAGCACAAAACAAAAACATACCTTTGGTTTTTTACTCAAAACCCTATTGAGTGTCTTGAAAAATTACTATTTTTAGTAAGCCTATTTTTAGTAAATTTCACTGCCTCCTAGATTGACCTATTTTGACTTTGAGACAACTTACTATTTTTAGAAAAGTCAACCAAAGTTGAATCTTAGTTAAAAATTGATGGAGTTGGAAAGGAATCAAGCTTACATGGCCTCCATCATGATTTTGTGGCACCCAATTATCTTTACTCATGAGTTAAGGTGTCCTAGTCAAACTTCTTTGTATTCAGGGAATGATATCAAGAATAATCTATTCAAGGAAGATTGAGCATTTATCAAGTAGTGGACATGTATAGTGGACATTTATTGTACACCACTCTCTTTCTATGCAAGCATGCATAGTGGGCATTTATTACCCAATATCGTAGTGGATTCCTTACTGCATTAATGTAGATTCATTTTCCCTAACCCTAATTAGGGTTGATGTGGCACGATCTGGGCCATCGATTATTATGATCATCCAAGCCATCCATTGTAATCGAGGACCTATACAATGGCCTCACTTCTCATTTGTAAAGGGAGGATTTTATGAGATTGTTGCTATGAGCTATAGAGATAATAGAGTTTTCATTGAAGCTTGGTGAATACTTGATGTGTCTTGATGCTTGCTTGTTCTCTTAAATTCCCTCATTTATTAAATTTAGTTTAGTTAAAGTGTTGTGATTGCAATGGAGAATGTGATGGTTTATTGATGAATTCTTTTGGTTGATACTTTTGATGTTTTAGTGATTCTAAATCGTTGTGCTAAGTTACCCTGAACCTCTTTCATGCATATGTTTAACTTCTATCATTCATAAACATTGTTCTTTATGATGTTGTATGTGGTGGTATGAAAATCTTTGGCATAACCCTTGAAGATTGCACCAGTTCATGTGTAGCTGTAGTATAACTTAGCGAAGCGAACCTTAGTAAATTGAGGAATTTATCCACCGAAACACCATCTGTTGTCATCACTTCCCTTAGGAGTAGAATAGAATTCTTAAAACCTATCCCATTTTATTTTAGCATCTTTTGTGAAAATCTAAAAAATACTTCATTACAAAACCTTTGAATAGCTCCCACATCTAGTATGGCTTGAAATGAATCCGAGTAAACATACGTAAGGCCCCTTGTGATCATCAGCAAATCACATTAACCATCGAACTTATCCATAGTCAAGACCTAACATTAAAGGAACCTTAGAGTCATCATGTGATCTTCTTGCAATCTTAGCATACATGAGACTTTGTTCAAGAGGGGATAAGATACTTCGGTACTTTGTTCTATAGTTTGGTGGGTCATAAAACACGCATCAACAAACCCCTTAGTGGTTTTGTCAATCTATCCATAAAGAGTACTATCTGCCTCCTTTCAAAAATATTGGTAACCAAAACAGAGAGTTTCTGAAACTCTGTGATGTATTGGTCAATCGAACCTATTTTCCTTAATTGTGCCATTTCTTTAAAATTAAGTTTTGGATCTTTAACATCAAACTGATCTATCAATCTTTCAATGAATTTTGCATAAGTATTTACTTGGTCATGTCCCAAATGGTGCCATCATGCCACCATTCATTCGCCACTCCCTCCAAGTGGAATGCTGCAAATTTAATTGCTTCCTCTTCTGGCATTGGATTGTGCTGGAAGTAAGTATTGTCCTTCATTGCCCATGCCTAGGTAGATATGGTTCCAAATCCATCAAATGGTGATAGATTCACCTTACTCAACTTCCTTCTAAGATCATTATTAAAATATCCTAGATTTCCATTCCGGAATATTGCATTCTTAATTCTGCATTATTTTTGTGGGATATATCCTCTTCCAAGTTTGCATTCTTCCAATCTTCTTTCAATTGTTCTTGAACTTCCTTAAAGGTTGGTTGCCTTCCTCCATGTGGTACCTCTGTCCATGGAGGGAAAGTTAGCATGGAAGGTCGAGAGTGTGCCAGATGAGGGTTTGCCTTTCCTGAAACCGAATCGGCACTGTGACTATTTTGTTCACCAAATATCTTATTGTCCGCCAATTTTCGAAGAGTTTCTTCCATAAATCACTGAGTGTCATTGATTTGTGCCTGATTCCTCAAAAGATCCCTCATAGTGTCATGACTTCAGCAAGAGTGGGTCCCTGATCTGCCATTCTATCAACCGAGTGAGATCTCCTTTGTCTCCGACTATAACTTTCATTCACTGTCCACATGCTAGCAAGACCACTTGCTCGGATACCCCTGTAATGTCTCTAGCCAGACAAGGTGCAAGAAAGCAACTCAGAATGCAATTCCCCACCCAGGCTAAAGATGTACAGAAGGCCGCACGACTACAACAAGTCATACGGTGTTCTATGAGTGGCAGGGTGAATGACATACAGGGTTTACTAATGGTTCATACAAATGGATGTTGGAAAGACATATACTAGCAAAGTGTGTTGTACAGTGGCTTCCTAGAGTGTGGGATTGTTGTACGGTGTTCACTTGGGGTATGGTGAGATGGAGTCTATCTGTGTATGTTGATATAGGATTCTTACAAGATGTATTAGATGCAAGGAGCGTACAGTGTAACAATGTCGTACAGTATAGAGAGAGAAGATGTACGGTGTAATAAGCCCGTATGGTATGGAGGGGTAGTGCGTACCGGGAAAGTGAGTGGGTGTGAGGAAGGAATGGGTGTCCAACACCGTTATGGGGAAATGTCTAAAGCGTGTAGAAATTAAGTTGTATGGTGTATGGAGGAGGTGGACGGTGATGGGAACACACAAGTCATACAAATTGATGGAGGAAGATGAATGCAACCAAGATCTCTAAGGATGGAGATGTGCCTTTTCCACGGATGGAGTAATGTAAACAATATATTTGCCAAACACACAAACTATTGCCAAAACAAGTAGTGCAATCCAAATCAAAAATATATATATTTGCAAACACAGATGGTGTTCCAGATGTGCCAAATTTGAAACAAAGTAATACAGAGAATCGGAGAGGGGTGAGGGTTTAATCCCACCAAAATCATGATAGTCAAGTAGGGAAGGTCTTCCACTTCTGAAATGGCGAACAATACTGAACTTCAATAGGAATTCACAGTCCAAAATGCATACCTACAACAACTAAACCGACGAACATATATACCTTGTCGGAGGGAGAAATTGAGTGTTGACAAAAGGCACGACAAAGCACCTACCAAACCACATAGTAACACAAGGACGCGTCCCCCCCTTTTTGCCTCACGTCACGGAGACTTCAACACACTGGGGACTTGGGGACTCTGTCCCCCTATCCCCAGTGGCGCCACCAAATCTCGCCACCTCCATTGAGGATGGGGGACATCCCAATGTTGACTATTTGCAAATTCGACTATTTGTGTTTAATGTTCAAGTATTTACTCTTTTATATCTTTATATCTTATATTGCAATACATATTTTCATAACTAGCATTTTAAGTACCATATGCATGTATATATACCCCCCTCCTGACCCCCATCGCCGTCCCCCAACCATCCCCCCCACCGTCCCCAAATTAAGGCCCCTCTGTCCCCCTGTCCCGAAGACTTGTCCCCCCGTTCCGCCATCCCCTTGGGCAGTGTAACTATGCCGAAACATAAAAATAAAAATGGGCCCGAGATATACTAAATCAATTGGCCCATAAACAAAGGTTTTAATTATTTATTAAGTTTAATCAAGTACATCACAGATTGGACCTCGTTTGGGTTTAGTTTCTTGAGCCTGCTATTTATGGCAAGTCAGGTGATGATTGAGAGGGACCCTTTCTATTTTAGGAAAGTGCATTTGATCACATGGGGAAATAATAGGTGTGACTCTTGTTTCTGATGGCATACATAAAGGATAAGTATTATGGGATATTTTAGTGGCCAAATTATTATTAAATCATTGAATAGCTTATTATAAAGTTATAACTTAACTTTACAATTTCACTTGAGTTGAGGATTGAGTCATCATTGGAAAGGGTCATTTATTTAAATAGTTATAAGCCTAAGTCAAGTATGATATATAAAAGTGCAAGGAGTTGTTATGTTTAAAAGTTGAAGCCACTTGAGAGAAAAGTGTCTTCATGAAGCCATGTGCTGGAAAATTTAGTTACTAAAAGAATCTAATGCAAGCTTCTAATTAATGGTGTGTTGATGAAACCAAGTGGATTATAAAAGGTGGCTTCATGAAGCAAATGAATCATCGAATTGTCTAATTGCTTTCATGCTTTCTTTTAAGGGTTTTTCAGATTTGTGAATTCAATTCTCTTGCTGAGGTATAAGGATTTGAAGTTGGATTGTTCATCTAATCCATAGCTGAGGTATTATGAATTAAATTCTGAGAAGTAATACTGTCTTCCTGAATGATTGAGTACTGTAGTTGGAAGATCTTCTTGTTTTCTGACAAGTGTGCACGTCTGGAGTATGAAATTCCCTACTGTTCTCACTATATCTGGGAGATTATCAATGCCAAAGGATTTGATGCGAATATTTGATTAAAGTGTTGTCACTATCTGCTGTACAGACATGAGTATCTGATGTAAAACAGAGGGTATTTCATCTGCAATTGGGCAGCTATATTGTGAGGACTGTATGCCATTTCCTAGGCGCCTACGTTTTGCCTACTAATGACAATTCAAAAGCCACTGTCTGGGCAATTTGTTCATGCATTTGGACATCAGATTTAGCAGTGTTTCCGGTTCTCAGCCTTTGCATGCTAGGAGTAGATAGCTGGCAGCGTGGGATGTCACCTGCAGATGATTAAAATCAGATTGGTGCTGCAACTTGGATTGTGAGTTTATATGTAACTGCTGCGCAAGTATTTGAAACTGGATATCACAAGTTTCTCATAGTTTAATAAATCTATGTTGCTTCATTTATTTGATTCCATGCATCAGAGTTTACACATTAGTTGAGTTTGTCGTCTAATATTTCAGTTCCGCTGTTTAACTATCCAAGAATTCAAAAATGTACTAAACCCAAGCCAAAAAGGAAAACACATATATTTAGTAATTTATCAGCATAGGTGGTAATGCTGGATCTGGTTATTTTCAGTAGTATTAAGTTTGTTAGTGAAGTGTTTGACGAAATGTCAGACAACTAAATAATAGAGAAACTGGTGTTTATATAAGCTATAACCACTTGGGGTTATTACAAACAATCTGTCAGTCAGAACTATGGCCTAGATCAATACAGCCTCAACGGGTCAAATAAAGGTCAATAGTTTAACACAAGGTCTTAGTCCACTGAACATCTAACTAATGTTATATTTTCTGAAAGAATCAATGCCATCTGAACTTAAAAACCTTCTTTCTGTACTTGGAGTCTTTTCCAATCAATGAAGATAGTCGGACTAATGATATACTTCTTGAGGTAAACTTTTATTGTATTTAGGTGACATCACATCACTGGTTTCTATAGATATCAAGTTTAAGTCAGATTTATGAGTAATGATTTCATCAACCCATTCAATTTCCAATTCTTAATCTGTGGTGTCTCTCGGGAATCAAGATCTCCTCTAATGGTTTGTACACAGTTGATTGTCTTCCCTATAAAGTGCAGGCTACTCCAGACATGACATGTGTTGTGTATGCATTAACTATTTGAGGTGTGTAGAACTAATCAAGGTGGTTATTATGATAAGATGACAACAATTTCATTTTATACGTGATAAAATTGGTTACAGGTATATTACTAAGTTGTTACAAATAATATTTACTTTTATTTCTTGAATTCAAAAAATAGTTCAAATAACCAAATACCAGATATTCAGCTGTAATCTTTATCCTCCAATAAAAATGGATATTTTGGCTTGAATGAATGCAAGATTAAAAAACAAGACAGAGAAAATGACAGGAATATTAAAGATTCATTTGGATGAATGGAGATGCAACAACAATACCATTTCTTACATCCAGAAGTAGTGATTTCCTCCCCTGATTCAAGCTGGTTTTCTCCATTCTCGAAATTTCATCACTCTCTGTCTCTGAGCAGTTTGTGATGCTTAACCTTGCCTTCCATTCACTGGGAGTCAGTGGAAGAGCTCTCATTGAGGAATCCAAAATAGGAAGATGGGATACACCACCTTCCACCTGTGCATTGTTGATAAATATGAACCATTAAGAAGCATGAGAACCAAAAGTTCACAGAAAATAAGTCAAACCAAAAAGCTATACCTGCATGCTACTCTGTTTTTAGTTCAAGACATGCCAATTTCATGAATGTAAAATTTTCAGAATATTATTACCATACAATAATCAAGTTAGGAGATTAAAAAACCAAAAAGTGGTATTGATGATCAATAGAATATTTTAAAAACATATCACAACAGAAACTTTTGTCCAGAGTAAAAAAGAAAAAATAAAGAGCATTGACAAACAGAAAATGTCTCTCTGTGACATGATTAATCTTACCATCTATGAAACCAAAAGAAGACAAAGGAAACACTACAAAATAATAAAATATTGCTTGCCTGTACTAGTGAAGATTTATACCGCAGTTTCAATCTTGGAAAAGCATGAGAAGAAGAAGGTGACATCTGGACAAGTATGTGCTTAAATCGAGCATCTTCCTTCACCCATTCAGCATAAGCAAGAGCATCTAAAACAGGACCACTGTACTGCACATGAAGTGATCAAGAAACTTGAATGAGCAACAAATGAAACTCATTCTAAATGTGACTATTTTAGGTATGATAGATTACAAATCATTCCTAACTAATACAAATCTTGCCAGTTTCAGACTAGAATATCATTTTCAAATTTCCAATGTAGTCCTTGCAAATAGAGAGTAGCTTATTATCATCTAGGAATATCAGTAGTATTTGCACTTCATTCTACAAACAAAGATCTTAGAATTAAGCTTCCAATAATGAATTCATGAAAATTTCAAATAAGAGAATGATTTAGGGGTAGCACTAAATGAAAAAAAGATTGCTTTAACTTATAATTTGATATCAAGACATAGTAGGCTAAGCCAATGCCAATAAGGCATTGATCACATTTCATTATATATGGGGGAGACAGGGAAAACAATGGATTTTAGCATTTAAAAAAAAGACAAATTGCAAATTCCTTCCTAGATCTTCTATTTCTATCCAGATTTAAGAAAAAAAAATTCTCAAGGATGTTATGCACTAGTAAGGACTGTTTTTTTCTTTGAATGGAAAAATGTTACTCTTTAAGTGAGAGAATGGATAGCAGTATATGTTACAGGCTACAGCTAATTACAACTTCAAATGAGTTCCCAGATTGTATTTTCATTCAAGGTGTTGGTTCCACACAAGAATCTGAATATTGCCTATGTGAACATATTATCTGGATACAGAAAAATAAAATGCAAACATCAAGAATCGGAAATAACTTTCTTAAAAGGGGAGAGGTGGGAAGATTGAAATCGTAGCAAATACAAAGTTAGATCTCAACTCCTCAAGTGTTAGTGAGTTCTTTAAAAAAAAGTGATATTTATCTAGCTGGCCATATTTGTTCCAGAAGCCTCATATTTTCAATCAAGAAGTAAAGATAGCATCAATATACCAATAAATCCTCTACAAGAAATACTTGATGGATGTTTCCATAAACCCTAGCATGCAAGCCTGAGTGTAGCAATAAATGGAGTTCACACTCAACCCATTTTACCATTTAGGAATCTTCAAATTAAGTTGGAGAAATAAAAGGAAAATCATGAAATCTTATAAATAAGATGACTTCCATTGACAACATTAGAAGGAATAAGGGTAGTCCAAGCTAACGATCACCTATCCAAAAAGGATAGTGAGAATACCGAGTATGAAGAGTATCTCCACTAGATAGGATAGTCAATATTATAGGGGAAAGCTACACTAATCAAGATTGTTACATTCAAGACCTCATCATGAAATCTATAGTTCACCACAGTATAGATCAAAGAATCAACAAAGACAAGCACGGCAATGTATATTTGACAAAGAGCAAGCAATCGTGATGGCAAACTATAGATAAACAACAATATAATGTTGGTATTTGGGTACGTCAGAACACTAGGACACCGGGACGAGTTTCTAGCATAGGGGGAAAATGGGCCTCATTTTCGGGATGGTTAGGGGACGGCCAAAGGACAACAGAAAAGGGAGGACAGGGAAGGGAGCGGTGTCGTATAGCATACATATAGAACTTGAAATGCTTGTTAGGGGTGTCTTATAAAGTGGCATGCTTTTAATGGATCAAATAGAAGACAATCCCATTGGTATGGACAGCAGCGACTTTCATATTAAAGGAGTCAAAAAAACAAATAGGATAATATAATGAAAATTTGATAATAAGCAATAATACAGAATATCAATTACAGTATGCAGAACAATGGATTAGTAAAAGCCAGTGATAAATATATCGACTTGTGTGACTAGCATAATATCAACTCCAGTCATCATTTTACATAGTCCACAAAAGATTAGACCAATGTCAAACAAAAAAACCGCATGTGATAATCAAGTCCCAAAGTGAAAGCGAATTGTATGAGCCAGCAATCATAAGGAGATATTAATCACAATAGAAAGGATGCCCTTAACCTGAAAGAGCCAACATGTCTAATGATCTATGTCAATAGATAACAACAACAACTCAGCAAAGTTTGTTCATGAGAGCAATTACATAATCATGGTTAGTATGGAACATAGTTCCTAGAATCGCCCGAAAATTGCCTGAATCACGTAAATCGCAATTCGATTCAACCCATGCAATTTTTTTTGAATCGTGAATCGACTTTCCCGATTTTTTGGCATGCCTGAATCGGTCCTAAAAATTGGCGGCAGCAGCAATAAAGTTGGATTGAATTTTTATTTTTTGTAAATACATGTTTTTTTTCTTTTCTTTTTGGCCTTTCCTCTTTGTTTTAACCCTAAAGAGCCTTCTAATTGTTGAGCATGAGTACAAGGGAGGAAAAGTGAAAGAGAAGAAGGGAAAAGAAAAACCACAGGTTTCCAACTGGCAAGAAAGAAGAGCACCAAAGAGATCAGAAGTCCATCTAGGGAGGCCAAAAATTGCATTGGGAGCATTAAGAAGTCAATATCAACACTCCTCAACTCATTTGTAAGAGGTAAGTACTAATTTATTTATTTTGCATGTTAGCGTATTATGCATTTTTTGTTAAATTTTTTTAGTTTTCATTTGCAAATCTTGAATGTTTTTTAGTTTTACCAAATTGCAAACTAGGGTTTGTTGTTTTGTAGCTTTTGTTTATAAGTTTCAAACTTTGATATTTTACATGAATTTTCTTATTGCAGCAGCCCTTTGCTTTCATTTTCCGCAATGGGTAAAAATGATGAATGTTGGAAATATAGCAAAAAGTTTCCTACAAGAAGAAAAAAAGAAATGTATATTTTGTAAAGAAATAAATTCTGGAGGTATTTATAGATTGAAATACCATATTGCTGCTATACCTAGACATGATGTTACAATTTGCACTCAACAAACTACTGAGGCAAAACGCACTTATTTAGTGGCATTAGAAAATAATGAACAAGAGAAATTGAATAAAAATATGCAACTTGAAGGGTTAAGGGCTATTGGCTCTCATGCTCCCATAGCCGCATCAGCTTCCGCATTTGTAGGTTGTGTCGGAGAGGGTTCTTCTAGGCCTCCTTTATGTCTTAGTTCTAGTGCTCATGCGAGTGCTAGTGCTAGTTGGTCTTATACTGAGACTGAGTTCAACTCCAACCTATTGTGGCCTAGAGTGCAGAAAAATAGAATGAGCCCCATAGTAGTCCTGGCTCACAACCCACGCTTGAGGGCATGGGTTTGAACAAGGAGATTCATGATGCTGCTAGAAAAGAGATTTGCAAATTTTGATACTTTTGCAACATTCCATTTGTTGCAGCTAGGTAATTGATTCTTTTTTCTTTGTTTTCTTTAAGATTAAACTTACAAGTAAAACTTCAATTATATCTACTTGTTTTATGATTCATTGACTAATCATAGATTCGCTTTACAAGCTTACGTAATGATTTGACATCTAAATTTTTAATCATTATCTATTTGTGACAGGGCTCTTTATTGGCAAAACATGATAGATGCAGTTGTTATTTGTGGTACGGGGTTTAAAGCCCCAACTAAGGCTGAGTTGAGTGGATACCTCTTGGATGATATGCTGGAGGATATGAAGGCTGAGCTTGAGGAGAACCGAAAAGGGTGGATCGAAAAGGGTTGCACCATCATGACTGATGGTTGGACAGATAGGAGGAATAGAACACTCCTCAATTTTCTTGTATCCTGTGGAGGTGATTGATCATTCTACTTTCCTACATACATAATTGTGAATCATGATTGAATATTTCAAATTTTGATTTGTTGATTGATAATTCGTTGATGATCCATTATAATTTGTTGTTTTGTAGGATATACCATGTTTCTCAAATCTATTGATGCTTCCGCTCATATAAAAAATGCCACATACTTATGTGAGGTTATTGAAAAAGTCATAGTAGAGGTGGGGGAACAACATGTGGTGCACATGGTGACGGATAATGCAGCAAGTTATGTTGCTACAGGTAAACTTTTAACTTTTCAAGTTTTGAAAATAAATGTATTTGAATTTTGAACTTTTCTAATTCTAAGTTTCTTAATTTCTAACATGTTTGAATTTCTAATTAACTTAAAATTGTTGTAGGTAAACTTTTAATGGAGAGGCACCCCACCATATTTTAGTCCCCTTGTGCGACACACTGCATTACCTCATGTTCGAGGAAATTAGCAAGCTTCAGTGGGTCAAGTCATGTGTCGAAAGGGCAAAAAATATATGCAAGTTTATTTATAATCATTCATTTGTCCTTAGCACAATGAGGAAGTACACAGGAGGCAAGGAGTTAGCTCGTCCAGGCATCACGAGGTTTGCCTCGAATTTCATCACACTGCAGTCCTTGTTGACATCAAGGGACGATTTGAGGAGCATGTTTGTTGGGCGGGAGTGGATTTCATCTTCCTATGCTACGACCACTACAGAGGTAGATGTGGTGAATTCCATATTTGATGATGATGGTTTTTGGAAACCTGCTAGAGAAATCCTTAAGGTAAATTTATTGCAATTTAACATTTAGTATTTTACAGTTTACTATTTAGTATTTAATATTTAATTGTTTAATGATTTTGTTTTACTTTAATTTATATTATTTTATATTTAAGTTTTGACTCAAATTTTCATTTTATTTTATATGTAGGTCACTAAGGCCCTTGTATCTCTCCTACAAATTGTTGATGGGGAGAAGCCCTCTATGGGCTACATATATGAGGGCATGGATAGGGCCAAGGAGACCATTAGAGCCCAGTATGCAGGAGTGTGGGAGAAGTATGCCCCTATTTGGGATATCATTGGTAGCAAATGGTAGAATCAGCTCAACCAACCCATCCATGCAGTAGCTTACTTTTTGAATCTGGCATTTCTTTTCCGTCCTCACTTCAAAGCGGATGAGGAGGTTCTCACTGGCTTGTATACAATAATCTAGAGGTTGAGTAGTGATGAGGGTAGCGCAGCTACAATCATTGAGCTCGACAAGTTCAATAATAAAGAAGGGCCACTTTTCTCTAGCAGGATGGCTATAGCTACTCGGGCAACAATACAGTCGGGTAAAAATTAAATAATATATTCATGAATCTAAAGTTTATGACTTATAAGTTGTGCATTTTAAATTTTAATTGTTGATTATATAATTTTAAAGTTGTAAATGAGACTAATTGTTTTTGTTTTCCCTTATTTCAGATAGATGGTGGCAAATGTTTGGGCTTACAACCCCAAAACTTCAAAAAATTGTCATCCATATTCTGAGTCAGCCAAGCAGCGCTTCTGGATGTGAGCACAGTTGGTCCATGTTCGAGCACATCCACTCGAAGAGGAGAAATAGGTTGACTGCGCAGAGGTTGAATGACCTAGTCTTTGTTCATTACAACCTTCGTCTTAGGATCAAATAGATTTTGGGTGCTGACTCCTCTCCGATCATTCTGGAGGAGATTGATCTAGAATCAGAGTGGCTCACAGAGGCTATGGATCCAGTCTTCACTGAGGAAGACCGTTTGTGGGTTGACCAGGTGGATATAGAGGCTGACGCTGTGGCCATGGCAGAGGAGGCAACTAGAGCACGTTCAGGTACTGGTAGGCAGACGCGGGGGATATGGCTTGGCGGTCCTCTAGGACCTACCTTAGATGCCTTTCTAGTAGGCAGACTGGATACTCAAAGGCTGAGGCTGAGGTTGAGGCTACGGTCGAGCTTGAGGATGATGATGAGGCTTGAGCTGGAGCTTTGTTTTTTCATTTGGTTTACAGATATTGATACTGATAGACATACATTTCATGGATCTTCATCTTAGATTCTTACATACATTTATGATTTGATATCTTATGGATCTTCATCTTACATACATTCTATGATTTGAATCATTATGACCATATGATTTCTATTTACTTCACCTAGCCTACAATTTACATTTTACATAACATAGTTACATATGTGATGGATTTTATGTTCCATGTTTATGTATGTTAAGTTTTAACTTCTATAATTCTATTTGATGATGTTATAGTGTGTTTAAGTTATATTCAATAACGGGTGCATGAAATAAGTTTTAAATTGTTAAAATCTCTAAATTTAAAGGGTTTTTTCAAATTTGCCGATTCATGGTCGATGTCATCGGTAATTATTGTGTAGCCGACAAGATGTATGTTAGCAGTAAATATTGTGTAGCCGACAGGATGTATGTCGTCGGTAAATATTGTTATGAAGTCAACGGGTCCCTTCAGGAAGGTTATTGTTATGTAGCCAATGGGTCCCTTTGGAAAGGTTCTTGTTATGTAGTCGACGGACCCCTTCGGGAAGGTTCTTCGGAAAGTATATGTACCCCATCTAAGATCATTGTAAGCATTATCTGAAGCATAATGTAATGTCATTGACATATGCGAATAATAAAAGGAGTATTGCTGTTGCATATTCTTGTTTCATTGTCTGTATGCATTAATTCATTTATCTCATGTGGTAAACAGCTGATTCACGATTCGATTCGGCCTTGCCGATTCCGATTCTCGTAACTTTGGTATGGAACATAACTTATAAGCAATTAAGATAAGAGTTGTTACACAATCAATCATCATGAGCACAGGATTAATGAAGAGACTAATCATTTGTTATGAGATGCAATTAGATAAGGTTGACCAGATGTAAGAAGAAATTTGTGAAGGGATGTGATTTAGAAATGATATGTGCTCTTCCTATTCAAGAGGTGCAACCCTTCTATCTAGCAGGTTATAAAAAAGAAGATCAAACTCACCTTATTCAGAATCATAGGACATTTCTTCTTTTATACGTATCCAGTATTGGATCTCCTCTTCTAAGCACATTGCCTCTTGACAAATCAGTGGCATACAATATCAAGATTGTAAATCAGATACAACCATAATAATGCACATTTATCAAGATCAGATCAGACACAGCAATACTATCACTATAAGCAATAATTAAAGACATTGCAGACACTTAAAGTATAAATCGGAAATAGCAATCATTATTGTAGTTGCAAGATTATATACCTGTCAGATGCAGCAACATATCACTGTTAAATCGATATCAATACATTGCATTTTCAGATTGTTAAATTAGACATTTAAATCAAATTACTAAAAAAAATACTTATTGATTCCACAAGCATATTGGATATCAGACATTGCACCTATCCTTATAAGTGATGAAGTAAATACATTCATGGCATATTTAATAACTATATATCAGACATTGGGGATTTTGCTATTGGGAGGGGACAGAAATCAAGTCGTGTAAGTGAATTTTCCCCAAAGACCAGTGGATTCTCACATTCTTTGGGAATTTTCCCCATAGACAAGCAGATTCCGCATGGCTTGGGGATTCCACCCAACACTTAATCATTATCTCATCAAAACTTTTGCTAATTAGATCATTCCCTATTCAGATTTCACTATATTTGATCAGGATCAAATTGCAATTATAAGGGTTTGTCACTTGATAGGGGCAGAAATTTGGTCTTTGTTGGGATTGGAATCCCAAGGAGAGGGTGGAATCCCAAGGAGAAGGTGGAATCCGCCCTTCCTTGGGGAAAAGTTACATCATCAAAAAAAAATTCAAGTTTAGGATCTTACTAAATTTCTCACTCACAAATCCTAAAGTTTTGTTAATCACCTCTTCTCTTGCAATTTTCCATTGTCTTAAGGAAGGATTTGGAGACTTGTTGGGAATTTTCCCAAGGGACCAGCAGATTGCTGTAATGTCCCCATTTTAGCAGTTGACCAAGTGTGTGTGCGTTAGCCTTGTTCTACATGGTCCCGAGGGCTAATGAAGGGTTTAATGGGATCCTGGAGTGCTTTGGCCTAGTCATTTCCAGTTTGGGCCAAAACGAAGTTGATTTACTCAGTTTCAGGCATACTTACTATTTTTAGTAAGTCGGCAGGACACAGTGCAAGTCAATTTTGGTGATTGAATTCGATACTCCTCGGTGAGAGCTTTCCGATGAGCTATCACTCGCATTATTCGGAGTCCGATTGCTAATACATTTTAATGCCTGAAGTTTTATTAAAGTAACATCTAAACTCTAATTTAATTGTAAAATATTAAAAGTGTTACTTTAATATTTATTTTATGGTGATGTGTACCCAAGGGAGACATAAGGGGTATTTTAATATATGTTTTATATATTACACATCTTTTATCCCACATTGCCCATATGAGTTGAGCGGACCCTTGGAAATAGAATAAAAGAAAGCATTTGTGGCTTCATTAGGCAGGTTGAATATGAGAAGAAATTGGTGTGTGAGTTGCAGCTCCGTTCTTGGCATTTGAGGACATCTATCCTCTCTTGTAACATTCTAGACGTCATTCCCTTGGGGTTTGGCCTTTGGAATTCTTTTTTATTGGCTTCATTTTCAGGCAGTTTAATTGCATTTCTGGCTACAGGCAGATTTGGTATTTTGCTCATATCTTCTTCACTACTTGTCCGATGCTTATGCCACTTTGAGGGAATGGTATTATGAAGGTAGTGGACTGATTGAAGGACAAAGTATTGTAGCAGCAAGTTCGAAAGCCATGGGCTGGAGTATTATGTCAATACTGCTGAAGTAATTAGTGAGTTGATAAATCTGCCATGTATTTGGTTTTATGAATTCTGAAAATAACATTTTATTAGCAGCAGTTCATTTCCACTTTGCATACTATTGTAGTTTCTTTCTTGTTTATGTTGTATGATATCAATTTCATGCACGAAACATAACAAACAAATAAACGTTTGATTTCCGGAGTTATAAGGGGTTTAAAACATTAAACGGAGAAATAAGAAGTCGAATGCAAACTGTTTGACATAATTCCTTCCAGCAATTTGGTTTAGTTCTTTTGGGACATCCAGGGGTGCCCATTATAGTGGTATCAGAGCTATAAGTCCTGCCATCCTGTGGAGGTCTTATAGGGAATTTGGAACAGCCGGATAGAGGGAAAAAGTAAGTAAAAAACACAGGCTAAGCATTTATGTTTGAGCATGCGACAGGGGTCTTATAATTTCCGCGATACCAGAGCAAGACAAAATAGGATTTCAGACTTGCAAAGCAAACATTCTAGTACATCCGTGCAGGTGGACATTGAATCCAACCATACAGACACAGAGGAGATATTCTTTGATCAGGACAATAATATGGGAGATCGAGATGACAGGAATACAGGCTTAGGCGGAGGCAGAAATGTTGGTCCAGATCAGGGAGAGGTACTGTTCAGACAGTTACTAGATACATTAGAGCAGGGGCAGCGTATGCAACAGGAGCAGAATAGGCGAATGGACATGATGTTGCAGCTCATGGCTAGACAGATGGGTGTCAATATTAATCCAGGTGATGCTAACAACAGAAATAATAACAACGAGGGAAACAATAACAACGGGGGAAACAATAACCATGGAGGCCAAGGCAACAACAATGGTCCTGAGAATAACATTAATGGTAATAATGGACACGGCAACAATGGGAATGAGGCTGATAACTTTAGACACGTTGCACGCCCAGCGCGGACTGCGAGCTCGAGACCTCTTCTACCCACTTTCCCACCTGGAGATCCGGTTCAACCAGTAAACGAACCGCAGATAACCGAGTTACAGGATCAGTTCAGGAGGGACTAGGAGGCTAGTGGACCGGAGTTTCAGGCGGATATTTCCCTTAGAGATTATATGGACTTGAGGATGAGACACATGCCTAAAGCAGGAGGGAGGAATCAAAACTTTGAGCTGAGGAAGAAAGTTGGGTGTCAATATTAATCCAGGTGATGCTAACAACAGAAATAATAACAACGAGGGAAACAATAACCATGGAGGCCAAGGCAACAACAATGGTCCTGAGAATAACATTAATGGTAATAATGGACACGGCAACAATGGGAATGAGGCTGATAACTTTAGACACGTTGCACGCCCAGCGCGGACTGCGAGCTCGAGACCTCTTCTGCCCACTTTCCCACCTGGAGATCCGGTTCAACCAGTAAACGAACCGCAGATAACCGAGTTACAGGATCAGTTCAGGAGGGACTAGGAGGCTAGTGGACCGGAGTTTCAGGCGGATATTTCCCTTAGAGATTATATGGACTTGAGGATGAGACACATGCCTAAAGCAGGAGGGAGGAATCAAAACTTTGAGCTGAGGAAGAAAGTTGGAAAACTTTCTTTACCTTATTATGATGCTTCAGGGAAGATGACTGCACGAGCTTGGGTGCAGAAGGTAGATACATACTTGCAGCTAAATCCTATGCCTGAGGAGGAGGCTATCAAGTATGCGGCTATGCACTTGGATGGCGTTGCACATGAATGGTGGCATCATGGCATGGTGACTTTGGAGCATAATCAGATTACATCCTATGAGGAATTCACCGAAACATTGATTGAGAGATTTGACAGTAAGGATCCCGAGTTACATTTCAAGGAGCTAGCACAGTTAAAACAGTCAGGTTCTGTGGATGCTTACATTGCCGATTTTCAGCGCTTGTCTGTACTTGTTACTGATATCTCTCCTAGGAGATTGGTGTTGTTATTTTGTGATGGTCTTGCTGATCCATTATGAGGTTGGGTGAAGGGACATGATCCACTCACCTTAGCTGAAGCAACTAAAAAGGCACGAGATTTAGCCCCTTCGATATACAAAGGAAAAAACCATTCAACAGATTCTTCCTACCGCAAGGACAAAGACAAAAAACCGTTTCAGAAAGAGTATAGAAAACCCAAAGAAGGATCAAAAGGACTAGACAATGAAACCTTGAATGAACTTCGAAAGAAGAAGCTGTGCTTCCATTGTAGAGAGCCTTGGGACTTATCTCATAAATGTTCTCTCAAGACTAAGGCAAATCAAATGGAGTATTTTTCAGCAGAAGAGTCAGAGTCAGAAGGGGAGTATCGGCACTCCGATTCAGATGAGGGTAACACTATAGAGGAGAGCAACATTCCTAAGGATGATAGATCGTTAGCACGCTTGACAGGGGCCCAAAAGGCAATCACATTTAAGGTCAGGGGTACTATCCAGGGGCAGAAAGTGATATCTCTTATTGACACTGGGGCTACACATAACTTCATAGATGCACAGTTGGTAGCCAGGAGAGGGTTACAGACAGAGGAGCATGATGGGTTTAAAGTCATGGTGGCTAACGGTGATAAGTTATTATGCACTCGAAAGATGTCTAATCTTCGCATCAGGTTTGGAGATGGCTACGAGTTGGAGGATGAGTTCTATGTTGTGGACATGGGAGATTATGATGTCATCCTCGGCATGACATGGATGGCTTCACTAGTTGAGTTCACACTCAATCTAGCGAAATTGGAGATGAGATTCCAGCATGAGGGCAGAATTGTGGTACTTAGAGGACTTTCAGATGGAGGTTGCAGAGTAGTGTCCTTGAGGAGAATGTAGAGACTTTTTCGTCATGATGACATAGAGTGGGCGGCAGAGTGCTACACTATGCCAACTTCACCAGAGCCACAAGAAAAGAGTCATCCACCAGATATCCAGAAGATACTTGATAGACACGGTAAAGTATTTAGCGATATTCCTCATGGGGTTCCTCCTGACAGAGGGATGGAACATGTTATTGAGCTCGAGGAGGGAGCCAAACCAGTTATGATTACTCCCTATCGTCATCCTAAGAAACACAAGGATGAGATAGAGAAGGCGATTAAGGATTTGTTGGAGATGGGGCATATCAGGCCCAGTAAGAGCCCCTTTGCTTCAGTAGTAGTGTTGGTAAAGAAGAAGGATGGGACGTTGCGCATGTGCATCGATTACAGGGCACTGAATAAGAAAACAATTAAAAACAGGTATCCCATTCCTAGGATTGATGAGCTGATTGATAAGTTGCACGGGGCATGCTTCTTCACAAAATTGATTTGCGATCTGGATACCATCAGATCAGGATGAGAGCAAAGGACATTGAGAAAACAGCCTTCCGATGTCACCATGGCCACTTTGAGTTCATGGTTATGCCATTTGGTCTAACCAATGCGCCTGCTACGTTTCAAAGTTGTATGAACCAGGTATTCAGGAAGCAGCTGAGGAGATTTGTCTTGATCTTCTTTGATGACATCTTGGTCTTCAGTAAGACCTGGGAGGAGCACTTGCATCATCTGGAGGAGGTGTTATCTATTCTAGAGAGAGAGTCATTGTATGCCAAGGAATCTAAATGTGAGTTTGGCATGACTGAGCTCCTTTACCTTGGGCATATCATTAGTGCAGATGCCGTTCGGGTTGATCCCGAAAAGATTAGAGCTATTGTAGAGTGGCCTACTCCCACAAACCTTACACAGCTTAAGGGATTTTTTGGTTTATGTGGTTTTTATAGGAGGTTTGTTAAGGGATTCTCACAGATTGCTACACCCTTGACAGATCTTACCAAGAAAGGAGCCTTCGTGTGGACAGGGGCAGAACAGAGGTGTTTTGAGCATTTCAAGCAGGTAATGTCTTCATGTCCAGTTCTAGCTCTACCGGATTTCACGAAGCCTTTTGAGCTTCATTGTGATGCATCAGGTGATGGGATTGGAGCAGTATTGATGCAGGAGAAGCATCCCATTGCATTCGAGAGTAAGAAGCTCCGGGGAGTTGAGAAAAGTTATTCTGTCTATGACCGGGAGATGTTGGGCATAATGCATGCATTGGCAAATTTCGATCATATTTGGTAGGTGGTCGTTTTGTGATCAAGACTGATCACAGCAGTATTAAATACTTCATGAGCCAGCGTGATCTTAATGACCGGCAACAAAAATGGGTGGCTAAATTGCAGGCTTATGACTTTGACATAGAGTTTGTCAAAGGTAAGAAAAATGTGGTGGCTGATGCCTTATCTCGGAGACCTCACTTATGTGCTCTAGCAGAGATTTCAGGAGATTGGAGAGATTGGATTATAGCAGAGTATGTCGGAGATGCTTGGGCTTCTGAATTGATTTCAGGTACCATACAGGATGATCGCTATGAGGTGATAGATGGATTGATCAGAGTTCAGGATAGGGTTTATTTGATTTCGTCATCACATTTGAGAGAGGCGATATTGAAGGCATTTCATGATGCACCCACAGCTGGACATCCGGGAGTCTTCAAGACCTACAGGCAGATCCGAGAGCGGTTTTCATGGAAAGGGCTCAAGGATGATGTTCAGAGGTATGTCAGGGAGTGTGTGGTTTGTCAACAAAATAAGGGAGAGCACACATTTCCTGCAGGTTTATTACAGCCCTTGCCCATTCCTGATAGGAAATGGGAAAGTATTTCGATGGACTTCATCACTGGTTTACCACGAGTGCAGGGAAGGGATTGCATCTATGTGGTGGTGGACCGCTTGACGAAGTTTGCTCACTTCTTTGCTATTCCGTCCACTTACACAGCAGCACAGGTGGCAGATCTTTTCTTTAGAGAGATATTCAGATTACATGGGCTGCCCAGATTCATTGTCAGCGACCGGGATAGTAAGTTTATGAGTGTTTTTTGGCAAGAGTTGTTTAGGTTGTGTGGTACAGATCTTACACCTAGCACTAGTTATCATCCGCAAACAGATGGGCAAACAGAGATTGTGAATAAATGGGCGGAAGGATATTTGAGGAACTATGTAACTACACAACAAAAGGCTTGGATCAGATGGTTGCATATGGGAGAGTATTGTTATAACACCACTTATCATATGTCCATCAAGATGACTCCTTTCATGGCACTCTATGGTTATGAAGCACCTAGCTTCATGGATTTAGTTTTGGGGGACAGTAGAGTGCCCAAAGCCAAAAACTTATTGCAGGATAGTCAAGACATCTTGAAAGTGCTCAAAGAGAATATACAACAGGCCCAGAATCAACAGAAATTGTATGTTGATCAGCACCGAATAGAGCGTAGCTTCGAGATAGGGGATATGGTTTACTTGAGGCTACAACCATATAGACAGTCATCGCTCAAGAAGAGCGGAGCTGAAAAGTTGAAACCTAGATTTTATGGTCCCTACAGGGTGATTCGCAAAGTGGGCAAAGTCGCCTATGAGCTTGAGCTTCCAGAGGGCAATCGAGAGCACAATGTGTTTCATGTGTCTAGGCTTAAGAAAGCCATTGGTCAGAGTGTAGTGCCTTCTGCAGATTTACCCCCTTTGGATGAGGAGGGGAAGCTTGTATTAGTACCCAAGGCTATTCTGGACACCAGAGAGAGGAAGCTTAGAAACAGGATAGTGAAGGAGTATTTGGTCAGATGGAAAGACCTGCCGGATGAAGATTCTACATGGGAGAGTGAGCAGGTTATTCAACAGGTTGGACTGAGATTGCTTGAGGACAAGCAATTTCAAGGGGGGCGGACTGTAATGTCCCCATTTTAGCAGTTGACCAAGTGTGTGTGCGTTAGCCTTGTTCTACATGGTCCCAAGGGCTAATGAAGGGTTTAATGGGATCCTGAAGTGTTTTGGCCTAGTCATTTCCAGTTTGGGCCAAAACGAAGTTGATTTACTCAGTTTCAGGCATACTTACTATTTTTAGTAAGTCGGCAGGACACAGTGCAGGTCAATTTTGGTGATTGAATTCGATACTCCTCGGTGAGAGCTTTCCGATGAGCTATCACTCGCATTATTCGGAGTTCAATTGCTAATACATTTTAATGCCTAAAGTTTTATTAAAGTAACGTCTAATTTAATTGTAAAATATTAAAAGTGTTACTTTAATATTTATTTTATGGTGATGTGTACCCAAGGGAGACATAAGGGGTATTTTAATATATGTTTTATATATTACACATCTTTTATCCCACATTGCCCATATGAGTTGAGCGGACCCTTGGAAATAGAATAAAAGGAAGCATTTGTGGCTTCATTAGGTAGGTTGAATATGAGAAGAAATTGGTGTGTGAGTTGCAGCTCCGTTCTTGGCATTTGAGGACGTCTATCCTCTCTTGTAACATTCTAGACGTCATTCCCTTGGGGTTTGACCTTTGGAATTCTTTTTTATTGGCTTCATTTTCAGGCAGTTTAATTGCATTTCCGGCTACAGGCAGATTTGGTATTTTGCTCATATCTTCTTCACTACTTGTCCGATGCTTATGCCGCTTTGAGGGAATGGTATTATGAAGGTAGTGGACTGATTGAAGGACAAAGTATTGTAGCAGAAAGTTCGAAAGCCATGGGCTGGAGTATTATGTCAATACTGCTGAAGTAATTAGTGAGTTGATAAATCTGCCATGTATTTGGTTTTATGAATTCTGAAAATAACATTTTATTAACAGCAGTTCATTTCCACTTTGCATACTATTGCAGTTTCTTTCTTGTTTATGTTGTATGATACCAATTCCATGCACGAAACATAACAAACAAATAAACGTTTGATTTCCGGAGTTATAAGGGGTTTAAAACATTAAACGGAGAAATAAGAAGTTGAATGCAAACTGTTTGACATAATTCCTTCCAACAATTTGGTTTAGTTCTTTTGGGACATCCAGGGGTGCCCATTACAATTGCCTATCCTCATTGGGATTTTTCCCAAGCGGTAGATGGAGTCTGCCATGTCCTTGGGACAAACTATGTACCTCAGCCAATCTTCGTCAAAAGAAAACATCATTTTGCACTTTTCTTTATAAATTACACTTAAGAACCATCTTCCAAAGGGTCATAATTTGGGGAGTTGTTAGGATTTTTCCCAAGACATGGTCGGATTTCAACCTAGTGTTGAGAATTTCTCTTGCAAGATAACTTCCTAATTCAACACTTAGTCATTTTTCAGCTCAGGAGGCGGGAGAATTTATACAAATATAACATTTAAGTCACATTTATTTCCTTTCTTATACTTTTAAGTTATATTGATATAAATACTATCAGGTTGTTTGAAATAGGTTTAATAACTTCCTAATTCAACACTTAGTCATTTTTCAGCTCAGGAGGCAGGAGAATTTATACAAATATAACATTTAAGTCACATTTATTTCCTTTCTTATACTTTTAAGTTATATTGATATATATACTATCAGGTTGTTTGAGATAGGTTTAATTTTCATAGGAGTTATAATATAAAATATTAGCATGCCTTCAGCATCTTAACCTCTCACAACTTGTCCTGGTTTCTAAGGTCAAATTGAAGTTGGAACAAGGATCTTCTAATGATTCTGACTCATTTCCTCACAAATCACTTGGTTTCAACTCCATCTCCTTGACTAGCTAAGCCCAACTTTCAGGCATATTTCTGACAGACTTGACTTCCCAGCAGGCCAAAATTGCTCAAATTCACCCCCTATGAAGGCCTAGGCACCCAAAATTGTTGCTAACCAAAACGTTATAACCTCCTAAGACCACTACAACTACTGCTAAAGCAAAAAGAGGGGGTCCCCATTTGCAATGGAGTGATGGAGTGAAAACTTCACAACACATGCATAACTAAAAAGCCATTGTAAAGAAGATAGTACACGGAGACGGAAACATAAATATAGGAGTTAAATGGCCAGCTTAAACATAACATACAACACCAAATGTCACTAACATGAAGTACAAGATATAATGAGGAAAGAAATAAAATCTAATTAAGTTCTCAGCATTTGTTTCACATTTGAGTAAAGTGTTACCCAGTTTTGCTTTAGATAAGAAAATTACTGCCAATGTATGGGTAGGAATACCAGCTTATCTTGTCAAAGCATGCTTCCTTCCTCAGAGACCAATTATTCTGCTATCTGCTTTCTTCTTTCATTCCTAGTCCTGGTATCTCAGTAGCATGCCCTCTGAAACAGAAGATGAAAATGTAGACTGGTACTCTCAAATGGTGTTCTACAGATGTAGAACATGTATCTGCTCCAGCACACTTGGTGGGTCATGCAATTTAAGGTTGTTAATGTCAGCAGGATATAAATGTCTTGGACCACTCTTGATATTTGAATCTACAGCTTGTAGGATGGTAGGTATTCCATAGCTAACAAGCTAAAACTGTTGATGCTATTGGTTTCTGAAACATTGTCTGTCTATGTGACAATTAGATTTGTCTAATGCCTAAAATTGATTTAGGAGGTTGTCTATCCAGCACAATGTCATGAAAATATGATAATTGTGATGTAATATGTGTTTCTGCATGTTTCCTTTGCTTGTGTGGAATAGAGAGGCAAAGATGATAACCTCAAAAACTGAATAACCAATAGAGATGTTGGTAACCAATTATAATTATTAAGTGATGTTATCGACAAGGGTCCTAGTCACAACAGCAATAGTCTAATAAATCTGGGAATGAAATTGAAAAGCAATATTGAACTACAACTAACAATCTTGACAAAAAGATTAAGTAGTTGGGAATCCAATTCGAAATGATATTATGTAGAAAAAACTGGAATCCAGCTATGAGCACCAATTAGACAGGATGAATATTAATCCAGAACAAATGACATCAAAAAACACAATAAAGTAACAGAAATTATCATGAGGGCAAGTAACTGACCTGTGCATTGATGCCTTGTTGACTTATGTATATGCGGCCCATTATATTCTGGCCCTGTAAAAATACAAAATCCTATAGTGTTTAATTCACAACAAGAAATGCAATTACATTGGTATATCTAAAAATTTATTAAAACTTTGAAATGGCAATCGACTAAAGCCTATTTTATCAGTTTCACATAGTGTTCCTCTAAGTTTTGGGTATGAGAGGAAACAAGCCTTCAAGAACAAGAAAAATGAATTTTGGGGACTGTACGGGGATGGTAAATAAAATAATAGGCTAAACTTAATAAATGAAAATAATAATAAACTAAAATACCTAAAACTAACTTCATACAAACTAAACAATGATAAACTTAAAACTGTATTAACATTTAAATGCAACTACTCATAATATAAAATGAGCCCGTGCAAAATATTATGTCTTGAATATGTCTCTACAATTAAAAAAGTGAGCAACAATGTAGTTATGTGCGGCAATATCAGTCTTAAAAATAAACAATTAATGGTCTCTTCTTATGTGCAGCCTCCCACCATTTAGTAGTGCCATCTCTTGCAGACTAAGCTACCAAGTACACTTCAACAGACCCCTTTACCTACGCTAGACAGGCCTGGATCTAGGTTTGGGGCCATTAGAGTCCAATTTTACTTTAGGTACTGTTGTGACCTTTTCACACATTGCGGCATTGCAAATGGGGACCCCCTCTCTTTTTGTCCACTTGGTCATTTTGGTTCTGGTTTTCTTGGTAGCTCTAGTGTCGATCTCCTTTATTTCCTTCCGTTGACTAATTGAGAAGTGTGTTGACCAAGTCTTAAGTCAGATTCCATCTACCATCATTCAAGCTTTCAAATTTCAGGGGCTTCCTGATTTAGAATTATGTCAAGCTTTGAATCTTATGGAAAAGTAACTTTTGAACAAGACAGTAAAACAATTTCGGAACTCGAGCAGCGATGCAAAGTTAAGGAGACTTGTAGAACAGGCTGGAATGATTAAGTGTGGATCAGGCCCAACACTAATAAGCATGAGAAAACATGAAGAGGGCCCTGGTTTGAGTTGAGAAAGGAATTCCAGAGTATTTCCCTGGGTGAAGCAGTATCTGCAAGATGCCCAAAGTTCCCTATGGTGCCATAATTTGGTGGACAACAGAAATTTTAAATAAAAGTCAGAAAGTGTAATGCAGATACTTGATTTGAATCACATGCACCCAAATGGGAAATCCCCATAAAATCCTGTCCTTACTCCCCTTCAAATGCAATAAGGAAAAAAAGAAAAGAGGAAAGAAAACAACTGGAACACCCATGATCATAAAGGCGAATACAAGGATTGTTTAAGCAAGCATGGAGAAAAGATAAAATTGAGTTAAGTATTGATTACATGGCAATAAGAATGATAAAAACTAAGTGGACTCCATGGAATGAAAGAAAATCCTTTAAAAGCAGAAAATTCCTTCAAATGAGGGAAAGTCCTCCAAAAGCAGAAAAATCCTTCAAAGCAAGAAACGCCTGCCTAGAGGCCAAAACACATCAAGTATGGATTCCATGGAATGAAGGAAAATCCTTCAAAATAAGAAAAGTGTTGTCCACCAAGTGCCTAGAATAGAGTTTGTTTGTTTGCCTTTGAATTAGGTCAAGCATGAATGAGAATTGATCTTTCATACTTGCTATTATTAGAAATTTCTATTTTTAGTCACTTTCACTACATCCTGGAATGGCCTTATTTTGACTTTGGAATAACTTACTATTTTTAAAAGTGTTTATTTTAGTAAGTTTATCTTGAGTAAATTTTGCTACCTCTTCGATTGGCCTTTTTTTGACCTTGGAACAACTTACTATTTTTAGAAAGTCTTTTGCTGACAAGTCTATTTTGACAAGTGAGCTCTAGTTGATAAAGAGACAAAAGGCTATGTAGTTCTATATAAAGAAAAAAGAGCAAGGGAGGTAGTCAATCAGAAAAAGGTTATGTCTAGAAACACCCTTGAAATGTCCAAAAGTGGAAAAGTATGAAAATGTCATAAACAATGGTTGTGTTGGAAAATGTCTCCTTCATGGAAGAAAAAGCTGGAAATCTTGGAAAAATTGGAAATCTTGAAAAATTTGGAAATCTTGAAAAAAATGGAAATCTTGGAAAATTTTGAAATCTTGACAAATTGGAAACCTCAATAAAAAATTGGAAAGCTTGGAAAAATCGAAAATGTTGAAAATTTGGAAATCTTCAAAAAAAATGAAATCTTGGAAAAACTGGAAATCTTGGAAAGTTTCAAAATCTTGGAAATTTTTTAATTTGTAATGTCCCCATTTTGACTAGCATCAGAGTTTGAGAGATTAGCCTGTTATTGTGATCCTCGTAGGCTAATTATTGTCGATAGAGGGTCTTCTGATGCAAAGGTTTGGCTATGGGGCGGTCTTGTCTTCTTCATAATTCAATATGTTCCAATTTGATCTTCATTTGACTCAAATTGGACTCCGTATGAGCATAGTTTCATGCACCTGCTATTTATGGCAAGTTTGGTGATGATTGAGATGGACCCTTTCTATTTCAAGAAAATGCATTTGGTCACGTGGAAATAATAGGTGTGACTCATGTTTCAAACAACATATTTAAAGATTAAATACTCTAGGAGTCATTATTGTTTTAGTGGCCAAATTATTATTAAATCATGAAATGGCTTATTATAAAGTTATAATTTCACTTAAGTTGAGGGTTGAGTCATCATTGGAAGGGGCCATTTATTTAATTAGTTATAGGCCTAAGTCAAGTATTAAATATTAAAGTGCAAGGAGTTGTTATATCTATAGGTTGAAGCCTTTTCATGAAGCCATGTGCTAGAAAAGTTATTTATTGAAAAAATCTAATAAGAGCTTCTAATTAATGATGTGTTGGTGAAACCAAGTGAATTATAAAAGGTGACTCATGAAGCAAATGAATCATCCACTTGTCTATTTCTTTTTATTATTTCTTGTGAGGGTTTTGAGTTTTTGTGAATTTAATTCCATTGCTAAAGTATAATGGATTTGACTTCAGTTTTTGGGATTTGAATTTGAGAGACTTCTCATACTGTAGCTACTGTTGTTGAGAAGTGAACTATGCTGGAGGATTTAATTCTGTGCTGAGGTATACAGAATTTGGATTATATATTTTATCAATCTAATTTGGGCGCCTTCTTTCTATTATTTATGTATCTTGAAGGGCAAATTAAATTTGCTATTTGTAGCAATCATCTGCCCTACTTGGTGGCGTTGGTTTCACATTCTATGCTGAAGCAATCACTGACTAGAAATTCGAGGGTAGTTAATTCTGATTTTGGCAGCCTATTTGGGAGAGTAACCTTGGGTATTTCTGGAGCAGAGTTTTCCATATCTACAGGTGCATTTTTTTATTAAAGAATTATTTTATTGATGATATTCTTCCTTTCAGAGGATTTTAAGGCATGTCTTATCTGTAAGTTCATAGATTTTAACTTCTAATTATTTTGGGTATTGTTGATCTACATAATAGGGAATATTTAACCAACTAGGTTTTTGATATTTTGTGAAAATGAGTATCTAAGTTGATACTAAAATCTGAAATTTTCAGTTGTATATTCCCTATGTAATATCCAAATTTTGAATTGAGATTATTATTGCAATATCTTCTATTTTGCTTCTATATTGTTGTATTGAAAATCAAAAATTGTTTGAGAGCCAACATGGCTCATTACAAAATCTAGAAAAAATTGGAAATCTTGAAAAAAAAATTGTTTTTTTTTATCGGTAAAAGGTCAAGGCCAATATTTTTATAATTAGTTAATAAAATTTATACATGATTCCTTCATTCAAGTGAGCACTGGTAGGAAGGAACGGAATCAAGAAAACCTCTAGTCTTGCTCGGGGACTTACATCCACTAAAAATACAGAAAAATATAGGGGTGTTCCCCTATTTACAGAAGTAATGAGATTATGAGGTACGTTCCTCATTTACACAATTTGGAGTATTTCTATTTAACTATCTTTGTAATTTTCTTTTACTACTCCTTTCTGCTTTCATTTCAAGTTGGATTGTCCGCTTTAGTTATCCTGCATACACTTGCCTCTTTGACCAAGATCATTGTTAGTAATAATCAATAAAAATATTATCTAAATTTTGTATGAATATTTCAGCTTAACATTTCATATGTATTATCCAGTTGGTAAAAAACAATCAATTGACCATTTTATTGTTTTATTGCTTATGTGGGATGCTTCCTATATTCTTTATCGTGATGACTAAGTGTTTTGATTTTGACCTTGTCTTCTTAATTGGGTTGTTACAGTAGCACTATAATTAAAAAACCTATTATTAATATGAAAATAGATTTTACTAATTAGTTCTCTTAATTTGAAATTCTTGTGAATATTCCTATAATTTCTTTATGTCCCTAAGTTGCATGGGTACCTCCCCCCCACCCTCTGGACCTAGAAAAGTGTGAACCAGTTCGAAGTTCAGGTCCAGTTCGAACTTGGTTCGACCAGGATGCAATTTTTGCAATCCTAGTTCGAACCTGGGCAAACCACTTTGAAAATTTCGAACCCGCAGTGAACTGGGCCTCGCTAACCTCTAGAAAATAGTTTTATGTGCAATTTTTAAATGTTTTTTGGCGTCCATAAAACCTAAAAGGTGTTATAATTGGTTTTGTGCCCTCTCATTCTCATTTTATGTTTCTAAACAGGTTATTTTGTCTCAAGAGAGAGCACATAAGTTTTTGAGCAAGCATCTGATTATGCAAGGAGGAGTTTGAAGATTGATTTGTTGGTGCTCTTCAAGTGTTTGTGCATCATTCATAAACATTTGCACGCTTACAATGGCTGGAAAAGGTAAGATTTTATTCAATTTGCTATTGTTTTTGTTCTAGTTTTTAACTTTTTTCATTTTTTCATTCCTCTTTCAATCTTCATATGTTCTTTTGAATCTTTTCCCTTATTCCAAAATTTGTATGATCTATGGAATGAAAATCTTTGAAGTTGAAGTTGATTGAACTATGTTACTATATGATGGTATGATCACTATGATTACAAGTTTAACTGTTTATGGTGTTTTAAAGTTTTCGTTGTTTAAATGTGTTTATGCTACTATGCTACATTCTAATTTTAACTGATGTTTCATTAAAATGTATATATATATATATATATATATGTTACTATATGATGGTACGATCACTATGATTACAAGGTTAACTGTTTATGGTGTTTTAATATTTTTGTTGTTTAAATGTGTTTATGCTACTATGCTACATTTTAATTTTAATTGATGTTTCATTAAAATGTATATATATACTAACGAACCCAAACCCCTTTCCAAAATTTTGTCAAACTTGCAAATTGGTTCTCGAACTTCGAACTTATAACCGAACCCGAACCGGCAACTTAGTTATATCCTATGGTGATGAATTTAGTCTAGTCTATACAATTAAGAAAATTAATATATTTGGTGCTAATCGTCTATCTTAGTCAATTACTTTATATCCAGCCTATTTGAAAATATACTATTCATATCTATACCTTTAGTATTGTATCAAATTTAGCTGATTTCACAATATAATGGCTATTGATTATGAATTGACCATAGTTTTATCTAACAGAAATTTACTAGATCAAAGTAAAAGATTTAAGAACCTTTAAACTCTTATCTCCCTTTAAAATAGTGATTGCTGATTAATTTATTTCAGGTTTGTATCTTTCTAGGTTTCCAATTAAGTATTGAATCTTATAAAGTTTAGTTTTCCGTGTCATTATATCCCATTGATTTGTATACCATGAATAAATGAATTTCTGATAGAAATTACCGTTTTTACAGAACTGTCATGTTTAGTCTTGTACAGATTACCTCATGACAATATGGTAAGGTTAAGAATAGATTGTCAACAAGAAAATCTTAGCAAAAGGTCCTCTCCTACAACTTTGTTTGGGAGGTTTTCTACCTCTTTATTTCCTTCTTGGTAAATATGCTTTATAAATATTTCATCAAATTTATCAACAATGATTCATGCATATTCAAATTTGGAGTTGAGAATTCAATTAGGGGTTTTCCTTTTCCTTAACAAGTTTAAGATATTTTGTAAGTCACCTTCGATAACTAGTTTATTAATGCCCAATTCTCTGCTGAAATTTAAACCTTCAATCATGGTCTCTAGCTCTGCTAGATTACTAGAGATTACCCCTAGAGGCTTAGCACATTTGATTAAACAAGAACCTTAATCTAAGTGGATAATACACCCTAGGCTAGCGGGACCTAGGTTACCCGTAGAAGCCCCATCAAAATTTAACTCAGCCCATCATATCGGAGAAGGTTCTCATTTGCATTCTGACCTTGCCAATTTGTTTGATTTTGGATGTGATTGGTGGATTGATTAAGTTGAACCAATTCTTGCACATCTCTACATCCCATTCAATAAAGGTCCCTTCCTCCTTATAAATGTTCTGGAGATTATTGCTAGCTACCTCTATGATACGTGCCTCTACCTTATTATAGAAGGATGATTGATCCATCTTTTTGTTGCAGAATATCCTTTTCTTTCTTGCTTTCCATAATTCCCAAAGGAGAATGGAAGGGGATATTTTCCATAAGTTATTATAAGTCCTAAATTCCCTATGATTAGGCCAACTCCTTAGAAGGTTTGATAGGTTTTCAAGAAATGTTGTTTGCCAATTTAGTTTCTAACATAACCGTTGCCAGGTATTCCTAGCATATGGACACAGTATAACGAATGCTTAGCCGTTTCGAAATCGTTTTCCAATAATGGACATCTTGATGGGGGCCTCGAAACTCATCTTAGTAAATATGTTCATTGTTAGGATTCTTTTTTGTATAGCAGCCTAGAGAAAAATAACTAACTTTAGAAGGCATGCCAAATCCCAACATAGGTTAAGGGGAATATCTATCTTTTCCCATTGTTGGGAATTTATTATCTTTTCATAGCCTATTTTAACTTTGTATTTTCAATCCTTTGAAGCTCCCCATATTAGTTTATCACCCCTTTCTTTGTGATTGACTTGTCTTTTGTTTAGAAATTGAGTGCACTACATTTTTTCCTAAGGTGAAAGAGGTGTGCTTTCTAGGGTTTTCCATTGTCACCCTCCATACTGGTTATCATTTACTTTAATTTTATAATCACAAACTCATTGTCTCTAGATAGTAGTAAGGATATTTTTTATATTGGTTGGTAAATTAAAGCTATCTGGTGAAGGAAGTCCATCCCATGAATCCTCCAAAAACAAAGCATCCTGACCTAGCCCAATGTCCCAAGTTAAGTTATTTGCTATTAAAGTGTGGCACTTCATCATAAAATTCCAGACTCTAGGCCCATTTTGGAGGATTTCTAGTTCCAAACAAGGAGAGAGGATTAAAGTTGTCTAGGTATTTTTTATATAAAATTTTAGCACATTTACTATTGTGCTCTTTGTACATTCTCCATAAAAGTTTTGCTCCCGAAGCTTCATTTTGCTAGCTTAAATATCTTATTCCTTATCAATGCTTGTTTTTTCTTATCTGTGATACCTTGCCAAAAGATGGTTTTTAGTTTACAGTCTAGTTTCCTTTTAACTCCTTTGGATAGGGGTAAACATTTGATATGTAGGAATGGCCGATAGAACCGCTTTAATCATAATTTTCCTACTTGCTTTAGTTAACCAATTCCCTTTCCAACTATTCATTTTCTTAACTATTTTTTCCATGATCATATTCCATGTTTTGACTTCTCTAACTCTTTTTTTTCTAGCTGGATTCCAAGATATTTACATGAGAATGTTCCTTTCTGGATATCCCATTATATTTCAAATATTTCTCTCTTTCGTCATTGGTATTAATAAAGAAAATCTCTGATTTGTTTGCATTTACTTTTTGGCCTAACGCTTCCATATAAGTTTTAATTATTTGTTTAAAGTTTCGAGCCTCTTCCAATGTACTTTCTCCTAGTAAAATGGGGTTATCAACAAATTGTTGGTGAGTTATTTTAGGGACTTCCTCTTTTACCATAATACCTCTAATCTTTCCTTTTGTTTGTGCTTTTCTTATGGTTCTACCAAATGCTTCAGCCATAATGATGAAGAGGAATGGTAATATTGGGTCTCCTTGCCTAATACCTCTAATAAATACTAAAGAAACCTCCAGGCGTATCATTTATAAATACTAAAGAAGCCGAAGGCTTTGTGTGTTTTACATAAAAATCTCCAATCTACTTTGTTGTAGGCTTTCTGGATGTCTAACTTCAAAGTATACATTATTCCTCATTAATTTGCACAGAATGAATTAATTCTTGAATTATGATTATACCGTCAAGAATCAATCTATTAGGTACGAAGCCTATTTGTTCTTTCGAGATGAGCTTTGGTAAAACATTTTTAAGTCTATTGGCTAATGCTTTAGATAGAATTTTATAGATAGTATTACATAAGGCTATAGGCCTAAAATCTCCTAGCTCCTCGTGATTAGTTTTCTTCAAAATTAATGTTAAAAAGGTATTTGTTGATTCCAGTTAATAGGGATCCAGAGTTTCTAGTTGCTTCAATAGCCTCCCATAGATCATTTCTTAACATATCCCAGCATTTTTTTAAAAAGAAAGCTTGAAAACCATCAGAGCCCGGTGCTTTATCTAGATTGAGTTGGAAAAGAGCTTCATTTATTTCCTCTTTTGTGAATTTTTTATTTAGATTCTTTTTTCTTCTATAGTAATTATTTTGGGGATTGAATTTAACATCTTGTTTTGGGCTATTAAGTTTGAGGATTCCAAATTATTTAGGGTATCAATAAATCATTTAGGGTATCATTAAAATATTTAACAAAAGTTTATGCTATCTCAAATGGGTTTTCAATCACATGTCCTGCGTTATCCTTAATTTTGATTATTCGGTTTATGTTAAATCCTGAAAAATATTGAAATCTTGAAAATTTTGAAAATCTTGGAAAAATGAAAATCTTGAAAAAAAGGTAAAAAAAATGGAAATCTTGGAAAATGGAAATCTTGGAAAAATTGGAAATCTTGAAAATTTTTGAAATCTTGGAAAATTTTGAAATCTTGAAAAAGTTTTGAAATCATGGAAAAATTGGAAATCTTGAAACATTAGGAAAACTTGAAAGAAATCGAAATCTTGAAAAATTGAAAAACTTGAAAAACATGGAAATCTTGGAAAATTGGAAATCTTGAAAAAATTGGAGATCTTGAAACATTTCAAAATTCTTTGCAAGCACTTCTAGATTTGATCGTGTAACATTTTTTTAGCAACAACGTTTCAAATCACACTCCGTGATCCATCATCAGGACGAAACCAAGCTAAAAAAACTTCCACGATCAAATCTAGAAGTGCTCACAAATAATTGTCATGGATCGTGGAAATTTATACTCATTGATACATTTCAAGATCTTGAAAAATTGCAGATCTTGCAAAAATTGGAAATCTTGGAAAATTTCTCCTTCGTGGAAGAAAATGGTTAAGTGTCGAAAAATTTCTCCTTCCTGGAAGAAAATGGTTAAGTTTTGGAAAATTTCTCCTCCATGGAAGAAATTGCAAGGAATAGATAAAATTTGGCTCAATATAAAAATTCCCTCCCTAGATATCAAATTTCACCCTCTACATGTGTGTGTGCGCACATGCATGTGCACATGGGTTAATAAATGATTTATGAAGATAAAACTAAAAAGCAGAATTCTTAGAAAATATAAGTGTGACAAAGTGAATTTAAAACATTAGAGGAAGGTGTGAGGTATGATGAGAGACAAAGAGAGACTTTTTGAAGAAAGAAAATGAGAGAGAGAGAGAGAAAGAGAGAGAGAGAATATGCATGTAATCTTCCCCATCTTTTAGACCCTCAATGGAGTTCTTAGTTTTTCATTCTCAGAAGGCTAAGTAGAGAAATAAGGAGAAATAAATAAAATTAAAGTCCATAAATAAATAAATATAAAGGTGACTTTATATTTAATTAATTTAAGTTTCTAGAAGCACAACTAATTATTGTATTGGAAAGGGGGAAGCTTCTAGAGAGTGCAATTAAATAATATTTTATTTCCTTCTAGAAGGGTGAAGGAAAAGAATAAATAGAGGCGAGAGCTTCATAGTTAGGCATCCGATTATTGTCAATTGCATTTGATATAAACTTGGGAGAAGAAACTAAGGGTTTTTTATTTCAGTTAGCCATTGGAGAGCATCAATTCTTCAATGTTGCAACCATTTGAGATGGTGAAATATCCACTAAATTTGGCATTTAGGAGAGCTTCATTCTAGAGTTCTATTTGTGCTTAAATTGGAGAATACATTTATTGTTGGCTGCTACAGTGTCGTGAACAGTGACGTGAACAATCTCGTGAACAATACCCACGTTACAATACTTGGCTTGATTGTGATGGCCATTTCATCTCCTTCATTGGGTGATTTATATATCAGGTTCTACAATCAATTTGCATCATTTAAATTGGTCATTTGGCATTGTAAAGATGGCTGTCATAAGTAGCTATAGATGCACATTTTATATCAGATTTATAATGTCATTTCTATTCAGTTTTTTTGGGGTTGCAAAGCCAAGAGCCTTGGAATATTATGTTAAGCACTGCATTAGAAAATATCTCACTAAAGGAGAATAAGTTGTAGGTCTATATATTTGATGTAATGTGCATATTTATATCTTCCATGATTGACATAATAGTATGCATGCCACGTGTTTGACAAAATACCAATTGGCTGTAAGTGCATATTTTTCATTTAGAGTTCATCTATATACATTTGAAAAGCTAAAAGAGAATTGCATATGCATTTAGTTCTTTTCTTAGATATAGTAGTAATCAATTATAGGCTTTTAGATTCCCTTTGATATCATTTCAAGCAAGCATAATCAGTCTGAAACTCAGAAACAGCAAGCATAGAGATCGTATTGGAAGTGTTCGACAATATTCCTTGACCTACAAATCAACAAGTTGAGGTTCGAATTGACAAAGGATATTACAATGCAAGAGATTTGTATGTTGCATAATCAATTTCTTGCACGGTTCTTATATCAGCTAATTCTATTTTGCAAGAGGAAAAGCTCCAATTCTAAAAATTCAAGAAAGACACTCAAGTCCCGAAATTCTAGTCCCAATGTTGAAGACATCCAAGTATCAAGTGATCTAGTCCAAGGCGTTCAATGTTCAAATCCAGAAATCCAAAAACATGGCCAAGGAAGTTCCATAAGGAAATTCAAAAGAGACATTATCATCAACATCCAATCCATTTCAAGAAGATAAATCTCAAGTTTGTACATTGGAAGATGAAAATATTCAAGACAATAGTTTGCAAGGGAGTATTCAAAGTTGGAATTGGGTTATTAAATGATAAGAGTCAAGAAAAGATGCAAGCTTACATGGAACCCAACATGCTGACATGACATCCAACCATCTCTATTAGCTAATCAATGTTCTTAAAGTCAATGTCAACATATTTAACAAAGGGAATCAAGAATATCCATTCAGGGCAGCAAATGCAACTAATACATAGGGGGGCATGCATAGTGGGAATTCATTTCACCCCACGCTTTTGTTGGATGAACATGCAATAGTAGGCATTTCTTACCCACTAAGATGGTGGCTTCTTCATAATTGGGTTATGTGGTCCACCATTCATTAAAGTAAATTCCTTTTCTTGCCCTAACCCTAATTAGGGTTGAGGTGGAAAATTCTAGGTCATCAGTTATTGTTTTGATTTGGGCCACTCATGTAGGGACCTATATAAAGGCCTCACTTCACTTTTGTAAGGTAGTGGATTTTGAGATTGTTGCTATGGGCTACCAAGATAATCGAGTTTTCAGTGATTACTTGAAGTATTTTGATGTTTGAATGGTTCCGTCATTCCCTTACTTAGAGTAGAGTTGTTAGATAAATTTCTTTGATTTCAATGGAGAAATGTGATGGTGTTTGATGAATTTCCTTGGCTCGTACTTTTGACAATTTGTTGATTGTAAATTGTCATGTAAATTTAGTTTGGGCCCCTTTGTATGGATGCCCAACTTCCATTACTGTATTCATTGTTCAAAATGTTGGTGAATGCGTGTGATGTGAAAATTCTTTGCATTGCACCAATTCTTGTGGAGTTGTAGTTGATCTTGGCAAATCAAAGCTTGGTTATTGGGAGTTTGTCCATTGGAGCACTATCTAGTATCTACTAATATCATTGCCATTAGGAGTAGATTTAGATTCATCTAACCCTTCCCCTTTAATTACAATTCCTCTCAATGATCTCATGCAAAAAAGAAGTGCATTAGAAGATTTTACTATCCGATGCAAGAATTCCAAACAGCATTGCAAAAGAAGCGAAAAACAATTTGACTGTGATTCCCTTTGTGATACCAGCATATTACATCACCAAATGAGCTTATCCACAAATCAAGACCTGATAGTAAAGAACCTTGAAATCGCCTAATATGACCTTTCATAATCTTTGCATACATGGGATTTTGCTCAAGAAAGAATAAGATACCTTTCTATTTTATTTTGTTATTGGTACGGTCATAAAAATCACATCAACAGGTACATCCTAGATGGCTCATGTAAATGCTTGTACTCAAGTCGCCAAGTGATACCCTAGGTGAAACCAAGCATACCCAAATGAACATTACACAAAAGCCATGTTCCCAGTTTTGTAGAGATCTTGGTTCACATTCGTGGCCAACCAAGAATATTTGTTTGAGTTTGTTTTGGGTTCATTGATACCAAATACATGTAAAAATTGTGCGCGCACGCACATACATACAAATTAAAAACATTAATTAAGATTAGAATGACAAATAGAATCATATAAACAACAAAACCACCATTAACTTATATGTTTTTACAAACATAATTATAAATATTTCAAAATATTCATTGGTCAAACTTTAAAGTCAATATTAAAATAATACTATCAAGTTCAACCATTAGTTTTAATCACCAAATTGACTTTCTGGATCATCAATATCATCATCATTATTATTAGACGATGTAGGAAAATTACATGAACCACAAGCTATGCCACTACCACTTGAACTAAAAGTGTGTAGGTTTTCAAATTCCTCAAGTGCAATATGTTAGAAAGTGGAAGCATTCAAGTCAATATGATCTAATTATATGTCCCACAACTTTGTAATGTGCCCTTAGGGATAGACCTGAAATTTGCACAAAATAACAACGATAGTAGTGACATAATTTCTTTGCAAGGATATTTTCTTATTAAATCACATATTAGTAATTGCTTCAAGGAAGCTAATTATTTAGTATTAAAACAATAGTAATGAAGATTCTCATTTACAAACATACATATTACAGTTGCAAGCCTATTAAAACATTAGGGAAGAAGCATCTTAGGTTTATGGAAGACTATCCACCCAATTCAGCCCAAGAACATCAAATAAGTAACCAAATCAATCCGATGTCTTAGCCCACAAGTAAACAACTCAATCCAAGCGAATAAATAACCAACACAATTGGTGTCCATAAGTAACCAACACAACAAGTATCCACCTAATTACTAGAAGTTCATATTCCCACATTCCTTGCATTTCCCTTTGTTGGTTCTAATAAGATCGCATTCTTAAATTAATACACAATTATTTATGAAATAAGCAATTAAAGCAATTCATCGAGCCATATTGAATTCCACATATGAGATATAAAATAGTTTAGAAATATGAATATGTAGGTTATGTCTTACCATGTTTATACTCAAATAAATTTATGTATGAGAATTCTTGATCTTATTCGATACTTTCCTCCAAATAAAGTTTCTCCTTAAATAACCATTAAGGGGATTAATAGACACCTCCCTTAACTATCCACCAAACATGGTGTCTCCAAGATAATCATTGCCTCTTCTAGTTGAATTCCATAGA
Source organism: Cupressus sempervirens (assembly GCA_028749045.1). Lineage (NCBI taxonomy): Eukaryota > Viridiplantae > Streptophyta > Pinopsida > Cupressales > Cupressaceae > Cupressus > Cupressus sempervirens. The sequence goes on along the minus strand of CM053788.1, from coordinate 596,302,087 downwards.
TTTCATGTGGCCCTTGGAAACCACCTTGCTTAGTGATTTGTTAAGTTTCACAAATGCAATGATTATGAAAGGAACTCTTACTATGTAGTGGTTTTCTTAGCCAATAGCAAATGAAGTCTTATAAGGCCATTTTCTACACATGCATAGAAATGAAGGAAATATTTTTTTAATTTACTTAGGGGCAGAGGCATAATAGCCTGCCCTTCTAGAGATCACTTGTTCTCAAGAAATTTTTAATTTGGATGACAAAGATCTCGACTCCTTCCCAAGTGGCATTTTTTTGTAGGTAGAACCTTCCATTTAGCCAAATACTCGGAAATGGACTTATTCCTCAATTTCTTTTCTCACATATCAAAAACAATTTCAGGTTCCAAAATTAACTCACCTTCGTCATCAAGTGGAGGTAATTCTAAACATGGAGTAACATGTCCCAACAACTTTTTGAGTTGAGAGACTCAAGATACATGAAAGACATAATAGATCTTGCTCTCAACCAGAAGTTGCAACTCATAGTCAATCTCTTCTATCCCTCTTAAAATCTTGTATAGCCCAAAGAAATCTCGATTTATTTTTTTGGTCTCCACTTATCTTCACCGATGATTGCTTAAATGGTTATAGTCTTACGAAAACCAAACTCTGACTTCAACTGTTCTTTCGACCCTCCTTTGATCAGCATATATGTTTTCTTGTGATCAATTTTTATAATGAGCTTCCAACAAACCAATTATTGTCTAAACTTAGCAAGGGCGTACATAGTGGCTAGCATTTCTTTATCATAGATGGAGTAATGTTCTTCAGCTTCAATGACTTTGTGGCTTTTGAACGTAACAAGGCGTTTGTTTAGCATTAACACCACTCCAATGCCTTCTACTAATTCATCACATTCCAACTCAAACGGTAATGAGTCTGGAATCAATAAAATAGGACAGGAGCTCATTATTTTCTTAAGTTTCTCAAAAGCTTATTGTGCCTCTTCATTCTAAAAGAATGCCCCTTTCTTGATTAGATTAGTCAATGGGGCATTCTTCTTTGAAAATCCCTGGACGAATCTTCAATTGTAGGTACAAAGTCCCCAAAATATCCTTCCGTGTGTTAATGTCCTTGATTTCAGCCAACTTATTATGGCTTTGATTTTCTCTTCATTAATATTGACACCTTATATTGATTTTGTGTCTCAGATATAGAATTTCCTTCGATCCAAATTTACACTTGGATAGCTTGGCAACAAATGATTGTTCATTGGGTATTCCTAGCACATCATCTATGTGTCTTAAATATTTTTCCCAAGTTTCACTTCAGATTGGAAAATCATCAAAGGAGACTAAGAGAAATTCCTTTAATTGTTTCCTAAAAATATGGTCCATGCATGATTAGAAATAGGAAGAGCATTTGTTAGTCCAAAGAGTAAGACAAGAAACTCTAAGTGTCCAAAAGGGCATCTAAAAGTTGCTTTGGGGATACCTTCTTCTCTTACCCTTATTTAACGGTACCATGAACCTAGGTCGATTCTTGAGATATGTAATGCTCAATAAAGTTAATTGATTATTTCATAAACTCTAGGGATGGGATAACGTTTTTTATGGTTTTCTAGTTCAAAGGTCTATAATCTATGCACATTCTCATAGTGTCATCCTTTCTAACTCATATGATAGAGGAGGAAAAGAGACTAGAACTAGGTTGAATGTGACCCATTTCAAGAAGCTCACTAATGGTTTTCTCTATTCTTCTTCAAACTTTCAAGGGTGTTTCTACAAAGTGCAATGATTATAGGCTTACATCCTTCTTCAAGTTCTATGGTATGTTCAAAACCTCTCTTACAGAAAAAGTCCACGTGGGATATTGCCAAATACCTCCTTGTGTTTATTTAAGATATGTTGGATGTTAATGTGTATGGTTTTGCCTTGGGAGGAAGCCTTCAAGAGTCGTGCATTGTGTAGCTCATCCCCTTGTCCATGTCTAAAGATTCTTTCCATCCCCTTTGATGAAACTACTCCTGGGATCCATCTGATAGACCTCACAAAAGGACTTGTTGCCCATTATGTTTAAAACAAAGTTCCACTTTTCGGAAGTCTACTTAGAAATGTCCCAACGAGTGCAACCATGTGGTGCTCAAGATTACATCAGCATCTCCCAAATTTATAACATAGAAATCTTCTTTGATTGGATGCTTTCCCTAGGTAATGCTTAGTTGTGGAATTTATTTTTTAGTACAAGGGGCAAAGGCCCCATTAGCCAAAGCTACTTTAAAACCCTTAAAATCCTTTGTTTCTAATTTCATTTTTGCATCCAAGCCTTCATCAATAAAGTTGTGAGTTGCCCACTATCTACGAGGGCACTTATTTTTATCCTTTTATTAACACTTATAATTTGGAAAGGGTGATGTTTGGATGTTGTAGAGATGGAAGCTAGGGTTCCATATTCTTCTTCATAGCATCATACTTTGCCAATGATGTGAATGGGGATTCTATACTGACAGCTGCACTGGCCATGGAAGTAGTGGTTTGAGTTTCAAGTCAGCGTCAAGGTCACCCACCTTAGCCTAAGGAGCATATTCAGTTTCAATACTTTAAATACAATCCTCAACATCATCCTCACTTAAGCCACAAGAGCTCATTATGACTACAATAAACAATATAATTTTATAGGTTTACAATTCTAAAAGCTTCACCCTAGTTTGACAAATTTGAAAACAAGATTTATATTTCAACATTAAATCATGATGACAATATGAACAATGGGACCATGAAAATAGCAATGAATCTACAAATATGCACTTGCAAACATGTCAATGATTAGAACTAAATTTTGAAAATGAAACTTACAAAAATAGGCAAAAAAGAAATTAAAACAGTCATAGTATCCTGCCTTGTTTGGAAGAGTCCTTCCAACTTGGTTTATAATGCTTCTTCTTCTTGCTCCTTTTCACCCCTCTTCCACTTGCAACACTTCAATCACACTCTTTCCTTCTTTAACTCACTCTCTTGCTCATCTTCAACTTAGTTGTTGAAATGAAATTATAAATTTATAAGTAAATATGAGAAAGTTGTAGTTCATAGAGTTTGGAGGGCAGGGGACATTGGCCACTAGGGTTCAGCCCTAGGCCTTTAGAATGAGCAAAAAAAAAACTTTTTTACTTTTGTTGCCACCCAAGGACAGGAAACTTTTGTAGGTCCCCAAGATGATCAAGGGACACTTCCCCAAGATCCCAATGGTAATTCAACAGGGGGATGTACCCTCCCTGTTCCCCCATCCCCAAACAACTAGGATTCAAGGCAAACGGATTCCCACATTTCATGGATTTACACTAATTGGTTTTTTTTCAACCTAGTTAGGTCACCATATTGGAGAGAATGCGCCAGCAATTAAATCAAACACCTTTAGGTTTACACAAATTCTAGGCATGAGAAGGGGGGGACAAGATCCAATAGCCATTAGGGTTCAGCCCTAACATCTTGGATCAAGCGAAAAAATGATTGATTGGAGATTTTTTCTAGCTTTGATTGTGTGTTCATCTTTGCATTAGTATTTTGGATCATACTCTATGATGCATCATAAGGATGAGAGAGTGCTAGAAGAGTGAAAATGAATAAATGGAAAAGCAAGGCAACATAAAAAGGCAAGGGTTAAGGTGTTGTGATGTGAAGCCTAATTAGACTCGGGGGTTAATTTTTCCCTTCATTCGGCACGATTTCCCCCCAAATTTTACTATGGGGGTGCCCCATGCCCTAGGGGTCAAGGGGCAATGCCCCTTGTGGGGTCTTGAGGCAGCGCCCAAAGTGAGGTTAAGGGGCAACGCCCAAAGCGAGGTTAAAGGGTAGCGGCCCCAAGAGCGCTCCCTACCATAATATAGGGTGGGCTCAAGGGGCAACACCTAGAAGCCTAAAATGAATTTACTATTGTAAAAGGCATCGGAAGTTATATTTTTCTATCAGTCAGCTTTTTCTAGCCCTAATTTGTAAGCGGCAAAACACTTGTATAAAATGACTTAGGGTTAGGGATTTCATAATGTACGATGAGATTGTAGCTTCTTCTAGCGGTATTGAGTTGTAAGGGATTATAGATTGTAATCACTAGATAATAAGAATATTGGACTTGTTGTTTGGTGGATGTAGCCAAGGGATTGGGTGAACAACGTTAAATCTTTGTGTCTTGTGTTCTCTTCTGTGTGATTTATTATTTTTCTGATATTGGTTATATTTGCATGTATTTGTTATTTTTGTCTCATTAATCCTAGCATAAGGAACTACAAACAATATGAGAAAACTAGGAAGAGAAAAACAATGAATATAACATAAAATAAAACAAAAAGGAAAGCCTCAAAAGTCAACAAACTAAGCACAAAACCAAAAAAGAAAACCCACACAACCCAAGGCCAAAACAAAGAAAGGAACAAAGTACAAACAAGGCAAGGAAAAACTGCCAAACAACCATCAAAACTAAATCAAAATGATGCACACCTACAAATTGTGGAAAACTAATGCATTACGAAAAAAAAGATTTCTTTTATTTTACTTTGTCACTCAAGGACAAGAAACTTTTGCATGTCTCGGAGACCACTGAGGGATGGTAGTGCTTATGCAAGAGGACATACCCTTCGTGTCCCACATCCCCAAAACAACTTTGATTCATGGCAAACATGCCATGTTTCACAGATTTACACCAATGAACTTTGTTTTCAACCTAGTGAGGTCACCATATTGGAGAGAAATGGTATTAGAAATCAATAAAACACCCCTGGGTTACACCAATTCTAAGTATGACAAGGTATGCATCACCTTGTCGGCAAAAGAAACACACTTCATAAAAACATCACTGCATTCAATGAAAGATTTATGGGCCGAAACAAATATCCATTTTTTTATGATGAATGGAAAAATTATAAGATGTACCCTTAAATTTGTAACATGCCCTAAAGGAGCAATATTTTTTAAGACAATTGATTATGAGCAGCAAGTGAAGAATGCAAACTTCATTGTGAAGATCCTAATAGAATCCATTGAGATGATAGGTTTTCAAAATGTTGTTCTAGTCATTATGGACAATGCTACAAATTGTAGAGCAGCAAGTTTAGTCATGAAGATATGATATGACTTCACTGTTGTGACAGCATTTATCATCCTCTCCCTCAACTTGGCAATGCAAAAGAAGGGGACAAAGATAGAATGAAAGAAAGAAACATGCATTACAAGTGAGGAGATTGACATGTTTTTATAACATACCATCATATGTCCAAAGCACCCTTTAGGTCCTTTAAGTTGGAGTTGTTGAAGGTGAGTTGAAATTAAAATTCTTTTAAAAATATAAACATGTAACACCAAAACTTATATTAATCTTGAAATTTGGATTACAAAAGATGGCCCCAAGCCAAAGCCAAAAGGAAAGAAAACACCAAGAGTACAAAAAAGGAAACAAAACACCAATAGTACAAAAAAGGAAGCAAAAAGCAAGTTGATCATGCCAAAAGAGAAGGCCTGAGAATACAAAACTACTAATAGAATAAGTCATACAAAAATAGAACAAACTAGTGCAGGGGCACCTAGGAACAACAAGCAAACCATGAAGATTGTGAAGGAATGGAAGATACCTAATGGCAGTTAGAGGTTGAAGGAGGTCAAAGGGATCCTAAATGAAGCAAATCATATCAATTATAATGTATTGGCTCATATAATGGTTTAATGCAATGAAATGTCATTTGAATGAATTTATATCCTTGAAAGGATTAAATGAATGGATCTTGGACCATTAGTGTCCCAATATGTCTAGGAGGTTCTAGGAGGTTAGTTGTGTTTCAAATAAGTCTTCTAAATGTTGGAGACACCTTAGTGATCAAATTTAATAAGTTTTAGTTCATTTTCATAGTTTAAAAATTCAAATATTCAATTGATAACAGCTAGTAGCCATTTAGGAGGGAAATGGGGTTTTTGTTGTTTAAACACTTAACTAATCCCTCAAACTGGTTGGAAGAGGTTGGGTTAGTTAAGTTTTGATTTCCTATTTATATTTGAGACTCCATTGTATGGGAATGAAGCCTGGAGTGTACGGACAGGAACAAAGATTCAATGAAATATAAGTATTAATCAGCAATCTATTGTTCTTGGCATTGATACTTCTTGTTTTGATTTTGAGATATAATTTGGAATAGGTTTGGAAGATTCAATAGGATATTGGAAGGCATTGTTACATGTTTTGGAGGATTTGAAAGTCATCTTACATGACTGTACCTTCATTTCCAGCGGAATAGACTGATTTTCTAAGTTTTCTTTCTTTAGTTTGAAGTTTATTTGTAACTAATAACCATTCCATGGACTCAAAGGCCTAGAATTCATGGAATGATGATTATTGACCGTGTACCATATGAATCTAACTTGGAACTTGCAGAAGATTGAATGCAAAGTGTAATTGCAGGTTGTGGCAGGGAATGTTCCATTGAAATTGATGGCACAAGTGTAGCAGCGGGAGTTTGGGTTGAATAACATAGCTATTTTATGATTGGAATAGTCTTGTATAGTGGAGTGAATGGTGAATCAATCACCAATTGATCCAGGAAAGGCTTGGAAGGGTGAGATTGGAGAAACCCTTAAATCAAAGGTTTGAAGCAACCAAATTGGGGCCTTTGGGGTTCCAAGTGTTTTGGGTCTAATTCCTCTTAGGATTAGAGGTTTTGTGACATTTTAAGACACTGTCGAAGAGTTGAGACCTTGGAAATGTTTCTAGGTGGTAGCTGCTTTGTAAAATCATCAAGTTTCTAGTGTGTTTGCAGGGGTGCAGGCAGAATACTACTATTTGGTCCAAAAGACCAATACTTGAATTTGAGATATGTTATTGAATGGCCAAAAGGGTGTTTGAAAGTGGATTTAGTTCTTCTTGTGTTTTGGGAAAGTCACTGCAGAGCTACAAGGCTGATTCATTAGGCCTCTAGGCCAGTTTGAAGATTTTTTGCCATTGTAAGAGATAAGTCTAGAAACCTTGAAACCACTTTAATCTATCCTTATATACCTCAAATACATCAAGTCTATCACTGGTTTGCATATAGAGTAACCTTAGTTGAGTAGAGTCTTTTAAAACCATTGAGCACTTTGGGAGGTAGTGGGTTTGTATGCCAAATTTGAGTAACTTATCTTCTGTATCAGGTCCATCACCATTTCCTTTGCATCACAAACAGATCAAAAAAGTGTGTGAGAGAAACAAAGAGGATTAAATAGAAAAGTAAAAACAACTTTTAATATATCTGTTGGATTGACCTTTGTGTCTATCTTTACAACTTTCAATTTGCCATCTTCAACTGCATGACGAACAAAGTGAGCATGCATGTCAATGTGCTTTGAGCGACATTGAGAGGAATGGTTATGAGCCATAAAAATGGCACTGCGACTATCACAAAACAAAACATAGTCACTTTGCTGACATTTCAAATCACTAAACAATCGTTGAAGCCAAATCATTTCCCTTGCACCTTTGGAAAGAGCCAAATACTCAATCTCAACTGAAGAAAGAGCAATGGAATTTTGCAGCCTTAAAGCCCAACTAATAGCAGCTCCAGAAAACATAAGATTATAACTAGTAGTAGACCTTCATTTATCTAAATCTCCAGCAAGATTAGAACCAGTGAAACCTTGCAACTGAACATTAGGGCCACCAAAACATAAAACATAATCAGAAGTGCCTTTTAGATATCTTAATATCCATTTAACTACTTCCCAATGAGCTTTCCCAGGAATGCTCATGAACCTGCTCACAACTCCTACCGCATAAGCAATGTCGGGGGGAATAGAGACCACAAGATACATAATACTACCAACTGCAGATTTATAAGAAATCTTATCCATAAGTTATTTTTCCTCTTGTGTTTTTGGAAACAAATAAGAAGTTAAACAGAAATGAGCAGCAAGAGGAGTAGAAACCACCTTGACATCAGCCATACCAAATCTCTCTTCTACTTTATCAATGTAAGTTTTTTGTGATAGCATGGTTTCCTTCTTTCTTCTATCTCTAGTGATCATCATGCCAAGAATCATGTTAGCTGCCCCTAATTCATAGAAAACTTTCATGTTAATTTCTCCTTTAACTCATGAAAAAAAAAATTAACTTATACTGGATACCAAAATCTGGTCAACATAAAGGAGAAAAATGATGAACTCACCATTAGGAAGTTTCTTGCAATAAACACATGGATCTAATTCACACCTTGTGAAATTTTGTTCAACCATGAAGCGATCAAATTTGAAATACCATTTTCTTGGAGCTTGTTTGAGCCCATACAAGCTCTGGTTCAATCTGCAATAAAGGTGTTCTTGTCCCTTTTTGACGAATCCTTGAGGCTGCTCCATATACAACTCCTCATCCACATCACCATGTAAGAATGTGGTCTTGAAATCAAGCTGCTCCAATTCAAGATCCTATACAGCGGCCAATCCCAAAACTATTTGAATTGTTGTCATTTTGACAACCTGTGAGAAGATTTCATTGAAATCAATTCCCTTTTCTTGATCAAATCCCTTTACAAGTAACCTGGCCTTGTAGCGTTTGCAGACCCCTTCTTCTTCTTTCAATCAGTATACCCACTTGTTCTTAAGTGGTCTTCGATTTGGTGGAAGAGTAACCAAATCCCAGGTTTGGCTGTTGATTAAGGAATCCATTTCCTCATGCATTGCAGCCTTCCACTGATCACTGTTAGTATCCTTGAGTGCAGATTATAATTTGTGGGCTCTGAGAATTCTGAAACAAAAAGCAACGGTTTTACTTCTTCAATAAATAGAAACTCAAAATTAGACAATTTGGCTAGAAGCCTTCTCTGTCTGGTAGATGTCCTCATTTCTTGAATGTTTTCTTCATCTTAAAAATGGCTTCTTTGCAATTCATGATCACCCCCTTCAAATATGTGTGAACTTAATGTTGATTTCGAGAAATAGAAGCATTCAAGTCATCATTATCTATATTGTTTTATGTCTACAAGTTCTTATTATTGTTTGAGATTTTTCTTACACCATGCTACTATCTTGTTTTGGCCTTTAGTCTACATTCTACTAATGATAGTGGCAATTTCAACAAATCAACACCATAGAACACCTTATGTGCATCAAGAATATTCTTCTCTGTGCCAATTACAATAGCCCGTTCAAAGCTCCTTTCACCATGCTGAGAAAGAGCAACTAGCATTGAGAGGGACATGTGGGTCCTTGACATAGGATTTAGATCATTGTTACCGTACTCTGCATATTGTGCAATGATGTCTTGTTTCTTGCACATTTTACTAGTATCATGCATGCAAAAATTGTTTGGATTTCAATCCCCAAACTAGCATCCAAACGATTTTTGCAGAAGGGGTCGGGTCTACAAGTTACCTTGATCATTGTTAGATCATTGTTACCTATGAGTCCTTGACATAGGATTTAGATCATTGTTACCTGTGAGTCCTTGGCATAGAATTTAGATCATTGTTAGCGTGGTCTGCATATTGTGCAATGATCTGTTGTTTCTTGTACATTTTACCAGTATTGTGGTGGCAAAAATTGTTTGGATTTGAATCCCCAAATTGGCGTCCAAACGATTTTGCAAAAGCATTCAATTCATCATTATCTATAGTGTTTATGTGTCTACAAGTTCTTATTATTGTTTGAATTTTTACTTACATTATGCCACTGTCTTGTTCTGGCTTTTAATCTACATTCTACTGATGATAGTGGCAATTTTGACATATCAACATAACAGAACACCTTTTGTGCATCAACAATATTATTCTTTATGCCAATTACAATAGTGGGTTCAATGCTCCTTTCACCGTGCTGAGGACGAGGTACCAATGTGGAGGGGGCACGTGGTTCCTTGACATAGGATTACATCATTTTTACCGTGGTCTGCATATTGTGCAATGATACCTTGTTTCTTTTGCGTATTATCAGTATCATGGGGGCAAAAATTGTTTGGATTTGAATCCCCCAACTGACGTCCAAACAATTTTGCAAAAGGGGTCAGGTCTACAACATTAGTTGCCACGGGAGTGAAAGATGCCTACGAGTGAGAAGAGTCAGCATGGCCCAACGCAGTATATGCTAAGTCTACAGAATGAAATCAAGCATTTCTAGCTACCATCTTGGAAGAGTCATTGTAAGAACCCCAACCGGTTCTAACTCTAACAAACATCAAATTGTTTCAGTTTTAGATTCACTTTTAGATGTTTGACATTTTGTCAAACACTTCACGTGTCGTCTATCTTGTTGTTCTTTAATCTCAGACAGTATTTGTTTTCTTGAAATGTTTTTAAATGAAGTTTAAATGCTTGCAAATGATTATTAAAAAATCCAGTTAAAGAAACGGAACACAAATGCAATCCTTTTCAAACATTTGAATGCACTGATATAATTTTTACATGTTAAGTGTGCATCTACAGCCAACAGACATTTTTACAAACAATTGGCATGCAATCTAACTTATTAAATAGAAAACCTCTAAATATTGTTGGCGACTAATATATATAGCAGCGGAACCAAGTAAATTCCCATACCAACTCAGTGAGTGATAGCTTTGATATGCAATGCAACTGCCCCAGTAATAAAGCTGCTAAGGGACTCCACGTCTCACCCTCAAGCAATCGCACCAGCTGTAAACTTGAACACTGCCCAGTAAGGATGATAGCAGCACTTCAATAGCCCTCCAGTGGCAGCAACAATGACCACAAATCAGTAGAATAGCGGCACCCAGCAGTTTAGAAAAATTATCTTCAAACAACTCCAGCTTCAGCAATAAATCTCACACACGAAACCCTCTTTCTTGGACGCCAAAATCAGATTGAAGTCACAAATCAGTTCACTATACAACAGCAATAAATTAAATGTTCAATTCACAGTCAGAACACTGATTCAATTGCTTTACAACAGCAGCAATTGATGCACAGATCAAGAGGAACTAGTCCTCAAGAATTCTCAACCTTCAAACCCTCAAGAAATTTCACAAGTCATTAAAAAGCAATAGACAAGAATGAATGAATTCTCTCCATTAAGTCTCTTTTATAATGCAACTTTCTCACACTTTTCACTTAAATGGAAACTTTACTTTTGGTATCATATTTGAATTTGTAATAATATAAAATGATAATCATTTCCTCCCAAAACTTTAATTAATTTCTTGGCATAGCCTTTCATGAATTAATTAAATAAATGGCCCCTTCCAATGATAACTCAACCCTCTACTTATGTGAAATTATAAAGTTAAATTATAACTTTATAATAAGACATTTAATGATTTAATAATAAATTGGCCACTAAACTAATAATAACTCCCAAAATGCTTATCCTTTAAATATGTCGTCTAAAACAAGAGTCACGCCTATTACTTCCCCATGTAACCCAACGCACTGAGAGGATTGAATAACAAAAGTGAAAACAATAGATGAATAATTAATAGACAAGAGAAAACACAAATTAACAAGATACCGAAATTATCGTGGTTCATCACAACTTGTGGCTACGTCCACACTCAGCAGAGTATTGTATTGATAAAACAAGTTTATTACAATGATACAGCTGCAACATATTTATAGTTTTCATTTACATAGTCATATTGAAGAGTCTCTAAAATGAAGAGACACACAATTGGAGGGAATGACAATTATGACTGTTGACCTTCATGCTAACAATCTCCCACCTAAAGGTCAATCGATGTTGCAATTGATCACCCAATACCCTACTTAATAGCTGCTTTACTTCTTAACAAGCCCAAGAGAAGTCCTAGTACATTCAAACTTCTCTTTGCCAGCAACTTTTGTCAAGACATATGTCGGATTGACCTTTGTGTCTATCTTTGCAACTTTCAATTTGCCTTCTTCAATTGCATGACGAACAAGGTGAGCATGTATGTCAATGAGCTTAGAGCCAAGCTGAGATGAATGATTATGAGCCACAAAAATGGCGCTGCGACTGTTACAAAACAAGTTATAGTCTCTTTGCTGAAATTTCAAATCATTAAGCAATTGCTGAAGCCAAATCATTTCCCTTGCACTTTCAGAAAGAGTCAAATACTCAGCCTCAGCTGAAGAAAGAGCAATGGAATGTTGTAACCTTGAAGGCCAACTAAGAGCAGCTCCAACAAACATGAAGGTGTAACCAATAGTAGACCTTCATTTATCTAAGTCTCCAACAAGATCAGAATTAGCAAAGCTTTGCAGTTGAACATTATTGCCACCAAAACATAAAACATAATCAGAAGTGCCTTTTAAATATCTCAATATCCATTTATATGCTTCCCAATGAGCCTTCCCAAGAATGGTCATGAACCTGCTCACAACTCCCACTGTATGAGCAATGTCAGGCACGTAGGAATTTTATCCTTTTCTTCTTGTGCTTTTGGACACAATTCATAACTTAAATAGAAATAACCAGCAAAAGGAATAGAAACAACATTAGCATCAACCATGCCAAACCCTTCAACAACTTTATCAATAAAAAAAATTTGTGACAACGTGATTTGTTTCTTACTTCTATCTCTAGTGATTGTCATGCTCAGAATCTTCTTAGCTGCCCCTCGTCTTTCATTGCAAACTTTCTTGCCAATTTCTCCTTTAATTCAAGAGCAATTCTTTTGCTTGTACCAGCTACCAACATGTCGTCAACATAAAGAAGAAGAATAACATACTCACCATTAGGAAGTTTATTCAAATAAACACATGGATCTGGTTTGCACCTTCTGAAATTTTGTTCAGCCATGAAGTAATAAAATTTTAAGTGTCATTGTCTTGGGGCTTGCTTAAATCCATACAAGCTCCAATTTAGTTAGCAATAAAGATGCTCTTGTCCCTTATTGACGAATCCTTGAGGCTTCTCCATATACAACTCCTCGTACATCACCATGTAGGAATGTGGTCTTGACATCAAGTTGCTCCAATTCAAGGTCCCATACAGCTGTTAATCCCAAGACCGGTGAGAAGATTTCATTGAAATCAATCCCCTTTTCTTGATCAAACCCCTTTACTATTAATCTTTCTTTGTAGTGTTTACTACCTTTTATCCTTCTATGAATCGGTATACCCACTTGTTCTTAACTGGTCTTCGATTTGGTGGAAGAGTAACCAAATCCCAAGTTTGATTCTTGATTAAAATTTCATCTCATGCATTGCAGCCTACCATTGATCATTGTTTGAATCTGTGAGAGCAGCTTTGTAGGTTGTTGGCTTTGAGAATTAAATACCAAAATCAATGGTTATGCTTCTTCAACAAAGAGAAGCTCATAATCAACGAATTTAGCAGGCATCTGTCTCTATCTAAAAGACTTTCTGAACCCTTGAATATTTTCTTCTTTCTCAGAATTTCTTCTCTTCAATTCATCATTCGCCCCTGGTGAAGATGTGTGAACTTTCTGTTGAGTTTGATGTGCAGAGGTATACAATGATTTAACCAAATTGTTCTATGTATTAATTCCTATTGAACATTGATTGTCAAGATTGACCGCATGCATGTTGTTTTTAGACCACATAGAGTGGTCTATGTCTGTCGTGGGCTGCACAATTTTGAATGTGGTGGCATCCAAACCATTATCTTGTATTACGTGACTAGTGTGCATGTTTTTCTACTGCTAGAGAAAAATGTCCATCATGGGAGAATCTTGGGCAATCCCTCCATGCAATGAAGGTAGGATTGTCCATCGTTTTCAATGCCTACATATACAGAAGGGGATTGGGATACCAAGCCATGCCTTGGCGGTATCAGTAATGCTTCCTCTACCATCTTACCTTGTCCAACGTGTGTGATTCCATCCACGTGGGCAACAGAGTCAATGCCATTACTTGGTGTAGTTGCTGCTTGGTGTGGGTTTATTCCCTGTTCAACGCTAGAAGTCAGTGTTGCACCAAAAAGTTTGGGCCAAAGAGCTCTATTTTGACCATGAAGAGATTCCACCATAGAAATATGGGATTGTCGCAGGCAGTGAGAATTTGCCAAATCACAATTTTGTGCTCTATTATGACAGGGTGGGCAGCAAGTTCTGTGCCATGTTGGAGGGAAGAATTGGGTGTGGGCGTGGGCGTGGGCATGGAGTCAATCTCACACGCACATGTTTCTGCAGATAAGGGTGGAAGAGAAGATCTATGCCTAATGTAAGATGTTTGTGCTCCATTGTTGCATGAGCTTTGAATAGGGGACCTACAATGATTGATTGGCAAAGTCTATGTATGAAACAGAGGAACACTATCATAGAATTGATCACTCATGTTCGGACCCATGAATGGATGTATGAATGTATTGTCATTTCTAAATTCCAAACTCTATGTGGCTTCCAAGTGTATCATGGAGCCGATTATTCAAGTTATGGTCTGCAGATGTTTCAATGAATTGAGCGTTGTTATTGCCAAGTTGTCATCCCTACGTGGCATCCAAGGTTTCTTGGGGTGAATTAAGATTATCAAAACTTGTGCTTTTTGATATAGAGGATGATAATAGAGCAGGGATTGTGCCAGAACAGAGGTGGGAGAGGAAGAAATTATGGGTTGGGAATTGCAATGGGATTGTCTTGTGAGGAGATGGGAGGAATTTTATTGCCATTGTTGACAATGTCTAGCAGAGGAATATAATATTTGATTGTGGTCTCATCTTTCACATTAGGAAAGGAAGTCTCATTAAAAACTACATCTTTGCTTCTGATTATTTTCTTATCAGTTAAACTCCAAAGTCTGAAGCCAAATGAATCTTCTCCATAACTAAAAAATATGCAAGGCTGTGATTTGGGATCCAACTTGCTTCTCTTCTCTTTAGTAACATGAACAAAGGCCTACCAACTGAAGACCCGAAGATGTGAGTATGAAACTCTTCTTCCCATCCAGTCCTCTTCCAGAATTCTGAAATCTAAACGTGATGAAGGACCCCAATTAATAAGATACACAGTTGTATTACATGCTTCAGCCTAGAATTATTTGCCTAGGCCAATATTTGAAAGCATACACCGAGCTTTCTCAAGTATGGTTCTATTGAGCCTTTTTGCTGCCCCATTTTCTTGAAGGGCGAAGGTAACAACTTTCACCCTTCAAATACATTATCTACACAAAAGTTATCAGAGTCCAACAAACAAAATTCACCTCCATTATCCATTCTCAAGCATTTAATTTTGTGATGAAATCAGAAAAAACTTCAGATTTCCTAGCCATCATATATATCCAAACTTTCCTAGTACAATCATCAAGGAAAGTAACAAAATAACTTGCATCTCCTAAAGAAGTTGCCTCAATAGGACCAAAGACATCCGAATGCACTAGTTCCGATGGTCTAGTCTTCATGTCATGCTCGTTTTTCAAGAAGCTGACCCACCTTTGCTTATCATAAAGACAATGTTCAAAAAACTCCAAGTTTGATGATTGGAGACCCAGTAGTTGATCCCATTTGAGCATTACCTCAAGTCCTTTCTTACTCATGTGGCCTAGCCTTTGATGCCAAAGTGCCCCATCGTTGCCCACAACAGTCATAGCTGCTCCTAATTCAATAGGACTTTCAAAAATATATAAACTTCCAACCTTATTGCCCTTGGCAATAACCATGGAGCCTTTGTTTACTGTTGTGTCGCATGCTTCAGCCCAGAATTCTTTTCCCAAACCAGCATTAGAAGGCACACAACGAGCTTTCTCAAGAATGGTTCTATTGAGCCTTTCTGTTGCCCCATTTTCTTGAGGGGTAAAGGGGACAACGTTCACCCTCCAAATGCTATTATCTGCACAAAAGCTATCAAACTCCAACGAAAAAAATCCACCTCGATTCTTTGTTTTCAAGCATTTTATTTTGTGACCACTTTGGTTTTCAAAAAGTGCTATGAAAACTTTGAATTTAGAAAACACTTCAGATTTTCTAGCCATCATATAAACCCAAACTATCCTAGTACATTCATCAAGGAAAGTAATAAAATAACTTGCACCTCCTAAAGAAGTTACCTTGGTAGGTCCAAAGACATCCGAGTGCACTAGTTCCAATGATCTAGTCTTCATGTCATGTCCATCCTTCAAGAAACTGACCCGTCTTTGTTTGCCATAGAGATAATGTTCGCAAAACTCCAAGTTTGTTGATTGAAGACCCGGTAGTTGATCCATTTTGAGCATAACCTCAAGTCCTTTCTTACTCATGTGGCCTAGCCTTTGATGCCAAAGTGCCACATCACTGCCCACAACAGTCATATTTGCTCCTACTTCAATAGGACTTTCAAAAATATATAAACTTCCAACCTTATTGTCCTTGGCAAAAATGGAGCCTTTGGTTACCTTCCAAGCATCCACAAGGAAAGAGGAATGGTATCCTTGTGTAAATAGTAGACTAACTGAAATCAGATTTTGCTCTAATTTGGGAACATGGCAAACATCTTTCAGCAACCATTGGCCTCCTCCTTCCAGCTGCAACATAATATCACCTTTACCAACTTTCTCACATGACTTGTTATCTCCAAGAAACACTTTCCCAAACTGCCCTTCTTGATAGTTTGTAAAATATTCCCTACAAGAAGAGGCATGAAAAGAGGCTCTGGAATCTCACCCAAGAATCTGAAGTGGTGTCAAATGTTGACAGAATTAAAATACCATCATCCTTTTCATAGACTGTATTGGCTTAACTATTTCGCACCTTTTCTTGTGCCTTCTTATAAGACTGACAATTTCAATTTGAGTGGTCAGCCTTACCACAAAACCAGCATTCTTCATTTTTGCCTCTTGACTTTGATCTATTAGCGGATTTAGATCTGCGATTATGATTATTGCATCTATAATGACTTCTTCCCCTATTCTCGGTGCTGACCATGGTTAGAGCATCATCGGATGAAGTCGCTTGGTTTCTTCTTCTCATATCTTCACTCCAAAGAGTGGAAGCAACATCATCAAAAACCAGTTTACTTTTGCTTGAAATTGAAATACTAATAATGGTCACAACGCTATCCCAGCTACTTGGTAGCGAACATAATAAGAGAACAACTTTGTTCTCATCATCTTGTGCCATGCCCACCGAATTTGCTTGGCTGACAAGACTGTTAAACTCATTGAGGTGATTAGAGATAATCCGCCTTTTCCTTCATCTTGAGTTTATATAACTTATTCATGATGAAAACCTTGTTTGCAGATCATGCCATTGCATAAATGGCTGCAAGCTTGTTCCATACCGCCTTTGTGCTCTTTTCGTTTATGACATTGAAGAGGATATTATTTGACAGCCCAAGTACAATTGATGCTTTGCCTTCTTGTCTAAAGTTTCCCAAAATTCATCTTTCATTGTCGTTGGTTTCTTTGTCTTTCCTTCAAGCACAAAAGCAAGATCTTTTTTAATTAATAGTGACTCCATCTGCACCTTCCAAAGGCTGAAACTCTGTACTGCAAATTTCTCTACTCTCACATCCTCCATTGTTCCGGAAATTCAACCACA
Source organism: Cupressus sempervirens (assembly GCA_028749045.1). Classification (NCBI taxonomy): domain Eukaryota; kingdom Viridiplantae; phylum Streptophyta; class Pinopsida; order Cupressales; family Cupressaceae; genus Cupressus; species Cupressus sempervirens. The sequence continues at coordinate 596,284,718 of CM053788.1, read as the reverse complement.
ATTTCCAACCAGCGCAACCCATGCTCTGATACCAATTGAATAGGATTAAATACAAAAGTAAAAACAGCGGATGAAATTCAAATATATGAGACACCAATGTTTATCGTGGTTCGCCACAACTTGTGGCTACATCCCCATTGAGGGGAGTATTGTATTGATTAAATCTAATTGAATACAATTTTACAGCACCAGCGTTTATAAAGACACCAATTACATGAAAAATGACAGAGTCTCATAAGCTAAGACAGACATAATTGGAGGGAAAACAAATGACCATTGGCCTTCACTTCAACAAGAAGCCACAACATAACAGCACCAAAAAGCAGGGGAGGAAATGAGAGTTAGTAGGAGATCGAGTTACTCCCCAAAGCATTGTAATTATCCACATCCACCATTTAAGAGGAATAGTAAAAGGAGAAGAGGCACGACGACCAATCACAAGAGAATGCTTAAGCAGGAACATAAGGGCTTTAAAGCTCACCCTTGAGGTATATAAGGCACCCCATTACCACACTTCAGCATTTATCAATAAATATCATAGCTCAATATGCATCCAAATGATGAGATTCTAAGCCTAATTACTGCAGTCGTGTTGTATACAATGTTTTATGGCATATTCCTAGATCTTTGGTCTAATAATGTACTTTTGTTCCAATGAAAAAGCCAGATACAGCAGATTAAATGTGTAAAATAAGAGGTCTGGAATAATACACAAATAGAAACATGGCCACAAAGTGTTTCTACCTTCAAAAACTCCTGATGTTTCGCAACTTCCTCTTGGGGGTCTTCAATCCTGACAAAATGATAGAAGCTAACAGCTAAAAATTCCAGGCCACTGCTGGCCAGCTTTTTTGCTTGAACAGATTGGCCAGCATCTTCCCTATTTTCAGCAGGAAATTGAAAGTTAGCCCTACCTCCACATTCAAGGGCTTTTCCAATATGAATCCCATTTCTGTGAGACTCGATCAGACAATTACCCTTTTTTAAAGAAACCTTTTTCTTGAATTCTAGTAATCTGTTAAAGGAAGAAAGGGAGCGGATGTTATTACTATTATTAAGAATGTGATTTGGATGGAGAAGGGGCAAGTGTGTATCGGTTTTCCAGCTTGTTTGGAAGGTTGCCGATTTTGTTAAGAGAATGGATGGCATGTTGCAATGAAATGTAGAATACCTAAGGCTCAAAACTTCCATCCACATGCTACTACAGATCAACCAGAATGAATAGCATTGGCTCTGATGTTCTGTGTAGACACGGCTCAGGCAGACGATGTGAATCTTGTGAAAACTGAATCATTTCAATCCTTGCGTTTGAGATATTGTTGGTAACGGGGAAATCCAAGAGAACGTCACATTCTCCTATGAGTTAATGGAGAACAAAGCACGTGTTATTTTTCATAAGAAGTGAGATATATTATTTGGATTCGTAGAATTAGGGAATTAGTTTAATACCAACCAACCAATGAGAACAAACTATTTTTTAATTAATCAAATATTTCTAAAGTTAATTTATTATTCTAATATTATATCTAAACTACTTATCTGAATGATAATTGGTTCATTTCATTTGGTGTTATAGGACTCCTTTTATCGAAGACTTCCTCCATTTGATTTTTTTTGACTAGATTTTTGGTAGTTATTAAGTTTTATTATTTTTTCAATATGATGATCAATATAGTTTTTGAGATTAAAATCTGGTTCCTGAACAATAGGGCTCGTAGATGTTGATTTTTTGTTATGCTAGGGTTTTATGTGTCTCCTGCATATAGCTCTCTGTCTGAGCTTTCCTTTTGTCGTCTCCATCTGTCAAATTGCATTTAGTGCGAGACTTTTTTAGGGCTAGTTTATAATGGCCCCGGCCAGCTGTGACCCAGTAGTTGATACTGGTGTTCATGTTGTTGCTTCGGATAGCCATGACGCCTCTATTGAACAAATGTCCTTGCAAGTTTGTCTCAAAGATCTTTCATGAGGTAATCCTGATATTATCCTTCCTCTACAAGAATTTGATTGTACTCCTTACGGAGTCCACCTTGAAGCAATGCAAAATCTTACCAAAGGTTTTTTTTTTTAATTCCGCTTTGAGAACCCGTCCTAGGTTGATGTGATTTTTAGCAATGGCCCTTGGTTGGTTCGTTCATCCTTGCTTGTGTTCCAAAGATGGTCACGAGACTTTACAGTCTCTGATGACAAAAAGCTTAGGGTTCCTGTTTGGGTTGAGTTTCTTGGTCTTCCCCTACCATGCTAGCCTTTTGTTGAGTCCATTGCCAACACTCTTGACAAAGTTGTTGCCAAGGAACATGAGAATTTTTTTAACACTTGCCCTCAAAAATGTGTTTGCATTGAGGTTGATCTCTCCAAGGATCTCAAGGATTCTGTGGAGATTCAGATTGGTTCCCGCACCTTCTCTCATAAGGTGCTTTATTTGACCTATCAAATACCTATTATAGGTGTCAGTCAACCGAATACAAGATCAAGGATTGCTCTTTGGCAATGCCTAGGGTTAAACACCCACCCAAGGATGCTCCTATTAAGCCAATGGAAAGAAAACAAAAAGAGGAATGAACCATTGTTGGGTGCAAGGGCAAGGCTTCTTCGGCCCCCAAACAATCGAATGTTGCTTCAACTTTCACTCCTCTTGTTTAGAATGGAGTGCAAACCTTAGCCATTGTAGGGTCGACAGTAGTTTCACTGAAGTCAATTCCTATTGTTTCATAGGATTCAAACCCTATTGTTTTGTAGGGGATCAAGGCAGCTACGAGGGCTACCACTCCTATAGTGGTTCGCAATCCACCTGCTATGTCCTCCATTGAGACTCAGAATGTGTGACATTCTCACAGTCCTCCTAGACATGCTGAGAAACTAGATGAGAAGCGATAAGTCATCATTCCCGAAGGGTTTCCCTCTAGTTTCAACCCGGTTTCTACTTTTTTGCAAAATAACTACTCCTCCCTTAAGGATGAAGAAGATATGGAAGAGTTTTCATGCATTTTTTTATCATGGAATGTACAAGGTCTTATAGACCTCTCCAGAAAGTACTATGTCCAGGATACTCATCATAGACTTGGTAATTTAGATTTTCTTTATATGCAAGAAGTTAAAATTTCTAGTTTCATGCTTTCTTTTGCATGTCGCATTATTTGGCTGGACGACATTATGTTTTCTTCTCAACACGAAACTAGTTGAGGTGGTGTAGTTACTCTCTTGTCACTTCGTCTTCATTCTGTTATTATTTTGCATGGTTCTAGCCCCATGCACAGAATTATCTGGATTTTCTTTCTATCAATAATCATTCCTTTGGTATAGTCAATGTTTATGCTCCCAATGATGTTGTGGAAAGATCTCAACTTCAGTGTTGGATGGTTGACAACTTGCCGCTAACTACTTGGATTATGTGTAGTGATTTTAAAATGGTAAAGATGGTTTCTGACAAGGAATGCATTTTTCCCTTTCACTGGACAGCTAGGGAAAGGGAAGCATGGTACTTTATCTGCAATAAATTGGGCCTCGTTGATCCCAATGCTAATCGCTGCTAGCAAATGGGGGTCTGGCACACTTGGTCTAATTTTTAAGCTCGCTCTAACTACATTTTAAAATGTCTCAATCGTGCTATGATTACAGCACAATCTTTTTTCTCCTTTTCTAAAAGTTGAGACTTACATGTCATTCCTCTGTCGGATGTGACATTACCAGACCACTATCCCATTTATTTTACCATTTCTTGGCAAATAGTTGTCTAGTGAGCTATCAGAACACAATTTTTCCTCAACACATCGGCGTTGACACAAGCTTCCACTATTTCTCACATCCTACATGTCTGGAATTTGGAGCCATGTCCCCATTCTCAAACAAGTTGGATTCACTAGTAGAATGATGTTGTAACCAGAACCACTAGGTTTCTTCTCATCTATGGGAAGCAATTGGTTGTTTTCAGAAAAAAGATCTTATGGAGCCACTACCAAGGCTCTCAAGAAGGCTTATGAAGCTCTTACCCTTAACCCATTTGATTCTGATTTGCAAGTCTAGCTTGCCAAGCTTCACCATGAGAAACAGATTGTTGATAACTATACTACTTGAGGTGCCCAAATCAAGGCTCAACTCCGTTGGTTTGAGGTTGGCAATAAAGCTTCTAAAGAATTCTTTCAGGCTCTTAGAGCTCATCATACCAAATTTGGGATTAAAAAGATTAAATAAGGAAATTTTATTCTTTCCAATCTCCCTGACATCATGCAACCTTTGTTCATCATTATGAAAATGTTTTCGCTTCACAGGGAAATTCGGTTGTTGGGAGGAAGCTCTCAGAAAGTGTTTTTCTGTTACTCCAAACCGCCTAGCGATTAAGCAATGGGCTTTCTGTGAACAACTTCTCACCATTAGGGACCTAAAAGAGGTTTCCTTTTCTATGGTAGATGACAAATCCCTTGGGTGTGATGAGTTCCCCTGTGAATTTTACAAACACCTCTAGGAATCTATTGGTCCAAACTTGCACAAAGTATATCTTGAAGCCTACCACACTAAGAGTCTAGGAGCCATCATTAACAAAGGAGACATTAAATTCATACCTAAAGCTAGTGACCCTAAGGATATTTGCAATTGGAAGCCCATCATCTTGCTTAATGTGTCATACAAGATCATTGCTAAGGCTATATCTCTCAAGATTCAACATCTTCTTCCCTTAATTGTGTGCCCAGAACAAACTGGTTTCATCAAGTCCCAGAATATTCTTGACAACATCATTGTTATTTGGGAAGGCATGGACTGGGCTCGCAAGTCCAACCAACAGACTACATTCTTAAAAATTGATTTTGCCAAAGCTTATGATCGAATTGAATGGCCCTTCATTTTGGCTATGCTCCAGGCTTTGGGTTTCGACCCTAATTTTCTTCAGCTTTTGGAAATGCTTTTGGTCATGTTGATGCTTGTATTACAATTAACAACTCTCAATCTGAAGCCTTCAGGCTTTTTCAATCTATCCGACAGGGTTTCCCTCTAGCCCATGTAGACACCTAAATCTGATTACACAAATAGGTAATCATATTTAGTCATCTCCTAGGACATTACTAATTAAATATTTATTATTTATTTAATTAATTGTCATCCCCTATTTAATTAATTAATTAAATTAACTATAGTCCAATTGATAAAATCAAATGATAACCTGAAATCAATTTATCAATTAAATCCCTATTCCTCTATTAAATTGAATAAACTCCCAAATCTATTTAATTTAATCCCATATCCCTTATTTATTAAATAAATCATTTAATAAATTATGTTAACCCTTAAAACATCTCTAAACCCTACCTTTACCCCTAGTTGAACCCATTCACCCATACTAACCTCACTTGGCCTCCTAATTAACCCATCCCATCAAAGTTAAGCCACTTGCCTCCAAACCCCCTTCCTAAGCTAAGTCTAATCCCCCTCCTAAACATGTGCACAACTTTAAGCAAGAATTAAGACTTGCTAGCCCAAGCCAAAGACAACAAGTCTCCCTTATCCTCTTCCATCTCTATCCAAGAGCATTAATGGCTCTTACATCCCTCTTAATGACTCTTACATCCCTCTTTATGTCTCTTACATCCCTCTTACACACTCATCCTTCCTCATTACCCCCTTTGATCAACCCTTATCCCATCCTCTCACACTCATCCTCCTTGTGACAAGTGCCACTCCCCTATTGGCCCTAAACAAGCACAATCCATGTGCTTCCCTTTCAAAGCATCTTAGCCCTCTCTCACCATTTGTCCATCTTTATATCCTAACCCTCCATCTCTCTACCCTTTGGCCTATAAATAAAGTCTTTCCCTCTCACAATCTATAATCCACTTTTATGCAAACTTATAATGTTATTTTGAGAGCCTAAAAACTACTAAAATACCATCATAATGTTGAAATTCATCCATACCTCCATTGTTGAAACCCTCACCCATATACACACTTGGTAAAAAACCCCACCTATTGGAAGCTTGAGCACAACGTGAGCATACATCCCTTATCCCATTAGGGACATAGCTTCGTCATCATAGGTTATGCCTAAGGAGCTTGTCATTCTTGGTTTGCCTTCCTTATGGTGATAACCTTGTCCTATCATAAGTGTTTACTTATTTGGTTATTGTGAATGCTTTTATTAGCATTAGTATTCATTTTACATTAACTAGATTAGGTGATATATTTTGGCACGCCCAGTAGGAGCCCATATTTGGGTCACCATAATCATGCTCTTTTGTTTATTGTGTTAAACTAATCCACCTAATTGTTTGTGCTTATATGTGAAGACAGGTGGTGTTTTAACATTTTTGTAGGCACCAAGGTCTCTTATTAGAAATTGTGCTCCCAACTGTGAAAGAAAATTCCAATTTAAGCAACATTTTAGGAGCCTTTTTTTGCTATCCTGCAACCTTGAAATAGTGAACCCGTGGCCCTAGGATCGCAGCCTAAACCCACAGGAAAGCGTCCTCGTGAAGGCAAGATCACTCTTTATTCCAAACCCCATCGCCACGTGCAATTAAGAATACCCCCTCAATCCTACTAACCAATATTCTCATGGGAATGCAAGTGTTTACTAGTGGGATCACAGTAAAACCTGCGAGAACACTTGACCAAAATATTCGAGCCCAAAAAATCAGTTTTATCCTTTTGCCCTCAATCCTACAGATAAACTTGCTAGCGGGAACGTGTTCCATAAACCTATGGGATAACTCTGTTACTTTCTTCCTGCGGCCCATTTTTATGTGGTTTCACCAGTTCCCTGCACCACAATCCCACACTATTTGAGTGCATTCACGAGATCACTATTTTACCCATGGGATCGTTGTTTTACTCATGGAATCGTTGTTTTTTTTTTTTAAGAGTATAAATCAAAATTTGACTTTTGGTGGTTATGTAGGATAGGGGTTATTCTAAGCATTTTTACACCTATAAAAAAGAACAAAAAAAGTTCATTTTTTTCCCAATAGTGAAGCTTTGATTTTGCAAATTTTTGGGTGACTAATCAAATTGATTTTTTGCAGCATTACAAATTGGAGCATCTTCAAAGCCTAACCATGTTTTTTGTAGATTTTTCTTAGAATGAACTTGCATGTTTAAACAAATCTTTCAATGAATGAATGTCGCTCACCTCAATCTTGAATGTCATGGACTAAAATCAATTTTTTCATTAGAATGCATGATTAAAACAACAAACACAATCTTGAATGCCAAGGATCAAATAATCATTGCTATACCTCACACTTCAACTTTGGGGCTTGAAAAAAAATCACTCACTCTTGAATGCATAAATGAATTGACTCGTTGGCCCGTTCCTTATCGAATTTCTCACGTAGATGACTCTTGAATTTCTTATGTTGACGAATTCTCGACCTTTATCATGTTGAGGAGATTGTCAAGCTAGAAAGAACACTATATTCCATAAACACGTGTGTCTTCAATTGTAGATTACAAAATCTAAGCATCAATTGGGTCGAACAAGTGTCTTTTAAACTTGGATCACTTATGTGGTCTTGTTTTACATTTTTTAGGAGGCCTGCTTGGGGATTTCATCACCCCTTGGGATGACCTCAACTCTAGCGTTCTTGTGGAGTATAAATATCGAGAGGTGAATCGAAAGACACTTCTCTTGGAAGCATAATCTTGTCACTTTTGGTAAGCCCCAAAGAACTTTATACCTTTGGGAAGTGAAGGTGAAGATTTGGGTTACCGTCTCCTCCTGGCTATGTGGCATTATTTTCTTTCATCTATAGATTTGGGCCTCACGTACCTTGTGTATATCGAGGATACCCCTAACTAAGCTGGTATATCCTCACAAAACCTTATAGGGTTATTGATGTGTTTGACATGCTTGAGTGTTGTTAACTAAAGAGATCACTTATATATGTCTTTTGAGATAGTTGTTAGCAAGTCCATTCGCAACAACTCTGAGTCCAATTTGTTCCACTTTATCCATTGGGAAATTATTCAACCCAAATGAAAGGCATACTTAGCATAGTCACTACCTCTTTCGAGATTCATCCAAGCTTCCAAGCTTTCCTCTAGTACCATCACTCCTAAAGTCTTCCTTTTCTCTCCATGTCTTAACTAGTAACATTCCATCCCTACCCAACTCATCATGAAAACATGATGTCACAATCCTATTATGATGAGTTTGGTCATCTCATCTTTTCTCCCACTCCATCCTATTCCAATGATGATGACAATCTTGTCGATTACAACATGTATATTGAAAGCCTTAGAGATATTGCTGCCAACATCCTCCAAAATCCAAATATTCCTCCCAACTACTCCATCATTCCTCCATGCATACCCACTAGTACTCCTTCTCATACCTTTGACAAGGGAAATCCATTACTATCCTCATCCTCACCTCCTTCCTATATTGTGCCCACATATTCCTCTTATACATTAGTTATATCTCCATCTTTCTCCACCTTCATATCCCAATCTCCACCATTCCAAAACAATTCTAGTAGCTACATCCCTAGTCCAATCCCACCATCCCAATATCTTCCAAACCCCTTTCCAAATCCTCTAATCAATCCTAGTCATGCAACACATCACCCCAATCCCCTTACTCTTCCCAATCCAACACACTCGTCTCCAAGGAGTTTTACAAGGAAACCCAACGAAAATCCATCTCCCACACCCATCATTCCTCTTACATCATCCTATTGCTATCATCCTTATTTCATCCACTCCACTTATCAAACCCCTTCCATCTCCACCTCTCGTCCATCAAATCCCTCCAAATCCCATCCACATCTCCTCCTCCTAACATTACCCAAATCCCATGTCATAAAACTAATGAGTCCCTTCCCCATCAATTCATCCCTTTTAAAGAACCTCCTACCCATCCATCTTCCTCACTTATAGAAACCATTCATACTTCTCCTACCACACCATCCACTCCAATCTAATCCAATACTGTCAAGATGTTGTCCAAAAGCATGTTGAAATATCCCACAACACAAAATAAGATCCCACCATCCAACTTATTCCCCTACATGATCCACTTTTACCATTCACTCCATCCAAAGAGTAGTCACCATCCCCTCTTATGCTGAAGGGTTTGGTTACTTACTTGCCCACTCTATTTTTTTTGGTTTGGTTTGTGGAATTTCGTTTCCTAACTCTTCTTAGCTTGTTAATGGCCACTTTGTTGATGTCTATTTTCTCACTCTCGTGGAGGACGAGGAAAATATCACTAATGCGTTGCAATGCTTTGACACTTTTTGTCAAGCTTCGAGTTTGGCTATTCAATGGTACAAGACACTCTTTTATAGGCAATTCTTCCTTCTGATCCCATTCCGGCTTGCTCAATTTGAGAGGAAATGGGTTACCGATGGGGAGATTTTCCAATTTCTAGGCATCCCCTTTGCCTTCCAAGCTTCTCCGACAGAATTATGGAATGTTGTGCTCATGAAAATTGAGAAAAAGCTTGATTATTGGATTACTAAATTCCTTTCTCTTGCAAGGAAATTCCAGATTTTCTTTAAGGTGTTGGTGGCTACTCATGTGTATTATTCTTGTTGTTGGGGTCCTTCCAAATCTTCCTACCTTAAGCTGGAGCATTTGCTTCATGACTTTCTTTGGGCTTCTAGGTCTGATCATCATGGTTTTCATAGGGTTGCATGGAATTTTTTATGTCTCCCCAAAGAGTTTGGAGGTCTTGGCCTTCTTTTCACATAGAAGCAAGGGCTCTCTCTCTGTGCTAAGTGGATTATCCATGCCCTCACTAGTGATGAAGCTTATAAATTATTGGTTTGAGATTGTATCTCTTCTAGTTTCCCTGTTAATAGGTTTGCTTGGAAGGGGATTGATATTCAAACCCTTCTCATTATGCAAGAACCTATTCATATCTAGGGCTCCTTTGTTATCAAAAGCATTTGGAAAGCTTGGGAAGTTGTTAAGCCTTAGCTTCACTGGGATGGAAATGGGTTTCATGATGGGCTTTCTTTAAATTAGTAGAACCTTTGGTGGTCACCATTGTTTGTTATTTAGGGTGTTCCTCTGGCCAAGACTCAAGGTGCCAATGCTCTACATTTTTTCAAATGTGGCATTAAGACTCCTAAGGATCTCTTCTCTAGGATCTTCGCGAGTCTTAGATCTTGGGAGGATATTCAGGTCCAGTTCTGTCTTGCTCATCCAAATTGATAGACTTTTTATCTTCTACTCTCTACCCTTCCAGATCATTTGATCCATAAGGTGGGCATTCAGTTTGTGTGACCTTGGTGGAAAGACTAGAAGTGGTATCCTGCCATGACCTTCATCAATTACAAACCCATCTTAGGATATTGTTGGCTTTCTCCCCATCTTCCTATGGTGGATACTCTCAACCAGTGTTGGCATCTCCAATCTTCTACTTATCATTCAAGAATGTGATTTGACACTACTTGGAGTGTTATCACTAAGCCAAAGATTGCCCATTTTACCTGATGCTTGTTGTTTCAAGGGCTTCCCCTTGGGCCACGACTCAAGCATCTTGGTGTTTCGGATCCTCGTTGTACTTTTTTTGGACATCCTGAGTCTTTTTTGCATATTTTTTGGTTTTATAGACATGCTCAGAATTATTAGAATTGGATACATGATTTTTTCAAGCTAGAAACCTTTTCTTGGCACATGATTGTGTTGGCTCGGGATCCCTAGGAAATTTGCTTAGATCTAGCATACTTTTAGGATATAGATTTTGTTTACTTTATGGAAGGATAGGAATGTTGTTCTTTTCACTCACAACTTTCTTGATATCAATGTTGCTATGTATACTAAAGCATGCATTTGTAATAATGTCATGTTACAGATACAAGTCCAAGCTAACAAGGTGGCTCGCGAGGTGTCCTACCTTCAGGAGCTACTCAATCATTGGGGTAATGTGCCTTGCATGGTCGCTAGAGTGCCTCCTAACTTAGCTGACCATACTCTACCTTGAGGCCACTATTGGGGTCGCAGTTCTTTTGCTCACACACGCCTCACTTACAGGCTCCTTGCCATCACTCTCCAAGTGGTGGTGATGATGGTTGGTGATGTCGCTCGACTTCTCCACCTCACCGCAGCTCTAGCTGGTCCCTAGTTCCTGTGGCTCCCCATCTTGCTCCTCCTTCTAGTGTTGTTAGCTCCAAATGGCCTTTTCGCCTGAATTTGGCTATCACTCCACTATGGGCAGAAGACAAAGATAAAGAATTAGTTGCTGATAACGCTAATAATGGTTGGACTATTCCTAGTTTGCTTGCCAATCCCAGGGATGCCTAGGGTTGTAATGATTGTGATGAACCACCTCCCTCGATTGGAACTGCTTTGGCAGCCTGAGGGAGCTACTTAAATGTTTTTTTGACGAATATTCATTGTATTCGGCTTCGATCGTGTGAACTCTCGTAGGGTGTTCTTGTATCCCTCAGCCCCTTTTTCATGAATTTGTAACTAGTTTATTAATTTATTAATAGAAAGGGACTATTAATGAAAAAAAATAGAGTTTTTGACATGTTCATTGTTATAATTGAAAATTATTATGTTTTCATAATAAAAGATTGCCAACATTTGTAATTTCTATAAATAAAGATATTTACTATAATATGTCAAATTCTTTTTCATATATTACTTAATTAACATTATATTGGGCCCTTTTATAAGTTTGCTAAGTTAAATCTTATTTATATTAATATAGTTTGCAATATACTATTTATGATTTGTGAATCAATTTCACCAATTACACTTAACTTATTTTGGATCAATTAAAATTTTGTTATTAATTTATATATATATTTTTATTCTAGAATAATTTTCCTCAAATTTTAGAAAGTTTTGGCTAGTAACTTAGTAACTAAAAATATTTAAAATCGCCACATTTTTATAAAATTTAGTTATGAAAATATTTAAATAATGTAAGATTTGCCAATTAATAAAAGAAATTATTTTATTTTTTCAAAATAGTTTAAGACTGGTCAATATTGTTATATCTTTTTTAGGAAGGGGGTTGCTTAAAGTTTACCCTATTTGAATTTATAATAATTTCTAATTAGTATAACAACTACGATGACAAGTACATTTCCACTATGTGGCACTTGTTAGTTTTGGCCTATGAGAGGATATTATTACATCAATTAGATGCAATATATTAGAAATACTATTATTGGGTTTGTCTATGGGAGGATATAATTAGATCTTTTAGATTCAATATAATTTTAAGTCATTCAATCATTTTTATCTATTTTTAATTTTTAATTTTTTTATTATAATTCATAAAAGATAATGGTAAGGGAAAAAATCAAATTTAATTAAAAATAATTAAATTATAAGCTATTGCCTACAATTATATAAGATAGACTTACAAGTGTATGCCTATTTAAAGTGCCATTAAATAACTATTATTATTAAAGGATTTACAAAACTAATATTTTTACAATGCAATTTTTTTAAATTTGTCAGTTCTGCTTCAACATTTTCCCTATTGAAGTGCTTCAACCACCATTCCCTTGGTCTATGAGGTAAGATAGTTATAGCTACAAAGATTTCTGATCTTACCATTATTATGATGTGTCATTGTTGGCTTATTAAATTGATAGTGTCTAACATTGTTTCTTGTGCTTACAGGTTATTGTTGGTGTCATTTCTTAGTTTTGGATCCTTGTAAGACTATTTCCCTACTAGCATTATGAGCTAAAGAAACCTATTTAGATTTCTTCATAGGTATTTTTCTTTTATTAGTTTTAGAGAAGGGTTGATTTGTTTAGACCAAGAACTGCAAATGTTCATTTCAAATTCTTACTATTTCATTTTGTTGGCTTATTAAATTGATAGTGTCTGACACTATTTCTTGTGCTTGTAGGTTATTATTGGTGTCAGTGTTGGAATTTTTTAGAATAACTAAGAGGGAGGGTGCATCAGTTATTCAAGGTCCAAATGTACAAATAAAACTTTTCAATGCTTAGTAGACCCATATCCATAAAACCTTATCATCTATGCATCCATTAGATCATACAATACATAAACTTTGTAGGTTACTGTCCCAGGTCAAAACAACTTTGAAGAAATGTAAACATGAAACAACATAAGAACATTCACACAATATGACACAAGGATTTTACATGGAAACCCAATTTGGGAAAAACTACCAATAACATGCTACTAATTCTCACTCTTCTAAAGTGATGCCCAGTGAAAGGCCAACCCTATTAAGGTTACAAAACACATAGTTAAATGTGACTCGGTTAAAGGACCCTATTAGGAGTGAGCCTTATTAGAGGACTTGAGACCATTTCATTAGAATGTCACTTGGTTAAAGGATTTACAAATGACTATTAGGTCAACCTTAATCCAAAGGATTTACCCTAGACTAATACAATGATTAGAAAGTAACAATAGGCTTGATCTATTAACAAATTACAACTCACTTGCAGATTGCAAATCTTTTTTTTAATCCTCCATTCTACTTGGTATTCACACACTTCAGCTCTAATAGCTTGTTCACCCTTCAAGCATTCATACTCTTAAGCCTTCTAGCTTTGCATGCCAACTGCAGTTGCTTATGTTTGGCCATGTTGCCCCACTTTTCACCCTGTAACCATTTCACAAAAGTGGAAGATTTTGTGTCTCATTTAAGCCTAAGTTTTTCTAGGTCTAGTTTTAATTCTTCTTAGGTGAAAAGAGTCACCATTGGATTTTTCATCTTTCCCTTCTCTCACATTTATGACTAGGTGGTTTTTTGTGATGTTGAGGGTTTACGGGTAGCTTAGTATCTAATTTGATGGGGATTCTTACAACATGAAAAAGTTATTCACAAAGCTAAGCTTGTTCATGGCTTATCATGTTTTTGATGAAGGAAGGAAGCTTGCAGAAAAATTAGCATCGCCTTCTCCTCGGCAAGTTTCTACCCATGAAGGTGATTTCCCACAAAGAGCAACAAATGAGGCTCACGGATCAATATAAGAAGATAATGAGCTATCTTATGGAAAATCCCTATTTTCACTACAATATTCTACCTTGGAAGACATTCAAGATTCATCATAGCGCTTGGAATCATCTTAGGTGGAAAACTCAAAACTAACTTCTCCTCGGTGGGCTTTTGACTCATGAAGTTTGTTTTCTGCCAAAGGTAGTTGTAAAGGAAAGAAACAAGAAAGTGGACCCCTTTCAACTTTCGCAGTTCTTTTAAGCCTTTCCCAACCCAAAGGAAATATTAACTCAAAAGATAGTTTAAAGAAAAGCCTAGGTGGAAAATGAGAATCGTCTTCTCTTCGGCAGGTTTTCAACCCATGAGGACGATTTTCCACATTTAAGAGAAAATTAACTTTGTAAGTGGATTGGGCCCACGAATTACACACAAAACATCTTAAGATGATAATGGAAACAATCTAACCATTGTGGGAAAGGTATACTGAGCATAATTTAATTAGCTAGATATTTCCTTATAGAGTACTCTATTCATAATTTTTTGAAACTTAATGGGAAACGTAAGTATGAAAGAAAGGAAAGTTACCGTTGGGCCAATAGAAATAGTGAAAAGACATCAAAATATCGGTTAGAGCTCCCACATTTACTATTTCAATGAATTTATCCTTTAATTCATTTGTGTGGCGTGAATCCTGAAGATCAATGAATGAATTGAGACTCCTATATAGATGGAAACATAATAGTTATTCAAACTACTGCTTTTTCTTGAACTGTTATTCTATTAAATTGCATAATGTTTTCAAATAGTCTATATTTGTGAATTTTCAATATCTCGTTCTTCATCCAAATTCGAAATTCCAATTTACTTCATTCTTAGATAAAATGGCAACTAGGTTTACGGGTTTTGATGGGATAAATGGAATCAAGTCCACATTGCAAGATTTCATAGATACTTCACTCCATTTTTATGATATGCAAGATTTCCAAAGGAGGCTGAAGTCGGAGTTGATTCATCCCATAACTGAGAAGCTTCGAGGAAGTGGACTAGTAGAGGGAGCTAGTTTCCTAATGGCAGTCCAAGCTCTAGAATTAATTTGTGAATGCATAAATCACTATAATCTGAACACCAGACAAATTGTGTTACCTAATCATATAGTATTAATCTCCATTGATAGGAAAATTGTGGTGAATTGCCTCTAGGTTCCAGAATGGGAGGAGTTTTCAGACTTGACAGTAGGAGGAGTAGTTTCTGAGTTCTCCACAAAGAAGATGGTATGAAGGAAGGAAATTATGCAATCTTGGTTTCAAAAGCTGTGGAGCATCAAGAGTAAGCTCCACAAAACTCTATTTGGTACTAATATCAAACCTAAGATTGTAGACATTCAGGTTCTCCTGCACAGATTGAAAGGTGAGGTAGAAGCTCTAAATTTTGTTGAACAATATTTCTTTTTGGTGCAAGTTATTTGTTTAGATACACAATATATTGATTGGGCTCATGAGGTAAGTGAAAATCTTTCCAATGCTCTCAATGCCACAAAGTTCTACAACAGTTTGTATATGTCTTCCTTTCTAATTTACATGCTAGCATCTCTATAGTTATGGCCAGGCCCTCCAAGAATAGAAAATTTTCCTAATGATGTGAAGTGTTATGAGTTTTATCCATGTTTGTAATTGCAAAATGGTTATACAAAACATGTCAAAGTTAATGACGCATTCACAATGAGAATTTGCAGGGAACTCCAAGGATGCCCAGAGAGGAGATTTAGTCTGGAGGCAATGGCGGCTATTAGTTATTTCAGAAGCTATTTTATCTAGTTCTCATCTTTCTCATATTTATGTCTTGTAGCTTTAGATGGATTCCCCTTGAAGCTTCCCAGGTATTCGAGTGACATGATCATGCTGATAAAGATCGTAAGGCAGGCAGTCTAGGTGAATGTCCTAAGTGGAAGCTTGAAGAAGAAGGGATATGAGTTCCCTATGAAGGTACGAGCTTATAGTTGCAAGTCCCTATCTAATGCAAAGAATATTCTCAAAGTGTTCAAGATGAAATAAAAATTGGAGATGTATGAGGTTTGGAGACCTATGTTTGATCCAAATGGATATGCAAGGGATGTCTTACAGATTGAGAGTGTGATCAAACACATTACCATTGTTGAAGACTATTGGGTGGATTATAAAGATGAATTTGAAAGTTGAGATCGTGCTTTCACTAGGCTCATAGTGTAGCAAATAAAACATATAATATCAATCCTAATATTGAAGGATTGGAGGATGATGGGAAATATATGTATAGTAATACATATCTGACTAAGTTAAGAAACACTCCTATTAGTTTGGAGCCCTATGAGGATGCTGAGGAAGATTTAGACATTATGATGGCCTGAATCATCAAAAGAATTGGGAAGTGGGTTGAATGGACAACTAAAAGAAGTCAGAGTAAGGGCACAACCACTCAAGCTTCTCTAGCAACTACAACTCCCTCTTCCTCCCAGAGTGCTACACTAGGCATAACACTAGCTATCACTCAAGGACCGGTTCAACCTTCAGGAGGAGGTGACCAACCTCTAGACAAGAGAAATCCCATAGCTAAGACGTGTCATGATGGCTCCCTCCTAGTAATTGGAACCCAAACTGATGTAAAGGAAAAGAAGATGGAGGAGCCAAAGGATAGTGGTGTTGCCTCAGTTCCCTCTCCTCATGTTACCCTAGTTCCCTCTCCTCATGTTACACTAGTCCCGTCTCCTCATCATGGCCTAGTTCCACCAATAAATGCTACACTTCTACAACCAAGTGGCTCCCTAGTATAGATAGTAAATTTGGGAGATAGAAAGAGCAGTAGCAATGAATCTACTGAATCTAAAGAGGCAACGAAGAGAACCTTAGAGTTGGAGAAAGGCTAGAGTTCTTCCAAGCTCATTTCTCAGGCCCCAAAGAATCCCTTCTCTTCAACTATGATGACAATCACTCCAGTAAAGAAGATGTTTAGCATAGATTCACTTGGGACAGCCTCTAAGGTGATAGGCACTTAGTCCTGGTTAGAGGGTGATTTGGAGAGAAAGAGAAAAAGGGAAGATGAAAGTGCCCCTACCAAGAATACCATATCCCTTGTAGTTCTTTATGGATTTGCATTAACCAAGGCAAAGAAGCAGAAACTTTGTCTATACTTGGGAAAGATCTAGAAATAGGGCACCTAACAATGGAGATAGCAAAGCCCAACAAAGAAGGAAGAATTGAAAATATGACTACTGATGATTTTACTCTACACTCGGTGGACCTTGGAGAGGCCAGAAATGACACCAAGGTTGGTGTGTGGAAGTCAACCAATGAAGTAATCGAGGGATAATTGGAAGACCTAAAGTTATCAAAAGCTAGGATGAAGGCTGAGATAGAAGAGTTGAATAGATTCATCAGACAATTAGTCACTCCACTGGAAACTATCTCCAGAGTATTGTAACTAGAAATCCTACAGCTACCTAAGTTCAAGCCCTTATCTCTCAACTTTAGGAAGATAGGCACTTTGGCCAAATTGGTAAAGACTAAATTGGGAAGCTCAAATTAGAGGGAGTCGCTATTATAGAAAAAATTGGCAATGTTATCTTAAGATTAGAAATAGAGAAGGATAACATCTTAGCAAATCGTAGTACTTTGGCCAGAGAAAGAGTGAAGAGCAATGATTTTATCTCTCTGCTGAAGATGATCATTCAAATGTAGGCAAACGAAGCCATTGAAGCAAAAATCTTGCCAAAGGGGATGAACCTCTGTTTTAATGGCTTTGGAGCATGCAATTTAAGTTAGAAATGATCTTATTGGCCGAAAAAGGACTTAAGGAAATAGAGGATAAAGTGAAGAAGACCCAAGATAGAGGATTTGAACTCGTGAGGGGACTACATACAGATTCAAAGACTAGTGGTAGGAAAAAACACTCATTGGGATAAACATCATGAAGGAGAATTTCTCTAAATTTTTAGATACTCTGACTGATGTATCTTCCAATAATCAAAACAGAGTTGCGGAACTCCAGAAACTCAGCAGATGCATACATGTGGCCATGGAGGAATTGCCAAATCAATTAGATGTTGTGAAGGAGTTGGCTAGGGAACATTCTAAGTGGCTCTTGAGATACACCAACATACACATGCCTAGGCATGAAGAGCTAATCCCAATCATAGTTGCCGCTAAGTCCTATAGAACAAATGTAGAAAAGGGGAAGAAGATGAAGTGATTCACATTTTGCCCCCTTTTCACTTTCTTATGTAATTATTACAATACAAAAAACTAGTTTCTTGCCATTTTTCATTCTTTGAGGAGATGAAATGATTAAACTTCTATTGTAATGGTCATCTCAGAATCCTATTTGTATGAAATTGAAAGATTAATAAAAGGTCAACAAATTTTTGGTGTGAAGTAATTGATGTTGCAGAGTCAATTGAATGGTATTTTGTATCAACTATTTTCTATTCCATTTTTGTTAGTTGAAGTTATATGTTTTCTCTTTTGTCTGGATTGAGGAAAGGAAAGAATGGAGTTTCATTCCCCTATTTCAAGGCAGCAAACGGATGTGATAAGTAGTGTCATTGCATGTTCAAAGAGGAATCTCTTAAACATTTTTCCCTTTTAGTTAACTTCTTCTTCTCTGAAGTTTAGATCCTAGTTAATTCAATTCAGTATTAGTTGTTATGCTATTAAGCTTTGTGAGTTCATAAGATGTGTGGGTTCATAAACTTAATCACTTCCTTAGAAATCTTTTTTGCTGCTTGAGTTAGATCCTGTTTAGGTCTGGCTTAGTTTTACCTCTTTTATTCTTAGGTCAAGAACACACCCCCATATTAGTTTTAGGAACACAACATAATTCATTGCAAATCCACCATAGGGAGTTGTACCTATTAATTCAGAGAAAGGCCAATCTATCTAGAAGTGGCTTTTCAACTGCTTGTAATCAAATATTGTTCATAATTTGGGCATTCAAGGGTCATAATAAAAAAAGAACAAATCTATTTACCAACATAATTTTGGTGACTCTACTAGGGATATGAATAGTCGCTTGACTAATAAGCCTATATCATGAGGAAAAATGGTACTACCTCATGAGAACATTTTTCCAGTGCTCCAACCTAACCTGGTTTTCAAGATGACCAAGAAGACATAATTTCATCCCTTAATACATTTTTTTGGAGACATAGGAGGAACATTGAACATTATAGGAACACTAGCCAAGTATTGGAAGAAGAAGAAAGAAGAGCTGAAGCTTTAGAAAGAGTTGTTCAAAGGAGGGACATCCGAAGAGTAGAAAGACAATTGAGATGTGAAGCTCAAAGACAAAACTAACCTAGCACCCTAGAACAAACAAGGTTTGTCAGAAGTACCAAGGAATAGGGTGGGCAAGACCCTATTTTTGATAAACTTGCAAAGCTTGGTTTTCACATCCTAGACATTCTAAAATGGAAAGGTGAAAAGAAAAGCCAAAGTAGATGACCTTCCCTTGTTAGGAATCAAAGTGCTTCACATACTACATGCTAGGTATTGGCCCTGAATAGAATCATTGCTCCCCCAATTTTCAATTTCCTACCATACCTTGCCAAAACAATTATGGCTGCTCCATGGGCTATAACAATAGGACCATTAGCACTAACATCTTATCATCCACTCCCAGCCAGTTCAAGGAAGAATTTCCCTAAATTTTCAGGTGATGAGAGGGTTACCATAGATGAACATATTAAGGCCTTCTTTGCAACTACTCACATCTTAGGAGTTGCACATGAGGATGTCGTTGTAAGATTATTTGTGGAAACCTTGACAAAAGTGTAACAAACTAGTTCTATCATCTGGATAATGGCTTGATCACTGATTGGGATACAATGAGAATGACCTTTGAGACAAGATTTAAGATAGTGGAAGATGAACATGTCTTGTTAACATAGTCGACATCTATTAAAAAGCAACCTAACATGAGTACGAGGGATTTTGTTGCTAATTTCAATAAGATTATTAGTAGAATTCCAACTACTGATAGGCCCATAGCTGGTCATCTGAAAACCTTCTTCGTAAGTGCGATGCCCCTAGATATCAATTATGACTTGAGAAGGGCACATCCCACAAATTTAGTAGACACACAAAAGAAGGCAATTGAATTTGAAGATGACTTGATTTCCACAAAAAAATGGAAGTGAGAACTTCAAACTAAAGGAAGTTCCAGTAACACCACATCATCTAATGAAATGATTCAGAAACTATCAAATGAGTTGGTCGCAGTAAAAAGGCAATTACCCAGATTCAATAATTCCTATTAGTGGAATTATCAAAATTTGCTAGGAAGGAAAAATGATGGAAAATTTCTGCAGCTCATAGGCTCAAAACCTAGGTTGCAAATTCAAGCAACACCAAAGAAAGGAATTATGTGTGTCTTTCATTTGAAAATGGATCATGATAGTGAAAGTTGTTAGGAAACTGATCGTATGATGCAGTTATTATCCACCAACGAGCTAAACACTGCAACTCCTTGTTCAAAATTAGATTCATAGTCAAATGGCAACTCTGGAAATTTATTTTTGGAATATGAGTGAGATTCTAAACCAAAGGGCCAATGCTATGCAACTGTTGATGGAACTTCATACACAGTGTTGACTCGAGGTCAAAGGAAAGAGAATCAATCCTCTAGTCATGCTGACAAGAATGATCCCAGTCTTTTAGAGAGTAATGTTCATGTTGATCAAGGAGTATCCACATCTTAGATAGGTAAGGACAAAATGCCCTTTGATTTCATTCAATTTTGTGAAGAATAAAAAATCTAAATTTCCCACATAGATTATTTGAAGTCTCATTCCTCTGAGTTGAAAAGATTGGTAGATCATTGTAAAGGGAATGCTACAAATTTAAATCACAATGTGACCATGGAAGAGTGGGTGAAACTTTGACATCAAACTTGTTTAATCAAGAGGATTCTACTATTCTAGCAAACTCTCTTGGGAAAAAACTCGACTTCTTCTATATTTTACTATATATAAATGGATGCAAACTAAGCAATCGCATAATAGATTTAGGTGCATCAGACAACGTTATGCCTTATTCTGTAGCTAAGGCCCTAAGTCTCAACCTCACTAAGGTGCATGGAAGATGTTATTCTATGGATGCTAAACAGGTTCCTTTGCTTGGATAAATTAAAGATGCTCAAGTAGCCTTAGCTTCTCATCCATAAAAGAAACTCTTATTGACCATTTTAGTGGTAGATATTCTAGCAAGCTATGGGCTTCTCTTAAGTAGGAGTTTTTTCTGAGACCTAGGAGGAGAGATAAAACTAGACTAGTCCTAAGCAGTCATACCCATAGGGAATAAGAAAGTTAAATTAGAACCTGAAGAAAAGGAAAAATTTACTATCTTAAAATGAGATGACCCTAAAGCTCAGATCCTCTACCAAGAGCTAGAGTTTGATAATTACATGTTATTTACTAAAGATATTCTGAATGAGCAAGAAACTGAAGATTCATAAATGAAAGCCTTAAGTGAAGAACACGAGTCATCATCTATATGTACATTGGAGTTTGATGGAAGTTGTTCCTCGTCAGGATCTGGTTTACATGTAGTACTAATACCCTCTGAAGGATAACCCAAATCCATATCCATCAAATTATAGTTTTGGAATACAAATAACACTATAGAGTACAAAGCCCTACTTCTAGGGATAGTGACTGTGAAAGAAAAAGGAATAAAGATCCTGAAAACTCGAGGTGATGTAGAGCTCATTCTAAGAAAAATTAAAGGGCAATACTCTATGAAGAATCACAAGTTGAAGAATTATAGAAATAGATTTTAGGATGAAATAGAAGGCCTAGATGTTTTTTTTGTTGAAGTAGTGCCAAGGGAGATGAACACCAAAGCTGATTCCCTAGCAGTTTTCACTTCTCTACTACTACCCCATCCAGAATTCGAGGATAAGAAATACGAGATTGAAATTGTGTATCAATCCTTTGTTCCAGATAATATAGAATCTTGGCAAGTCTTTGAAGATGACAAGCGCTTGTAGCTATTCCTAGAAAAATGACAAATCTAGTTCTGAACATGAATTCAATGATGATAATCATAAAAAATCTGATGTCGAGAGGAAACATAACCAAAATGATGAAGTTCAACTTCGAGGTAATATCATTCCTCCATACTTTGTGTCTTTGGAAAAATTGTTTAATAGACATGATGCCTACATAAAACAAAAAAGGATAGAAAATGGTCCTACTACTACTGGGTATGAAGGGGTGAATATTGGAGATACTCATGATCCCAAAATGATTAATATTGGGAAATGTTGTTCACTTGAAGAGAAAGAAGCTACAAAAAAATTCTTCATAGAATATTAGGATGTTTTTTCCTAGAGTTACGAAGATTTGAAAAGCTATCAAGGTGGGAAGATAAAACATCAAATTCCCCTTAAATCTGATGTAGTCCCTTTCTGGCAGAAATAGAGGAATTACAATCCTAAGGTAGTGGATGCTATATTTCATTAAGTCGACAAGATGCCAAAGGCAAAAATCATCTATCACATCCATCATTCCACTTGGATAGCTAATATACTACAAGTTCGAAAAAAATGGAGAAATAAGGATCGATTTTGATTTCTAAAATTTGAACCAGGCATCACTAAAGGATAATTTTGCTCTTCCCAATATGGATTACTTACTACAAATAGTGGTTGGAGCTGAAATGATGTCCATGCTTGATGGATTCTCAGGTTACAATCAAGTTGAAGTGGAAGAAAAGGATCAACATAAAATAATGTTCACCACCCCATGGGGTACGTTTGCATATCATAGAATGCCCTTTGGACTCATTAATGCAAGTGCTACATTTCAAAGGTGTATGAGTAAAACATTTGCTTATCTAAAGGACTATATTATATTATATACTTGGATGATCTCATCGTGCTTTTGAAAAAGAGAAAATATCACATAGAGGATTTGAGAAAAGTATTGCAAAGGTGTCAGGAACATGGAATCTCACTTAATCCCAAAAAAAATATTTTCTGTGTGATAGAGGGAAAGCTCGTTGGCCATATAGTTTCTCAAGAGGGTATTAGAATTGGTTGTGAATGAGTCAAATCCATTCAAAGATTGAGCTTGCCATCAAATAAAATAGGAGTTAAATCATTCTTTGGGCAAGTGAATTTCCTCAGGAGGTTTGTACCAGATTTTGCAAAAACCACAAAGTGTATTGTGTACATGATGAAGGGGAATTCAAATTTCAAATGGAATGAGGCTAGAAAATAGGCCTTTGAAAATATAAAAACTGCTATTGCTAATCCTCCAATGTTATGTCACCCAAATTATAAGCGAGATTTCATCATCTAATATTATGCTTCTGAACACACTTTATCGGCAATACTTATGCAAGATAATAATGAAGGGATAGAAGCCCCAATAGCTTTCATGAGCATACCCCTAAAAAATCATGAATTGAAATACTCATAAATTGAGAAACATGCTTTTGTAGTAGTCAAAGCACAATTTTTTTTTGATTTTACATCTTGCATTCACATTTTGTCATTTACGTCTCGAATGTAGCAATAAAAAGTGTGTTAACACAATAGGATGTAGGGTGTAATGTCAGAGGAACATGGATAGAAAAGACACAAGAGTATGATATAGAAATTAAACCTACCAAGCTAGTAAGGGTAATGCCTTGTGTAAGGTGATTGCGAAAAATAAGATCGCTGAAGAATCAAAAGAATTGGGAGAAAAACAACTAGTTTGGCTATTGGTCTTCATGATCCGTGGTTTGAAAATATTACTTATCTACTAACATATGGAGAATTTCTATAGGGCTTAACTGCAAGACAAAGGAGGGATCTTAAATTGAAAGCAACTAAGTATGTAATTTGGGATGGCAAATTGTTTAAAAAAGCCATTGATGGCACTTTCCTCAGATGTGTAGACAAACAACAGCAAGAAAGGTTGTTGAAAACATTTCATGATGAAGCCTATGGAGGGCATTTTTCATCCTCAGTCATAGCTTTCAAAATATTAAGACAGTGCTATTACTCGTTGGGAATGTTCAAGGATGCCTATTCCTAGTTTGCAAAATGCAAAAAATGCAAGATGTTTACTGGGCGTCCTCAATTAGCCAGTCTACCGTTAAGTCCTATCATCATTAAGGGAGCTTTTCAAAAATGGGGTCTTGATTTCATTGGTCTGATTAATCCAACATCCAGTGCCAGTCACTAGTATGTGATAATTGCGATTGATTACTTCACTAAGTGGATGGAAGCCAAAGCAACTAAGAAAACTACTTCTGAAGTAGTATGCGAATTCATTAAGGTAAATATACTAGTTAGGTTTGGTGTTCCCATTAAATTAGTGATGGAAAACCTAATCTATTTCTCTTCAATTGAGATTACCAATTTTTTCTTTGAGCATGGAATCATAGTCAATCATTCGTCTGATTATTTCCCATAAGGAAATGGTCAAGCCGAGTTCGAAAACAAGAATTTGATAAATATTGTCAAGAAATTGGTATCAGATAATCAAAATACTTGGCACAAGAAAATTCATGAGGCACTATGGGTAGATAGAGTAACATCTAAGAGGGCAACTGGCACATCTCCTTTTGAATTAGTCTATGGAACTGAGGCTAATCTCTCATTACCTTTGGAATTGGCTATGAACAAACTCAAAACAGTGATTGAAGATGATATCTACAAAGATGGTTTAGAAAAAATGATTTTGTACATAAGCAAGATTGAAGAGGAAAGAGAAGAAATTGTAGATCACATCACACAACACTAGATGTGAGTAAACAATCTATTCGATAAGAAGGAAAGACCATGGAAATTCATTATAGGAGACAGTGTGTTACTCTGGGATAAGTGAAGTGCTCCAAAGGGTATACATAAAAAGTTTGATACCTTGTGGAAAGGTTCATTCATAATTCATCAGGCATTCAAGAATAATTCTTTCAAATTGGCTTATCAAGATGATGAAGTGCTACCCCTAACCTATAATGGTCAGGATCTAAAGCTTTATCAAATTTCAAATTGAGAATAGGTAACCCCTATATTGTATTATAGTTATGTTTAGTTCCTTTGCGTGTTTTCCTAGTTAGTTTTCCTTCCTTGCCTATGCTTCCCTATTTTTCCCTATTTTAGTTTTGCTGTGTTGCCACCTTTTATTTTTGAGTTCCTTACTTGGGTATAGTCTACCCAAGTCCCCAGTCAAAGCCAACTGTTGCCCTACTTTTCACCCTATAACCATTTTGCAAAAGTGGAAAATTTTGTGTCTCAGTTAAGCCTAAGTTTGTCTAGGTCTAGTTTTAATTCCTCTTAGGTGAAAAGAGTCTCCATTGGATTTTTCATCTTTCCCTTCTCTCACATTTTATGGCTGGGTGGTTTTCCTTGATGTTGTGGGTTTACGAGTAGCTTAGTACCTAATTCAATGGGGATTCTTTCAACATGTAAAAATTATTCACAAAGCTAGGCTTGTTTGTGACTTATCATGTTTTCGATGAAGGAAGGAAGCTTGTGGAAAAATGAGCATTGCCTTCTTCTTGAAAGGTTTTCTAGCCATGAAGGTGATTTCTCGCAAAGAGCAACAAATGAGGTTCACAGATTGATGTAAGAAGATAATGAGCTATCTTATGCAAAATCCCTATTTTCACTACAATATTCTACCTTGGAAGACATTCAAGATTCACCATAGCATTCAGAATGATCTTAGGTAGAAAACTCAAAATTGACTTCTCCTCGGCGAGCTTTTGACCCATGAAGTTCATTTTCTACCAAAGGTAGTTGTAAAGGAAAGAAATGAGAAAGTGTGCCCCCTTTCGACTTTCACAGTCCTTTTAAGCCTTTTTGAACCCAAAGGAAATATTAACTCAAAAGAAAAAGTTTAAAGGAAAGCATGGGCAGAAAAATGAGAATCGTCTTCTCTTCAATAGGTTTTTAACCCATGAGGATGATTTTTCACATTCAAGAGAAAATCAACTTTGTAAGCAGATTGGACCCACAAATTACACACAAAATATCTTAAGATGATAATGGAAACAATCTAACCTTTGTGAGAAAGGTATACTGAGTAGAATTTAATTAGGAAAATATTTCCTTATGGGGTACTTTGTTTATAATTCTCTAAAACTTAATGGGAAATAGAAAGGTAAGTATGAAAGAAAGGAAAGTTACTGTTGGGCCAATAGAAATAGTGAAAAGACACTGAAATATCTATTAGAGCTCTTGCATTTAGTATTTCAATGAATTTATCCTTTAATTCATTCATGTGGCATGAATCCTAAAGATTAATAGATGAATTGAGACTCCTATATAGATGCAAACATAACAGTTATTCAAACTACCACTTTTTCTTGAACTGTTATTCTATTAAATTGCATAATGCTTTCAAATAGTCCATATTTGCGAATTCAATATCCTATTCTTCATCTAGATTTGGAATTGCAATTTACTTCACTCTCATACAGAATGGCAACCAGGTTTGTGGGTTTTTATGGGATAAATGGAATCAAGTCCACATTGTAGAATTTCATTAATACTTCACTCCTTTTTTAAGATATGCAAGATTTCCAAAGGAGGTTGAAGTCAAAGCGGATTCATCCCATAATTGAGAAGCTCCGAGGAAGTGGACTAGTAGAGGTAGCTGGTTTCTTGGTGGCAGTCTAAGCTCTAGAATTGATTTATGAATGCATAAATCACTATAATCCAGACACCAGACAAATTGTGTTACCTGATCATATAGTATTAATCTCCATTTATAGGAAAACTATGGTGAATTGCCTTTGGGTTCTAGAACAGGAGGAGTTTCCAGACTTGATAGTAGGAGGACCAGTTTCTGAGTTCTCCACAAAGAAGATGGTGTGGAGGAAGGAAATTATGCAATCATGGTTTCAAAAGCTATGGAGCACCAAGAGTAAGGTCCCCAAAACTCTATTTGGCACTAATCTCAAACTTGAGACAGGGATAACTTTAAGGAACCCCCCCCTCCCAAAATTTATAAAATTGTGGTAAATCACATGTCATTTGGGTGAAAAAAATTAATAGTGTTGGTGAAATATGTATCAATCGATGGATATTTGGTGGCGAATTTCTTAAAAGTTTAGACAATTTTTATAAAATAATGGCGATTATAATTTTTGTTTTTAATAAAATTATTAATACTGATGGCGAATTATGTTTTGAAATATGGATATTGGTTGGCGAATATTTTAATAACCGATACCTTTTTTATAAAAAAATGGCGAAATTATTTTTCAAATAATTGAATTAATTTATTTGTTATGGCGAATGGTTTTTAGAAAGTTATGTTAAATGTATTATTTGAGAACTCAGACCGTCTAATGATCCAAGATCAATGGCTAAGGTTTAATTTCAGCCAACATTTCTTGAAGGAAGAAGAATAGTTGAGGTAGTCACCGGAATGTTGACACGTATCAAGTTGTCTGCGGAGTACAGTGTACCCAAAAATAATTAAATTCCATGTCAGTGATAGCGACATTCTCTCGCTAGTATAGCCACTAACCACACAAATTGTGATGTACTAGACTAGCGACATTGTCTATGAAGTACAGTGTACCCAAAAAGAATTAAATGCTACCACTAACCACACACCACTTCCCAAATTGTATAGCCGATTTCTGAAAGTATCGACAGTTAAAAATACCATTGCAGTTTAGTTTATTAAAAAAAACTAATTAAAATTTTTAATTGAACCAATTTTTAATATAGATTTTGAAAAACTCATAAAATTAATGAAGTACAAATACTCCCATCAAAACATTGATGAAGTACTTTTAAATTGTTATCAACAAATAAACTATTATTTTTACATATTTAAATATTTTATATTGATAGAACATATCAGTTTTAAAAGGATATTATAAATAAAATTTATTGATCTTTTAAATTAAATACATGTTCTATTTATAACCTCCCAACACTGAATTACTTAGTGTGAGGCTTGAAATTTGACAATCACCCCTAATTTTGAGATAAATTTTGTATTAAGTTTAATTAGTTAAATGCCTTTAATATATTTTTAATAGTATACACATTTTGATATGGGTTTATAGTGTATAACTGCATGAAAGGAAAAGTAAAAATATATTTTTAATAATAAAGGAAACATTTTAGCAAGTATTGCATATTTATTTGGTTCTCTAACTAATTTAAAATTAGAAATATTCAATTAGGTAAAAAACAAAAATAAAAATTTATAGTAAAGATATAAAATACTATCATTAAAATTTAGTCAAATGACTTTTACTTCCTAAAAATAATTAAAATGATTATTTGTTAATCTAACTAGGATTCAAATGTGTTATATGATAAAAAAAAAATCGTTTACAATTTTTTACAAATTTTATAATTCGCAAGTGTAACTTGAGAGCATTATATTTTTTACTTTAAATTGACAATTTATAAATTGAACTTATATTTCTAATTACTAATTAAATTAAAACTATAATGACAAATACACACACTTGTTATTATTACCAATACAAAATGAACAAAGCTCCGATGATTGAAATGATAAACATTAATTACATGTAGATTATAGACAAAAATTTAAAATTTAAAATGAACAAAGCTCAGGTTATTTAAATGATAAACATTAATTACATATAAAATATTAATTACATGATTCAGACTACCATCCGATGATAATATATCAATAGTTGAAGGTTTATTTCGGGACCAAATGTTTGGAATGAAGCCTCGACCTTGTTCAAGTGTCTGAAATGGTGACACGTTTCTATCTAGCGTGTATCACTTAAGTTGCAGGAGATAGTATATTGATGATGGATCATGTATTGTGATCCGAAACGTCGATGATAAATAAACACACACAATCGAATCCAAAAATTTTAGTACTTTAGTATATTGATGTCTTGTCACTATTAATTAATTACAATTTACAATTGGCCTTTTCCATCAGCTAAGCAGCTTGGCACGCATTACAGGACATACCATAGTCCACTAGCAGTAGTACTATTAGTCTTAATTACAATTGGCCTTTTCCATCGGTTAAGCAGCTTCACACACATTACAAAACAATGGATGGTGTTAGTGTTTAATTACAATTGGCATTTTTGGCACGTACTTGCAATTATGTTCAAGATTTGAGAATATTTGTTAATTTAATATAATTGAATTGACACTCGGACGGGAAAAAAAAAATCCTTGGCACCCTGCCCACCGAGCTTATTTATAGACGATTGAGCTACTTCTTTCATCATTGCTCATCTCATTTTTGGTAGTTGATAGGTCTGGTTTGTTTGGTGTTAGTCTGCTTAGCAGTTTGAACTTAGAGTTTGAACTTTGTAGTAAAGATGGACAACCCTATTCGCCTAAGATGCACTTTGGAAGAGGAGCAGAAGGCCTTTCTAGGTCGCGTTCCTGAGGAAAATCTCTTGTCGATTTGCAATGAGGTTGTTCCATGCTCTGGTGTGAAGTTTCTTATTGCTGCTGTCAAAATGGTCTTGGGGCATGAGTTTTTGAAGAATGAGAATCGGTATCGTGTCAACAGTGACATTGAGTCACAATTTCTAGCCTCCCTGCTTGACCTCAGAGCAGCAAGGGCTGAAATTGTGGTGCTTCTGAGGAAGATTTTTAAAGTAGTATATTTGGGCGATGACATTGAAATTGTCGCTCATGTAGTTTTAGGAGTGGGGATCCCTTGGGCGGGTGAAGTCCACAAGCTTTTGGAACCTGGCCAGAATGTGGTCTTGCAACTATTTTTACTGGGCTTGACTGTTGGGTAGTTGCAACACCATAGGAAATGCGCAAGAATTGGGTTGAATTTTCTTCGAAAATGGTTTTTCTTGCATAAAGTGGAAGATGGCAACCACTAGCTACAAGAATTCGCAACCATGGTCGATTCTGGTGGTTTCTAAATTCTACGATGAATAGTACAGTAGTACTAGAGTCTAGGGTTTTCCCCTGATTTTCTAAATTTGTAAATTTCAAGAAATATCAATAAAATTTCTAGAGTTTTAGTTCCATATAAAATTGTATTTCATTGTTTTAACTTCTTATGCTTACTTATGCAACATTGCAATATTTTGCATTTTTGAATTTCCTATTGAATTGTTTATAAAAGCCTATGTGAATATAAAATATTATTTATAATGATAATCACTAATACATTTCCCCTAGAAACAAGGTTGCAAAGCAACGTAGTTCCTCCCTCAGACTTTACCTAATAGCAAAATATGTTATTATTTAAAAATTATGTGAAACTTGATTGGTTCATGATGAAAAAGGCAATGAAATAATCCAATTTTCTTCATTAAAAATACAAATATTTTTTTCAACACCTCTATTTGTAAAATGTTATTCAAATATAGATATTTCAATCAAATATAGACATTTTAACTCTTTTAAATTGTCAATTTTCAAAAATTATTTTTTATATAGTTTAATTTCATATTTATTTTAATTTTTTAATTTGTATATAAGTTTAAATTAGAATTTAATTATTTTTATTTTTACATATCTAAACCAATGCTTTTAATAAATTTTCTTTTATTATTTATTTATATATATAAATAATAATTTTATTAGATTATACATTTATTTAACATATATAATTTTTGCTATATTGATATTTTTAATTTATACTTTAAAATACATAATATTAATTTTGTATCAATTTTAATAAAGTTCAAATTATTTAGCTTGGTATATTATCAACTTTATTTATTATAAGTGTGTTTGATTTTTTTAAAGCATAAATGTTATTTTAAAATTAATTTATGTTTTTTTATGCATTATATTTAACCTTAAGAATATTGTCCAACTTCTGCAATTGAATAAAATTATCACTTGAACAAGATATATAAAATAATTTAATAATTAAAATTAATCAATTTAACTCTTTTTAAAAAAAATTATACAATTTTATCTATATCTCATGTATAATTAGTTCATAAATATCTTTGGTATGATAAATGTTCTTTAGGATGTCATCTAATTTTAATTTAGCATGATACTATAATGTTTATTTATATATTCTTTTACTATTTTAATTAATATACATCATTGCAGTTATATAATTTAATAATATACTAAATATACTCGTAATTTAATGGGAGTGGGACCCACGACCCACGACCCACGGGGCCACCACACCATTCACCGGTGCCGTTGGATGTTTATAGATCAACGACCGAAGTTGAGTTTCGGGATGAAAGGAAAAAGAAACCCTGTCATTTCAAATGTGACTCGGAATCATGACACATGTCACTACTCAGTTAACACATTGACATAATCACATTCCACTTGCAGTTAACAGTGACGTTATGAATGACATTAATACATTATGACGGGTTAGGTAACACTAGTGGTCCACGATTCCACTCACATTTAAACTGAAAGTGTATTGTGTGACAAGTGTGATGACTATAGACTATAGAGTACAAATTGTACAATTTTGGAGCATTGAGTTTCATTAATTTTGCAGTTATATGTTGTCTACAGATTTAGAAATTAGAAAGGGGTTATAAATTACAATTTACAAAGTTATAGCGCAACAAAGTTACGAATTCTTAATTTCAAGGTTGAGGATTGTGGTCTGAGGAGAGCAACAAACTACAGTCTCTCAACTCTCTGCAAAAATCAAAACTAAGGGCAACGTAAACATGAACGGGTAAGTGTAACTACTAAAATTCTGAAAACTTACGTCCCACATTTTAAATTTTACAACTTTACTGTTTATATTATATAAAAAAATTTAGTCTGTAAGGTTTTAATTTTGAATCACCCCTGTAGGCTTGTAGCTGTGTTTAAATATTTACCACGATGGGCAAAACAAAAACCAAGAATAGCATGGGCAAAATAACAGAATTCCACAATATGCTTAAAACACCAGGTTTCAGTGATTTATTCCATGATATACATGATCCTGTTATTCATGGAAATAAGGGTATAATGGAGATAAGATTTGCACTTGAAAACAAGTGGAACAATCCAAATAAGGCTTCAAAATTTTGTTCATTTAACCCTAGTGTAAATGCAACTGCAAGTAAAATTGCACTGTGGGTAGCTGGGTCAGCACACATGGCGTTACCTCAAGTATTCCCTTGCCCAGAAATTGTTATGCTCTGCGCTGAAAATTATGATGAAAATATAAAATCAATTGTGAATAAAATTACTTAGGAGGAAATTTTGTCCATAACTGAGAGTGAATTTGCTAGTCTATTGAACCTAGGTTTTCAACAACAACAGTCAAACGTACATATTGACCTGGGAAAGCTGGCAGATGATTATGAAAAATTAGATGCAAAACAGAGATATTCTTATATCAAAGGAATAACAAGCGGTTGTAGGATGAGTCCAAATCACATGCCTCCTTATGATTTTGAATTTTTTGTGCCATGGGCACAAGACATTATTTCATTGCTAGCATTTTGTTTGGGATTGGATAGTAATAAACAAGTAGATGCCAACATTCTTGAAATGCTTTATCATATTCATTTTAAAAAAGAACCAGTAAGATATCATTATATTGAGCACATTGTTCGTTGCATGCAAGATTAATTACTAATGATTCAAATAGGTTCAGAGAAGACATTTAGATTCACAACCTACTTGTGCTATCTTCTCCTAGCAAAGCATCGTGTATTATTTGAGGAAAACAAGCTTTGCAATCAAACTCAAGGCCAAAATCCAATATATGAGTGGACACCTCAGATAAGGATGATTGATAATAGAAGGAACTACAACAATTTTGTAGACCTCTTTTTGGCACCAATGTACCATAAAATTACAGGCACTCCAATGCCTAGATTTCCTGTTACTTGTATAAATTGCATTCAACTTGGAAGTGAACTACAATTGGCTAACTGGTACTTAATGGAAGAGTACACTATGTTAAGGTTTTATGGTTCATGGGTAGAACCCTACAAACTTCCAATACATGTAACAGAGAGGGTATTTGCATTGGAATATGTACGACAAATGGAGAGCACAGATGTACTCTTTCATGGTCAGCAAAAGAAAATGATATTTCCCTCCTTGCCATTCTCATTTGGAGGGTTCGCATTTGAGAGAAGAGGATTCGAAGTGGTAGAAGTCTTTTTTTCAATTTTTTGATTTGATGTTGACAGTCACTGGCAGTATGATCCACTGAACATAATTGGAGCAAGGCTTAAGGGCATTGGGACTTCTGCAAGCAAATATCAACATGAAAGTATGCCTTTGATTGAAAAATTTAAAAACATGGACTCCTGAGAGGAGGTCAAAAAATAGATGGAGAAATATGCTGCTGAAAATAATATGTCAATACAGGAATTGTCATCACAAATAATGGCATTGCACAAATAGAAAGGAAAAGTGCAGGGCATGAAATTGTCCAATTTCTACAAGAAAGCTAATAAACCATCTACAAAACCTATTTCAAAAGAGCTAATGAATGATTGTATAGATGCTAGATGGAGTCGAAGCAAAATTTCTCAATTTTGGGAAATGAGGAAGAATCTCGGTGAGCCAAAGACCTCTTTAGATCTTGATGAGGTTGAAGAGGATACAATATTTGATGAATTGTGGAATAAGGAGCATCTGCCTGAAGCACATCACAGTGATACTGATGATGATTATGATGACCAAGATTCTTTGAATCCCTCATCCAGTACACAAATTCAGAGAGGAGTTGATGCATCCACCAAACTTCTATATAGAAAAGGGGCAGAAATTGTAGAAAAAATGGGCTATCAAGGTTATGGTGGTTTGGGTCCCAATGGAGAAGGGGTTTGGTTACCACCTCAACCACCAGCTATAGCACCAAAACATGGTCAGAAACCAGGCCTTTGGCATGGAGATCAATCATCAACTTAGTCAATTCCATCCACATTGGATTCATCTCAATTAATTAAATTTGTTCCTGCTTCATTTACAGTTCCACTTCCAAGCACTCAAATTCAATCCGAATCAACTGTCACTCCCATAGCTGTAGATATCATGGGTACAACTACAACTAGTGGTCCGAAAAGGACATTGTATATAGATGCAAAAAAATTTGGTCCTGGAGATCAAGAAAGTGTAAAGAAGCAGAAGGTTATGACAAGTATTAGTAGTAGTACTACTACTAGTACAACAACGCCAATGGTGACTGTGAGTCCAACAATTGCCCATCCTTCAGGAAAATCCCCTGAGAATAGTCCACAAACCCCACTAATGGGTCTAGGTGTTGGTTATCCTCATGGTATTAGTGGAAGCTCGTATATCAGAGCAAGTGCTACTGCTATTTCACCATTCAAACATTCAATTGTCTCACAAAATCCTAATTTTTGTTACAATGAATTTGTAACTAACTATGAAAAAAAAAAAAAAAAAGAATCGACAAAATAGTAAGACAATGAAGATGGAAGCAATTGCTGCAGCTTGTGATGCAGAACTTGCAACCAACAGGGTATTTCCCACATATGACCTAGATAAAGATATGATAGAATTCATGGTTGTTATGCCCCTAGCTAGAGATAACAATCCACCAGAGAGTTAGTTAGATCCATTTGAATTTCAAGTTAGCACCCTCCAAATGGATTTATCCAAAATAAAAAATGTGGACAAGATAAATGTGTCCAAAATGACCAACCAAGTGGTCTACAGTTCAGTGATGAAGTTGGAGAGAGAGAAAGGAAAGCTTTAGGGCATAATAGATAAGTTAGAGGAAGACCTGGCAAATGTATAGGCAAGTGAGAAAGAAGCAGTAAACAGGTGCAAAGAATTAGAGAAAAGGATAAAAAATTCATCCTCTGGCTCTAAAGAAGCAACTGATCAACAAGAAAAAATGGACATAGAACTGAAAAACTCTGAGGGAAAATTTGGAAAAAATGGGAAAAAAACTCCAAGATGAAAAAGACTCTTCAACAAAGTTATACAGAAACTTGGAGAATGCTGCAAATGTAAACAATAAGTTAAATAAAGAATTGGAAAATGAGAGGGTAAAAACAAAACAGTGGGAAGAGAAAGCAAAAGGGTGGGAAAATAAAGCAAAGCAAATAATAAAACATAGTGAACACCAGTACTCAGAAATGAAAGAAGACCTAAAGAAGGCAAATGATACTATTAAAAAGTATGAAAATGGCTTGAATGACCATGTAAATAATATAGTAAAGCAAATAAAAAATTACTTCTGGGGGCAAATAAAGACTTTTGCTGATAGGTTGTGTAATTGGTTCGAACTCTACGAAGCTCTTACAGATGTTTTTGGGAAGCTGAAAGAGCAACTTGAGGAGAACAAAAGTTTTGGTCAGAGACAGAAAACTGCAAAGCAGATTATGGAAGAAATCAATAGCACTGCTGATAGGCATTTGGCAAGCAAGGGAATTCAGGACCGCATTGGTTCAATAATAAAGGCGACCTCTGTATTTCATAAATGTCAAAAAATAACAGAAGTAGAAGAAGTTCTTGCTTTATTTGGGCCAAAGCTGCCAAGATGAACAATAAAAAAACAAAATTGATATCTCTTGGTTTACCTAGTCCTGGACCTGATTTCTCAACAACAGGTTTCGTTGGAAGAGAAGTTTACAAACAAAAGTTGGAGGACCAAATAACCTCTGATTTAGGCAACCTTCCTCAAAATAGAACTCATGAAGGCATTGCAAAGTGCATCAAAACATTCACAAATTTGCATGCACTAGTGGAACGAACATTGCTTGAAACTCGCTCTTCCAAGTATGGAATGCTGATGAGAATGTAGGTCATTTACCATAACATCAAAAATTTTGCCCTTCCAATCGAAGAAGAATGGAGCATACTATAGAAACTTATAGTCTGTATGTGAAAGTACTTTTAGTTTCAATCATCTCTATCTCTTTACTATATATGAATATCTTTCATATTATCCTACATACTATAGTTTAGACTCTAGAATTGAGTTTGAAGTAACAAGTTTGAACTTTGTTTTTTGAACAGGATCAATGTTGCAGTCTTGCAGATGCTGTTGCCTATGCCAAAATTGCTAATTTACTAAATTGGCCTGTCAAATGCAGAAATGTACAACTAAAGTTGTAGAGATGTTGTAGACTTGTAGATGTCTTATTGATTTAGATTTTGAGACTTCACATTAGGCAAATCGACCTGAAGTTGTTGTTGCTCTCTTGTTTCTATAAAAGGGAATTCAGGGTCATTGACTTACAAGAATTGTACCATACTAGTTGAATATTGCAAATGAAAACCATTAATAATTATTAATTGTGGAATTGAATCTATGATTCTATCTAATTTTCATGTTTTCCAATTCAATGTATGTTGAATAAATGAATAAAATAGAAAACAAAATTTCATTCAGAAATTTCAAATTCAAATATGAATGATCATTGATGACATGATATAAACTACACTCTACAATAATAATACTCTTTGTTCTCAAATTTTAATGATGAAACATAATGTATTCTAATTTCTTTCTTTTCTAAAATGAACATTGAATGATAGGATATCATATAGTAGTTAATAAGTTCAAAAAATACCTATTGGTTGCCACTGCTAATTTAGCAAAAATTTCTTAAATTTTCCAATTCATCTATATGCCATCATCATCATCCAATTCTGGTAGTCCTGTTGCTTCATTGTTCTCTTCATTTTCGTTTGTGTCTTCTTCAACTTCAAGTTCACTCCCAATCCCATGGCCAGTGCCACTGCCAACTGTACTTGTCCCACTTGGAGTCACTGTAGGAGATTGGTTAATGGTGTTGCCTAGTCCCACCCTTCTTCTTTTGCATCTTTTCTTCTAGATTTCCAATGCTTTTTGAAAAGGAAAAGTATTGACATTATACCTAGATGTGTATACCCTCAAGCATGATTCCAAATTCTTGTCTAGTTTGTTGCTTAGCTTTGATTGTAGGAAGCCCAAAGCATTGAAAACTCTCTCATCCTCCACTGAACCCAATATCATGGTTTGACATAGATCAGCAAGCTTGAAGTACTCTGAAATTTCTTCACGCAATAATGTGCTCTGTTTTAGTTCTGTCCAAAGCTTTGTTTCCAAGCCCTCTTCATGTGGGTTACACATTAATTGATATTGATGCTTCATGGTCCTTGCAAAGGTGCCTGATTGCTATCTAAGAAGACCCTCATCTAATATTTTGTTGATAGTCACTCCATTGAATTCTATAGATTTGCAAAATTCCTTTATCAAAATCAACAACCTTCTACGATAATCTTCCTTATTGTTGAAGGACCAATATTGAGGAAACACAATTGCCATGGCCTCAAGTAGTTGATCATATAGGAACCGTGATATTATTTCAGAGGAAACTCTATAGGCTATGTCCCTTGCAATAGATGCTATAGAATCGATGATCTTGGTAAACTCTTCCCTTGTAACTCTTATAGCTCGCTTCTTTGGGGCACTGTAGTACATTGGTATCTAAAATTCCCTTACACAAACACATAAATCTCCATTTTCAATGATCTTTAAATAATTATCAAGATCGTCCAAATTTGTTAGTTTCTACCAGTGATTAAATCTATCATCGGATAAATTTAGGTTAGTACGATAGAGACTATCGAGGGCTCGACGTGACATTTTACGCAACTGAGCATATTCTGCAATATACATGGCTCTTTGCTAGGATTTTTTCATAATTAACCTCATTTCTTCTAGCATGGGAAGAAGAGATGCCAAAGTCAAAAGTGTCTCTATATTGCTTAACCTTCGAAGTAGGTCGCCACATCTCTGATTTTTTGCATTGTCTCGATTTTCGTACATCAGTCCAATCAAAGATTGATATTCAAAAAATACTCGATGCACTAGTCCATCCAAAGAGATCCATCTAGTATCAACATCTTTTAGAAGCTTGTTTCCATCGGTAATTCCATCAGCAAAGTGCTGAAATTCCCTAAAACGCTTGGGACTTCGACAAAAATATGCATACAGCTCTCTTACTAAATCTTCAACCTTGTTTACTAAAGGAAACTTCTTCACAACTCTAAAAGCAAGATTCATCCTATGGGCCATTCAGTGAATGGCAACAACATATGGTGAACAAGAAGCCTGCATCTTTGTGCAAAGACCATTCCTTTGACCTTGCATTACTGAAGCTCCATCTGCTCCAACACAGACCAACTTCTTCGCTATTGTCAATTCATCCATAGCTCCATATTCAATTAAATTGCTCTTTACTAATTGAAATAAAGTTTTTTCTGTCTCATTGTCTCTTAATTTAGCAACAGATAGTAGATGTTGTTGGCGGACATTATTCTGTACAGTATAAACATGCATGCATACCCATGGACGTATTATCTATTGCTGTAATTTCGTCTAAGGACAATGCAATAAAAGGTTGACTCTTTTATTTTTCTTTGTACATCCTCTATTTCAACCTGCGCAATACAACTTGCCCATTCCCATCCACTGTTTATCGACCAATGATTGACAAGATAGTTAGGAACTTTCAGAAAGTGTAAAAAACCACTCATTTCTGGATAGTCTGTCATTGGATGCCCTTTGCTCAAAATATAGAAAACATTACTTAATTGAACAGCTTTTCCACATTCTTCTACTTCACTTGCTTTTGCAAAAATAGCATTAATAGAACCTTGAACTTCACCAGGCTTCATCTAAAATTTCTGAAACATATAATATTCTTCAGCATTCCTTTTATGTTGACATTGCTCCCTTTTTTTATATCTTACCACTTTTGTTTTCTTACCATCTACAGTTGAGGTTTCGTAAATCTTACCAACATGTTTCTCTATAGTGTCTAGTTTAAGCTGCAATCGCTTTTCCTTTTTATACTTCCAACTACAAATTGCACATATGCATTCTACTGGTGGCTCACCTATAATTGGATTGTCCACGGGCTCAATGAATGGATACTTTTCTACCCAATCAAATTTAAATCTCCTAGCCATCTCTTAATGATGATCAATTTTTTCTTTTGATATTCCTCTCCCTTTAGTGTCACTGTTACTGTTAATTGCACCATCATCATCACCAAAGTTGATTGATTCATCCTAGTACTGGTTATTTACTAGATATTCTTCTTCAAGGTCATCTTCATTAGAGATATCAGGTTCTGCAACTCCGTCACCAGATTTATTAGGCTCCCCAATTTGTTGAATGGACTCCTGTGTCAGTTGAGATTGTACAGGCTCCTCTGATGATGTACCTTCCTTACTTTGACCAACACTATTGCATCTACCCCTACCAAAGTATGAAGATATATTTTTGCATTTTGTTGGCCTCTCTTGGACATCTCCACCTTCATTAGTCCTACTCCTCTTCCTATTTAAATTTGACTGTGACATCTCCATCAAATTAAGGCTGCAATAAAATACTATGGACTCGTAGTCATAGTGATTCCAGTTCTCTACTCATTGTAATACTATGAAGAAGGCTCCTTCTTTCAACATGTTTCAATAATGAAACTCATGTCTTAAATAGACAACTACAAATAAACCGTTTTCATTTTGGCGAATGGGTCGACCGTTACATATGATAAGAACTAATATTTGGTGAAGCCCACGTAATTTCAAGTAATCGAGTGGGTGAATAGGGCGGGAATTTGGGACCCCATTATATGTGATGCATGGTGAATTGGGTCCTAGGACAAATAAAAATTTCACATAGGAAAATGGGAATTTGGCGAATGATGATCGTCGAAAGAGACACTCAATTAATTCCATGGTGAATAAGAGTAAACATTAAAGAGAAATATGGGTGAAGAACCCGACTACCAAATTGAAATTACATAATAATAGTGACGAATGTTCAGACCACTATATGAGTATTTTATAAAATCTAGGCGAACTAGTCAACTAGTATACGGTGTTTTTTTTGCCAATTTCTATAGCCCGATCGAGACATATTCGCCAATTGGTGACTAATCGCCACTAGAAAAATCCTTGACTTGAGATTGTCGACATTCTAGTTCTCTTGTACAAATTAAAAGGTGAGGTAGAAGCTCTAAATTTTGTTGAACAATATTTCTTTCTGGTGCAAGTTATTTGTTTAGATATGCAATATATTGACTGGGCTCATGAGGTAAGTGAAAATCCTTCCAATGCTCTTAGTGCTGCGAAGTTGTACAACACTTTCTATATGTCTTCCTTTCTAATTTATATGCTAGCATCTCTACAGTTATGGTTGGGCCTTCTGAGAATAGAAAACTTTCCTAATGATGTGAAGTGTTATGAGTTCTATCCACGTTTGGAATAGCAAAATAGCTATGTGGAGTATGTTAAAGTTAATGATGAATTCATAATGAGAATTTGTAGGCAACTCCAAGAATGCTCGAAGAGGAGATTCAGTTTGGAGGCAATGGCAGCTATTAGTTAGTTTGAAAACTATTTTTATCTAGTTCTCATTTTTCTCATATTTGCATCTTGTAGCTTTCGATGGATTCACCTTGAAGCTACCCAGGTATCTGAGTGACATGATTGTGTTAATAAAGATTGTAAGGCAAGTGGTCTAGGTGAATGTGCTAAGTGGAAGCTTGAAGAAGAAGGGATATGAGTTTCCTATGAAGGTAGGAGCTTATAGTTGTGAGTTCAGGTATAATGTAAAGAATATGCTCAAAGCATTTGAGATGAAATACCAATTGGAGATGTGAATGTTTGATCCAAATGGATATGCTAGGGATGTATTGTAGATTGGGAGTGTGATCAAACACATTACAACTATTGAAGACTATTGGGTGGATTGTAAAGATGAATTTGAAAGTTGAGATCATGCTTTTACTAGGCTCACAGTGGAGCAAATAAAAACATATAGTATCAATCTTAATGTTAAAGGATTGGAGGATGATGGGAAATATATGTATAGTAATACATATCTGACTAAGTTAAAAAAACACTCCTATCAATTCGGAGCCCTATGAGAATGCTAAGGAAGATTTAGACACTATGATGGCCCAAATCATCAAAAGAATTGGGAAGTGGGTCGAATGGACAACCAAAAGAAGCCAGAGTAAGGGCATAACCACTCAAGCTTCTCTAGCAACTATAGCTGCCTCTTCCTCCTAGAGTGCTACACCAGGCATAGCACTAGTTATCACTCAAGGACCAGCTCAACCATCAGGAGGAGGTGACCAACCTCCAGATAAGAGAATTCCCATAACTAAGATGTGTCATGATGGCTCCCTCGCAGTTATTGGAACCAAACTGATGCCGAGGAAAATAAGACAAAGGAGCCAAATCATAGTGGTGTTACCTTAGTTCCCTCTCCTCATGTTACCCCAGTTACCTCTCCTCATGCTACACCAATCCTCTCTCCTCATCATAACACAATTCTGCTAGTAAGTGCTACACTTCTAAAACCAAGTTGCTCCTTAGTACATATAGTAGATTTGGGAGATGGAAAGAGCAGTAACAGTGAATTTACTGAATCTGAAGAGGCAACAAAGAGAACCTTAGCGGTGGAGAAAGGCCATAGCTCTTCCAAACTCATTTCTCAGGCTCCAAAGAATCCCTTCTCTTCAATTACGATGATAATCACTCTAGTCAAGAAGAAGATGTTTAGCATAGATTCACTTGGGACGAGCTCCAAGGTGATAGGCACTAATTATTCGTTAGAGGATACTCTAGAGAGAAAGATAAAAAGGAAAGATGAAAGCCCCCTAACGAAGGATACCATATCCCTTGCAGTTCATTCTAGATTTGCATTAACCAAGGTAAAGAAGTAGAAAACTTTGTCTATACTTGGGCAAGATCTAAAAATAGGGCACCTAACAATGGAGATAGCCAAACCCAACAAAGAAGGAAGAATTGAAGATATTACTACTAATGATTTTACTCTACACTTAGTGGGTCTTGGAGAGGTTAGACATGACACCAAGTATGGCTTGTGGAAGTCAACCAATGAAGTAATTGAGGGACAATTAGAAACCTAAAGTTATCAAAAGCTAAGATGAAGGTTGAGATAGAAGAGTTGAATAGATTTATCAGACAATTAGTCACTCCATTGGCAACTATCTCTAGAGTATCGGTAACAAGAAATCCTACTATTGCTGAAGTTCAAGCCTTTATCACTCAACTTTAGGAAGATGGGAACTTTGGCCAAATTGGTAAAGACTAGATTGGGAAGCTCAAATTAGAGGGAGTTACTATAATAGAACAAATTGGCAATGTTATCTTAAGATTAGAAACATAGAAGGATAACATCTTAGCAAATAGTAGTACTCTAGTTGGAGAAGGAGAGAAGAGAGATGATTGTATCTCTCTTCTTAAGTTGATTATTCAAATGAAGGAAAAGGGAGCCATTGAAGCAAAAATCTTGCCAAAGGGAGACAAACCTCTATTTGAATGGCTTTAGAGCATGCAGTTTCAGTCAGAAATGATCTCATTAGTAGAAAAAAGACTTAAGGAAACAAAGGATAAAGTGAAGAAGACCTAAGATAGAGGATTTGAACTCATGAGGGGACTACATATAGATTCACAGAATAGTAGCTAGGGGAAAGCACTCATTGGGAAAAACATCATGAAGGAGAATTTCTCCAAATTTGTAGTTAGTCTGACTGATGTATCTTCCAATAATCAAAACAAAGTTGTGGAACTCCAGAAACGCAGCGAATGCATACATGTGGCCACAGAGGAATTTCCAAATCAATTGTATGCTATGAAGGAGTTGTCCAGGGAACATTCTAAGTGGCTCTTGAGATACACCAACATACACATGCTTAGGCATGAAGAGCTAATCCAAATCATAGTTCCTGCTAAGGCCTATAGAACAAAAGTAGTAAAGGGGAAGAAGACGAAGTGATTCACATTCTGCTTCCTTTTCACTTTCTTATGTAATTATTACAATATGACAAACTGGTTTCTTGCCATTTGTCATTCTTTGAGCAGATGAATCGATTGAACTTCTATTGTAACGGTCATCTCAGAATCCTATATGTATGAAATTGAAAGATTAATAAAAGGTCATTAAATTTTTGGTGTGAAGTACTTGATGTCATAGAGTCAATTGAATGACATTTTGTATCAACTATTTTTGTTCTATTTCTGTTAGTTGTAGTTATATGTTTTCTCTTTTGTCTAGATTGAAGCAAGGAAAGAATGGAGTTTCATTCCCCTATTTCAAGGTAATGAATGGATGTGATAAGTAGTGTCATTGCATGTTCAAAGAGGAATCCCTTAAATGTTTTTCCCTTTTAGTTAACTTCTTCTTCTCTGAAGTTCAGATCCTAGTTAATTCAATTCAGTATTAGTTGTTATGCTATTAAGTTTTGTGAGTTCATAAGATGTGTGGGTTGATAAACTTAATCATTTCCTCAGAAGTCCTTTTTTCTGCCTGATTTTGATCCTGTTTAGGTCTGGCTCAATTTTACCTCTTCTATTCTTAGGTCAAGAACACACCCCCATATCAGTTTTAGGAATAAAACACAATTCATTGCAAATCCATGATAGGGAGCTATACCTATTAATTCAAAGAAAGGCCAATCTATCTAGAAGTGGCTTTTCAACTGCTTGTAATAAGATATTGCTCATAATTTGGGCATTCAAGAGTCATAATAAAAAAAGAACAAATTTATTTACCAATAGGTCACTGAATAAAGAAATACCCTAGACTCCTTTTCTTCATTAGATTCTCTCACATGAAAACCTTTTCTTTTGACCAACTGTCTCTATAAATAAAGAATTAAGATATTTTGTCACTTAACCACAATTGTCCATTTTAGGAATAGATAGGATTAGGTAGCATACAATGAATCTACCCACTTTTCCATTTGGTTCCTATAGAAACTTCTTCTACAATGTTTCTTGAATTTGCCTCAAAATGGTTTACCTTGAATTTTGTGCCATAAACTCATCATAGTTATCTTCCAAACACCTCACACAATTCAAGAAAACAAAATAGACATCTTAGATTTGTCAAATCTTTGATTTAACACTATTTGATGTCACTCAACAACTATATTGTTTTGTTGCTTGGCCAATGCTAGTTCACTCGACAAACACTAAAGTTTTCTGATGCTCGACACCAACTAAACTTTACTTAGCATATACTAACAATGACTCAGATTGCACTAATTTTCATCTTTTCTTTACACTTCTTTTTTTTGACTCAACTTCCATTGATTTTTGCTTAGATTGCACTGATTTCTTGTCAAGGCTTAGCAGACATTTTTCATACTTGATATTCTTCTAGTCTTAACTTGAGTAATATTTCATTTTAGACTTTAAGTAGATAAATAATACACCATAGTATCAATGCCTTACTTGGTCTTAGTGCTTCTTTTTCATGCAAAATAACTCAACCTTTCTCTAGGTGCTATTGTTATCTCCTCTTTTCAAATCATCTTCATCAATCAACTAAATGATAGCTTTTAGTCCAAAAATAAATTATCTCACCAATAGATAGTAGGTTTGACATCGTTGACAAAATATTGATTGTTCCATTACAGGTTCTTTTCTTCAAAACAATCTTATATAAACAATCTCCCTATTTAGCATTGATGGCAAACCAATACTAACAACAATACCAAAAAGAAAATAAATCTTTGAAATTTCTCCCTCTATCAGTGTAGTATATGTCCTTCCTCTATTTAGGGTAATGTGAGCTTTGTCAAGTTCCTTTACTATTACTTCTTTCTTATATCTCTCTCTTTAGAGCATCTCTCCCTTATTCTGATATTCAGGTATCTATCTTTCTCTGCTATGTTCTTATCTCTCTTCTTATATCTCCCTTGGTACTTTCTCCCTCTTACTAGGTATATGTATGTGTATTTCTCCCTTTTTCTTATCTCTCCTTCTTTGACAACAATGCCAAAGACTTGCCATCTCTGTATGCAAATATAATTAATTCTAGATTCTCCCTCTGTCACCTTTCATGTGACTTTAAGTCTTCAAATTTAGTTCCTTCATTACTTTAGGCAACTCCTAAAGTAATATCCACCGCATCAAGTTGTAAGATACAACATT
Organism: Cupressus sempervirens; assembly: GCA_028749045.1. Taxonomy (NCBI): domain Eukaryota; kingdom Viridiplantae; phylum Streptophyta; class Pinopsida; order Cupressales; family Cupressaceae; genus Cupressus; species Cupressus sempervirens. Next base: position 596,239,999 of record CM053788.1, on the reverse strand, counting down.
CAACTTAGTTGATGTAGAGCTCTACTTAAACTTCTTAAGTAGCTTTGGATAGGGGTATCACCCCTAGTTTACCTCTTAGATATTCATGAACATCCTTAGGTAAAAATTTTGTGAATAACTATATGTTCTTTTGTATTCACATATTTCATCCTCACTTCTTTTTCTTGAACTAAATCTCTCAAGTAATGATACTTGATTGCAATGCGCTTAGTATTTCTATGCATCACAAGGTTCTTTGATATATTTATAGCACTTGTATTATCAAAATAAAGTACCATAGGCTCAATGATTTCCTCCTTCATACCTTTGAGTAGTTGTTTTATCTATACCACATTTGTACAATTTACTACAACAACCAGATATTCAACTTTAGTAGTAGATTGATATATGAAATTTTGTTTCTTGCTGGTCTAGGTGACTAATCTCTTTCCTAAGAAAAATGCTTCACCACTTCATGTGCTCTTCTTTCATTAATGTTTCTAGTCCAATCAACATCAGTATAGGCTCTCAACTTATATTTTTTATTTTTCTTGTAGTGCAGATCATTGTCTTATGTTCCTTTTAGATATCTCATTATTCTCTTAATAACCATCAAATGATTCTCCTTAAGATTTGCAGAGAATCTTGCAACAATCCCGATAGATACTGCAATGTCAGGTCTGCTATGCACTACATATTACAATTTTCCAATCATAGACCTATACAATGTTTGATTTACATCAGTTGAATCATCATTCTTTGACAGTTTATGCCTTATCACCATAGGTGTGCTAATTGGTTTGGAATCTTCCAATCCAAAAGTTTTCAATATTTCCTTAACATACTTAGACTGAGTGATGTATATTCCATATTTTATCTGATATAATTGCAAACCAAAAAAGAACTTGATCTCTCCAAATGTAGACATCTCAAATTATTTCTTCATTTCATTTGCAAATGGCTTACATAATGTATTTTGAACTCCAAGTATGATATCATCAACAAAAAATTTAGCTAGAAAAATACCTTTACCTCCTTCTGTCTTCAAGTATAGATTGGTGTTATCACTAGTCTTCTCAAAAATAATCTTTAGAAGATAATTGTGAAGCCTTTCATTCTATGTTCTTGGGGATTGTTTTAAACCATATAAAGCTTTGTGTAGTCTACATACCATGTTCTTGTTATTAGCACCAACAAATCCTTCTAGCTATTCTATATAAGGGTAAAAACATAGACCTGTGTCACCCTTTTGAAAAGGAAAAGGCTAATAAAAGTATAACTGTTCACCTTCAATGATATCAAACTGGTATTATTATTTAGAAATTAAATACAAAGTAAAATAATGAAATGTGTAAAAATGGTTGAAGTTTAGGATTATATTTTTTAATAATTATTTGGAATAAGAAATGATATATTTTCCTATTTTTTATAGATAATTTTTTAGTTGCTGGAAAATGCTAAAAAGTAAGGGTTAAGTTCCCACCACAAAACTATATGGAAATAAACATGTTTCTATTTGAACTCAGACTATGTTATAGATAACACATATAGATAGAGCAATCAACAATAAAAATTGACTTTAGACCTATATTTTCTCTTTTATAGTGATTCAAATTTCACCTCACCCCAAATCGATAGTTTTCATCTCCCACCACATTTTTAAAAACAAATCTTTTCTAACTAAAAGATAAATTTTACATTTTGAAAGAGGACTCTCTCCTCTAGAATGTCATATAATTTATTTTATTTTTTGGATATGATTTAATATTTTTTTCTTTCTCAAAATTGACATTTTTTCGAGTGTTAAAATACATGCTTGTAGAAAATTTTAATTACAATATACTATATCTAATTAAAACACTAGAAACTCTGCATGAAATTATTCTTGACTTTGAATTCTATAAAATGGTGTTTTTATTTTACTAAAAAAATATCATAAAAATTAGTAAGAGATATCAAAACATTAGTTTTCTGAAATAATATTATTTCTTTAGTAATTGGATAAAGGCTAGTATAAAACATGCATTTAATAGGCATTTCCAATTGGAAAAATGTGAGATCATATATAACATAGCTAGAATGAATTCATCTAGATCATATGTTTGAGAAAAATTGATTTTTGATAGAAATACTCAAATTTAGTTGTTCTAATAAGTCAACCTGAAAGGTGACAGAACTTTGTACTTTTACCCATAAACCTCTTCTTCTAATATGCCATTTAGAAATGTTGACTTCACATCCATTTGATAAACTTTGAAACCTTTGTATGCAGAGTTCTTACTTCTTCTAATCTTGCAATAGGGGCAAATGTTTCTCCATAGTCTATTCCTTCTTCTTATGCATACCCCTTGCAAACTAATCTTACCTTATTTCTTGTGACTTCACCATTTTCATCTAACTTGTTTTTGTACACCCACTTGGTTCTAATCACATTCTTGTCCTCTAGTCTGGGAGCTAGAGTCCATGTCTTGTTTTTCTCAATCTTCCCAATCTCTTCTTTCATGGCTTTACTCCAATCCTCATTTACTAAGGCATTTTTCACCATCTTAGGCTCATGCATGCTCAAAAAAAATGTCTAACTTCTTAGCCTATTCCTTGTCATTGGTGTAACATCTTTGTGTTAAATAATTTGTTCAGTAGGGTGATGTCTTTTGACATACTTTGACAATCTTGGCTTTGTCTTCTTTCTTCATTAGGTTTGTCAACTTCTTAATTACTATGTACTTCTCTATCTAGTAATTCAACATTTCTTTCATGTACACTTATCTCAGAATCAAAATGTACCCTAGCTTCTGTCTACAACTTGGTTCTTGACTTTAACTTGATTTCTGAATACAACTCAATATTCATTATATGTGACTCGGTAGTCACTGAAACATGTTGTTGATTTGCAACTTGGTTTACACCATTTTCATTAGTAGGCATACATTCATAAAAGTATACAAATGATTTGAACTCTTTAGGTTCCTTCATAGGTTCAACTTCACGTACCTCTGTATATTCACCAAACTTCACATTTACACTTTACACAACTTTGTCAGTGTTAGTATTTAAACACTTATCAACTTTACTTCTTGTGAAGTAACCAAGTAATATACCTTCTTCACTTTTAGCATCTAATTTTCCATTCCTAAAATCCTTAAGAATGTAACACTTGCTTCCAAACACCTTAAAATATTTTACAATGGGTGAGTATCCATACCATAATTCAAAAGGTGTTGAATGAGTACCTTTCTTGACTTGCACATGATTCAAGTTATAGTCAACTATACTCACAACCTCTCTCCAATATTTCAAAGACACATTCTTCTCCATCATGAGTGTTCTAGCATATTCCATTATGGATTCATTCCTTCTTTTAGCAATCCCATTTTGTGGAGGGGTCTTAGGTGCATAAGTCTATCTTTTGATTCCTCTATTATTACAAAACATCTCAAAACTCATTTGATGCAAATTCTCCACATTTGTCAGATCTCAGACATTTCAAGCTTTTTCTTGTCTCCTTTTCAACTCTAGATAAGTACCACTTAAACATTTGGAAAGTATTAGATTTTTGTTTCTAAAATATAACTGTCATCATCCTAGAATAATCATCAACAAATAGGATAATGTACTTATCAGCTTTGTAGCTTTGCACACTAATTGGTCCACACAAGTCAGTATGAACAATCTCCAAAATTTCTTTAGAGGTGCGAGTCTTACTTTTAAAACTAGATTTTTTCATTTTTCCTAAATGACATTGTTTGCATATCATATTATCAGGTTTCTTCACTTTAGACAAACCTCTCACTCTTTTCATGTTACTGATACTGACCAAGTTATCAAAGTTAACATGACATAACCTATTTTTCCATAACCACACATCATCAAATTCTACAACAAGGAAAGTAGCATGATTTATATCAAGATAGAATAAATTACCTCTAGTCTAATCACATTTCACAATTAGTTTCCCATCAGTGTCATAGCTCTTTATTATCTTGTTCTCAAACTCAACTTTGCAACCTGAACTATTCAATTGTGACACACTCAATAAATTATAGTTAAGTCCTTCTACATAATAAACATTGTCACACATGATCTTTTTTATGAGTTTGATTTATCCTTTTCCTTTTATTAGAAAGGGTGCATTATTGCCAAACCTTACACTATTTCCATCATAATAATCAAGGGTAATGAACTTACTTTTATTTCTAGTCATGTGATGTGAACACCCATTATCGATGATCTATTTGTCACTCTTGTTCACATAAGATACTAGTGAAGTTGCCTCATCCTCATCAACATCATCCTTCACTACAACATACACCACTTCATCATCATGGTCATTAGATCCATCTTTTGTTTCCTCCTCAACAATGTAGCAAGACTTTTTGCCTTTGTCTTTGTAATCTGTGTTGTCCTCATCTCTTTTACTTCTATATTTGTCTCCACCTCTATTGTTCCTTTTCTCTAGACACCTAGCAACAATATGACCAACCTCATTGCAATTAAAGCACATGATAGGTAACTTACCTTTGAATTTATCTTTTCCTCTATGAAATGTCCTTGCTAGTAGTGCTTCAAGTTGTTCTACATCTTCCTCATCTATATCACTATCACTAGAAACATATTTGACCTTTTTCTTCTTCTCTTTAGGTTCTTTTAATGACAGTTTAGCTTTGAAAGCAGATTCAACATTCTTAGATTTGAAATTTATCAAAATTAGAGAGTTCAAAGGTACTAAGTCTACCTATAAATCTTTCAAGGGTTAGATCATTACTAGGTGTACACCTTAGTTTTTGTATGGCAGAAACTCTAATAAAAAAGATGGGCAATATGGTTCTTATTACTTTTTTGATCACATTATCATCTTCAATCTTACTAGTTTCTCATCTAATAGCATTGACTACTTCTTTTACTTTGGCATAATATTGAACTATATTCTCACCTTATTGCATTCTCATATCATCAAACTTACCTCTAAGACTTTCAGATTTGGCTCTTAGTACATTTTTGTCTCCTCCATAGATCTTTTCTATAGCATCCCACATCTTCTTAATGGTATCACATTCCTTGATGTCATCAAACTCAATGTAGCTTAGGGTAGATGCTATCTCCAACATTTCTTGATTATGTTCTTTCTTCTTTTTTAGATCCTTGATAGTTAGGGTTCCAATAGGGTCAACATGCTCAATAGTGATGGTATATTGTGCATGATCTCCAAGGCCTCCTAGATGTAGCTTCATTAGAATTTTCCATGTAGGAAAGTTCTCCTTGTTGAGCTTGGGTAGCTCTCTTTTGGAAATCTTGATCTTTTGCTTCTAGTACCTTCAAACTAGTCCTCTTAAGCCCTATGGCTCTGATACCAATTGTTGGAATTCTTTACAATAACTGGGGGGGGGGGGGGGGTGAATCAGTTATTAAAGGTCCAAATTTACAAATAAAACTTTTCAATTCTTAGTATATCCATGTCCATAAAACCTTATCATTTATGCATCCATTAGATCATACAATACATAAACTTTTTAGGTTACTATCCTAGGTCAAAATACCTTTGCAGAAATGTAAACATGAAACAACATAAGAACATTCATATAATTTGACACAAGGATTTTATGTGGAAACCCAATTTGGGAAAACCCATCAGTAACATGCTACTAATTCTCACTCTTTTGAAGTGATTCCCTATGAAAGGCTAGCCATATTAAAGGTTACAATAAACATTGCTAAATGTGACCTAGTTAATGGATTTCAATCACACTATTAGGAGTGAGCCTTGTTAGAGGACTTTAGACCATTCCATTAGAATGTCACCTAGTTAAAGGATTTACAAATGACTGTTAGGTCAACCTTAATCCAAAGGATTTAATTTAGATTGATACAATGATTAGAACGTAACAGTAAGGCTTCATCTATTAACGAATTACAACTCACTTAAAGATTACATATCTCTATTTCAATCCTCCATTCTGCTTGGCATTCACACACTTCAGCTCTAATAATGTGTTCACCCATCAAGCATTCATATTCTGAAGCCTTCTTTCTTTACATGCCAACTATAGTCACTTCTATTTAGCCATTGAATGAAGTAATACCCTAGACTCCTTGTCTTTCTTAGGTTCTTGCACATGACAGCCTTTTCTTCTAACTAGATATCTCTATAAATAGAGAATTAAGATCTTTTGCCACTTAAACACAATCGTCCATTTTAGGGTTAGGTAGGATTAGGTAGGATACAATGAGTCTACCTACTTTTCCATTTGGTTCCTCTAGAAACTTCTTCTACAATCTTCCTTGAATTCATCGCAAAATAGTTTACCTTGAATTCTATGTAACCACCTCATCATAGTTATCTTCCACACGCTTTACATAATTCAAAAAAAAAATAGCCAGCTCAAATTCATCAAATCTTTTATTTAACATTATTTTCTATCACTCGAAAACTATACTATTCTGTCACTTAGCCAAGACTAGTTCACTCGGAAAATACTAAAATTTATTGATGCTCGACACCAACTAAACTTTACTTGACATATACTAACAATCACTTGACTTACACTATTTTTCATCTTTTCTTGATACCTCTTGTTTTTCACTTGGCTTCCATCAATTTTTGCTTGGCTTGCACTAACTAGTTCTTTTCATGCTTGATCTTCTTCCAGTCTTAACTTAAGTAATCTTTCATTTCAAATTTTAAGTAGATAAACAATACACTATAGTATCAATGTCTTACTTGGACCATGCTTCTTTTTCATACAAAATAACTTGACCTTTCTCTAGGTGCTATTGTTATCTTCTCTTTTTAAATCCTCTTCATCAATCAACTAAATGATAGCTTTTAGACCAAAAAGAAATTATCTCACTAGCAGGTGGTAGGTTTGACATCGTTGACAAAATAATGATTGTTTCATATAGGTTCTTCTCTTCAAAACAATATTATATCAACAACCATTTCTTAGTTTTGGATCCTTTTGAGATTGTATAATGACTAGCATTATGCAAAAGAACTCTATTCAAATTTATTGATAGATATTCTTCTTTTATTACTCTTAAAGAAGGGCTAATTTGTTTAAACCAATAATTCCAAATGTTCATTCAAATTTATTGTGTCATTGTTAATGATGATGTTGCTTCTGGATTCGATTGTGTAAGTTTTTTTTATCATCAACGTTTCGGATCACACTCTGTGATCCATCATCAGGATGAGAGAAGGAAGTAAAAAAGTATGCAGACTAGCCAAGCCAAGCAGAATAAAAAGAAAGAAGAGAGGGGGAGGAGCACACAACACGAGGCAGAGAAAGAAAGAAATGAAGAGAAAGAAATTTTTTTAAAAAGTGGGGGGACAAGAGAAGAAAAAAACAACAAGATAGAAGAAACAAAAGAAAGAGGGAAGAGTAGAGAAATAACTCTTTAATTTATGAATCTATAGCAATAATTTTTAAGAGAGAATTAAAAGATTAAAAATATTAAAAATAAACATAAATAATTGAAAAATAAATTAAATCAATCTAAAAATAAAATAAAAATAAAAGAACCAAATGTATATATATATATTTATAAAGGAGAGATCGCAAAAGAACACGAGACCAACTCGAAACACGAGACAAAGTAAATGAAAGCAAAAAATAAGAACATAAAAACCATAAAAATACAAAATATTAAAAATAATGAATAAATTAATAAAATTAAAAAATTAGAAAAATAATAAAATTAGAAGACCAACAACCTGAAGAGAAGCAAGCCGCACGCGAAAAGAAACAACCAAGAGACAGAAAAGAAGAGGACAGAAAGGAAGTAGAAAAAATAAAGAAAAAACAAGACAAAGAAGAGCCAACGTACAAGGACACCAAACCACAGACAGGGGAGGGGGCTATCCATGCTGTTGCCGGCAATCGAGCGAGCGAAGCAAAGGTTGCCACGAGGGGTTCAAGGACCACCCATCATCTCGATTAAGGTTGAGGGGGTGGTGGCTAATTTCAATGGCTTCTTTGAGCTTTCTCTTGAAATAATTGCTCTCTTTGCAAAGGATTTGCGCTTGCTCCAAACAAATGTGATGTTTGGTGGTGACAGAGTGCTCTGCTAAGGCCAATTTTTGGACCCTATCATGCATGATGTCTGCCCCGTGCTCACGTATCCTGGTCTGAAAAGAATGACCAGTTTCTCCAATGTAGGGGGTGCCACATGAGCACACAATCTTGTAGACTCCTGAGTCAAGAAATGAGTCTTTGGAGTCCTTGAGCTGCGGGACAAGATTACTTAACTTTGAAAGGGGTTTAAAAGCAACTCGAAGGCCCCTTTTTGTTAAGATTTTGGCAATCTTTTGGGAGATGCCATCCACAAAAGGAATGGAAACATGCAGAGCGGGGAGGTTCGCGGATGGGGAAGGCCTAGAGCAAGAAAGGAAGAAGGATTTGGCCTGGCGAAGAGCCCTAGAAATTTGCTTGCCCGGATATCCATTCAAGGAGAAGACCTGACGAAGATGAGATAACTCACTATCTAAGTGTTCTTCATCACATATTCTGAAGGCTCTCAAGGCAAGGGTTCTAAGGATGTTGGCTTTATGGCTGGGGTGGTGGTGGGAAGAGGAGTGGAGATATAAGTCAGTGTGGGTGGATTTACGATAAACCTGCCTACCAAAGGTGCCATCCCGCTTCCTGATGAGAAGAACATCAAGAAAGGATAAGCGGTTGTCTGACTCTAGCTCCATGGTAAACGATATGCCAGGGACCAAGTTGTTGATGTGCTTGTGAAACTCCTCAAGTTTTTCAAGCCCATGTGGCCAACACACATTGGTGTCATCTACATATCGTTTCCACCATCTAGGTTTCAGGGGAAAGGAGTGGATGGCAGTCTCCTCAAAATGTTCCATGAAGAGGTTCGCAATGATCGGAGAGAGAGGGGAACCCATGGCAACCCCTTCCACTTGCTCATAGATAACATTTTGGAAGGAGAAAAACGTGGATCTTAGACAGAATTCAACCAAGTCTGCCATCTCATCACCAATCTTGTTCTTTACAATAAGAACAGACTCCTGAATAGGGACTTTGGTGAAGAGGGAGACCACATCAAAGCTTACCATGATGTCATCCTGTTCAGCCTTGCAGCCCCTAACAAATTGGACGAAATGCAAAGAATCCTTGATGAAAGAGGTGGAATTTCCAATCAAGGGGGAAATTAACTTGGCAAGGTGGGAGGCAAGGAGAAAAGTAGGTGACCCAATAGTGTCCACAATGGGTCTCAAAGGTATGCCTCCTTTGTGGATTTTAGGGTGTCATTGTTGTTAGAGAGTGTTTCTTAAAATGTCATTGTAACTCCATTTTTTGGGTTATATAAAGCCAAAAAAATCATATTAATATACATGTGGGTGGAGGCTATACTATATATTTGATTAATAGAGGTCCTTCTACTCCTTTGGGTTATGGTGTTCTAGAGGAAGCATAGACTAGTAAGAAGGTGAGTTATTTTTTTCTCAAAACTTAAGGTCCTATATTACTAAAAAGTCGAGGGTGCTAGGGGGTGGGTGGGGTGACAATAATCTCCTAAATTCAAACTTTAATGAAACTTCATAATACTTGATAACCAATTCTGATCTAATACTCAACCATTAATTTATTCATGTTAACTTGTGAAGTTATCAATAAAATGTCAAAAAAAACATCTACACAAGTAACACAATAACACCAAGATTTTTTTTCATAAAAACCCTTAGTTAGAGGGCAAAAGCATAGAAGGAATTAGTACCCAAAAGTATTTTTTATGCTTTTGAAATTTACCACATTAAAGGCTTGGCCTTGTTAGGATCTTACAACAATGCTTAGTTAGGAGTAGACTCTATTAGGAGTCACTTGTTTGACGGGTTTACCTTAGAATTGTTAAGATCTTTACTCTATTAGGAGTAACCTTGTCAAAGAAATTTCTAACTCAAATTAATGAGTTGTCTAGTTAAAGGAATTGACTTCAAATTTGTTAAGCTCCTGCTCACCTTGTTAAAAGTGATCTGGTTAGAGGCTTTTGAAACTTGAGAACCTGTAAGGATTTACTAAGAAATATGATCTAGAATAGGCACTTCACCATTGCTTGTACAAATCTTAGTTCACCATATACATCTTTTTTTAGACATTCTATTATCATCTCATTCCTTGATCTTCTTCTCACATGGATACACTCTCCATATCTTGCTATATAAATAGACATCTCAACATTAGGGTTAGGTTAGATTACCCTAAACATGTTATACCTTGAAGTCCTCCTATATTTTATGATAACATATTATCAAACTCTAATTCATCATTAGTTGGTACCACATGATCAACCATTTCAATTGCACATTGGTCTAACAAAGAGCATCTTGCAATTTCACCTTTTTCAATAAATATACACAACTCCAAGAAATTCAATCACAACCATCAATGTATAATTGATCTATCACAACTTATTGGATCCACATCTTTGTCACTCCATAAACAAGCTTTGCGTCATGAAAGATCTATAAAAATGACATGCATGTTACTGGTTTATGATCAAACACAAACATTCAACTTGTCATTCATTTTCCCTCATGTACTTCCTTTAATCCATCCAAAACATGCCTTTTTATAAACCAAAATATGAGTGACTTTATCATGATCAAATAACTAAGTCAACATCATAAATCTTAGATTTCATCTTCTATAACCTCATAGATTTGATTGACTAATCAAACCATTAACTGTGTATTAAAAACTCTTCCTAGTTGTACTATTCCATTTCAAGAAATCATAACTTAATAAATACTTATGTATAATATATGAAATTATATATACAACATCTAGAGACAACTTTGAGCCTCTCATATTAAATGGGCCTTCTAACTGAACACAAAAATTACATGCTCTCTTAATTTGTACGTGCACAGTCTAAAATATAACTACTCTAATAAATAGTACACTAGTTGACATTGATGGCAACATAATAATCGATCAAATAGTCATCAAACATATGTTGTAACTGTAGACACCTAAATCCTTTAGAAAATAAAGTATTTTTATTTTTTGAAAAAATTTCTAATGACATCATCATTTATTAATTAATTAATTATTTAATCAATTAATTTATTTTTATGCCATTAAATCCCTTTATCTTAATTAAAAATATTTAATTAAGGAATCCCTCCAAAAAATGTTTAAATTTTATTTAAACATTATTTCCTTATTTATTAATTATTTAATTAATAAATTGATCAAAAAACCCAAAATAATCCCATCATTTCCTACCCCTAATCCCAACTCAAAATATTTAATTAAGATTAAATATTAATCCTCATGTTTATTAAAAAAGTTTTAATAAATATATCCTCAACACAAACCCTTGAAATAAATAAAACTTTATTTATTTCCTAAAAATCTAATTTATCCTCATCCTAAGAAGTTCTAGACTCTTCTAGAAAGTCTTCATCCTCATCCTAGAAAATCTAGACTATTCTAGAAAGTCTTTATCCTCATCCAAAGTCTAGACTCTTCTAGAAGATGTCTTTAAACCTAATCCTAATCCCCTCCTAACCTTGTCACATTCCCTAAATATGGGTTAAGACTTTCTAACCCAAGCCAAAGTTCACAAATATTTCCTCCTTCACCCACCCTCATTAAATGCCATCCACTTTCCTATCCCTAAGCTAATCCTAAACCATCCTAATCCGTCCTTTAATCATTTGCACAATCCTAAGCAAGCTTAAAACCTTCCTAATCAAGCCCAAGTTGAAATTCCTCTCATCTACCTCAAAATATCCCAACCATAAAACTTTATGAAGCCAACTAGGCCATAAATGACTCTTCCAAGCCCTTTCATTGCTCTTACAAGCCATTATGAGGGTCTTTATGAAGATTTTATCCCTTGAGCCTCCTTTGTTGACTCATCCTTCCCCTTTCCTCCATCCTCTCACCTTGTGACATGTGTCACTTCCTGATTGGCTGTAAGGAAGCACAATCCATGTGCTCTCCTCTCATTCAATCTAAACCTTTCATAAGCTTTTTTCCATCCTTGCATCCTAGCCCTTGATCCCTCAAGCCCTTTGCCTATTTAAGGAATCCTCTCCCAAGCCATTTTAACACAATCCATGAAGTAAAGTCATAATGCCATTTTAAGAAGCCATTTTACATCAAAACCATACACTCACACCCAAATTCCAACTCCATTTGAAGCCCTTTTTGAAGCATAAGCTTGAGCATACATCCTATCTATTTAGACAAAGACACTCAACAAGAGAGCTTCTCATTGAGAGAGCCCATTAATGGCTCATATTCTCAATTGAGAGCTCATCTTAGTCTATCTTTAAGTTTATGAATTTTGTTTAGTTTGTAGAAGCTTTATTTAAATTTGGTTTCTATTAGCATACTAACATTGCTCATATACATTTTGGCACACCCGGTGGGACTCCGCATGGGTCATCTTCATTAGCCTTTTTAGTCAATTTTTGTATGTCATTTGCTAATTTTGGCTAATTTTGCTTGTTTTTGTGATTGATAGGATTGTATAAATTAGTTTTGTAGGTCCACATGAGCATGAAGAAGACAAAGGAACTCATTGTCTATCTCATAGTGTTTGCAGATTTTTCAAGCTTATAGGTGGACAAAGCACTTGGAATTCTTCTTCCTCTTCTTGTCTACATTCTTCTTATTCCATCTACTTCTTCTTCTTCTTCTTGTGGGAGATCTTGGCCAGTTTTTTTTAAGGAAGCAAAATCATACACACTTATTTTTAGTGCTTAAAATGAACCCCTAAATCATACTTAAATCCATTAAAAAATAAAAATTTGCAAAAAAAAAATCTTTTAACAAGTGAAACTAAATCAATCCAATCATTTGCATCCTTGCAACATCAAGGTTTTAGATGCATTCATGCAAAGTTAGGAACACTTCATTTTTTGAAATTTAAAAAGAACTTCAAGTTTCCATTTCAAAAGGTTCAAAATCAACACTAAGTGCACATTAAAATCTAAATCAAACTCAAAGCATCAATCAAGGATAAAATGAACCTCATTTGCAAATATTTTAAAGTTCTTTTAAAAGTCTCATGAAAACTAAGAGTCCTAAATGGTTGCCAAAATTTTCCTAAAAGCTTTGTTATTTGTTCCAAACAAATGTCTTTTTGCAAAATATTGAATGTTTCTTAGGTTTTTCATGCATCAAAACAATCTAGGAATATCATTTTTGGGCTTAAAACATGCAAACTAGAACACAAAATTTTGAATGAAAACCAAAGTCCAAAGAGTCATTTTCACTTTTGAGTCCAAAATAATCTTGAATGATCTAAGGTTAAAACAAAGCACTTCAAAGTTCTTAAAACAACACACAAAATTTCAATCTTGAATGCTCAAAGGAAAAAAACTTGAATGTTTAATCACTTGTCTTAGAATGCATGTTGCTAAAATCACTCTCGAGTGCCATGGATTAAAATCAAGTTTTTTTTTTTTATGAATGCATGATTAAAACAACAAACTCAATCTTGAATGCAAAAGATCAACTAACCATTGCAATAGCTCACACTTCAATTTTTGGGGCATAAAAAGAATCTACATTCTAGGAACTTCCTAAATTATAAAAACCAAATAAAAATTCTTTAAGTGAGTTTGTAGTTGGACTCACCCTCTTTAACCACCCATCAATTTAACCATTGGTTGCAATCTCAGTGCCATCTATGGGGATGGGTCCACCTAAGAGGGTGTTAAGTGCTCCACAAAGATCAAACTTCACTTGTGTTTTTATTAGGTTTTCTAACTTAAGAAATTCCTTGAATGCACATTAGGCCCGCTAACACTTCATTTGGACATTAAAATTAAACAACTCTTGATGTAGAGGGCCTCCGGGTGCGCGCTTGAAATCGAATTTCACACATCTTTGTTTTGGGCTTAAAACAAACTCACACTCAATCTTGAATGCCTTAAAGAAAAATCAATCGATACTTGGTGTGGAGGGCCTTTGGGCGTGCGAGTTTACTTTTGTTGACCCTAAATCTTCTTGGTGTATTCATTCTTCGATCGATTTTACTTTTGTTAATGCTTCAAGTTGGAATTGAACATTTGCATCCTAAACATGTGTGTTTGCAAGGTCTAGATTAGAAAACTCAAACGTCAATTGGAAAAGAATTCTATCTTTTAGCCCAAGATCATCCAAGTCTTCTCTCCCCTTGTCGTCTTTCGAGGCCATCTTGGGTGCATAAGATTAGGATCCAAAATCTTGTTTAAGTTTTAGGAGGTCTGCTTGGGGATTTCATCACCCCTTGGGATGACCTCAACTCCAACGTTCCGGTGGAGTATAAAGATCAGGAGGTGAATCCAAAAACACCTCTCTTGGAATCAAGATTTTGTCACTCGGGCTAAGCCTCAAGAAACTTTATACCCTTGAGAAGTGAAAGAGGAGAAGTGGGTTATCGCTGCTCTTGGCTGTGTGACATGGTTTTGGTTTGATCTACGGATTCATACCTCATGTACCTTGGGTATATTGAAGACTCCCTAGCTAAACCAACTGTCAGACTTGTAGACAACCATCTAAGATGTTAATGTGTTTCAAGTGACTGATCGAAACATTTGTAAAACATACACACTCCTTGGCGCAAGTATCACATTCTGGGAATCAAAACTTCTATCTAGTTGTTTTTATCTATTGCTTGATCTTTTACTTATTGAATGAATGTTTGCCAAACTTAGTCGATCCTAGCTTAGGGCACACTTAGCGTGGTCACTGCCTATTTCAGAAGTTGAACAAGTCGAAGAAAAACAACCGAGATCTCTCAAAGCCAAGCAGATTCAAGAATTTATGTCAGAACAACCCAAATCCAAACAGAAGTTTCACAAAGCCAAACTCAAGCCATCTTAGGCATACCAAGAACTTTCAGCAAAGAGAAAGGAAATAACACCAAGCCCTTGAATTGCCAAACTCCATAAAGCAGAGGACAAAGCTGTCGATGAAACCCTTCAAGATGCTTGGTTAGATCGCACTATCCAACTTAACCAATATCCAAGAGCTAACCCTACTTATGCATTACCAACTAGGCATGATTTCTATGATTAGACCCCCTTGTTTCTCCACATCTTCTTGCATAAGCTTCACTTTAGAGTCATCCTTGTAGGTAAGCCAGCCATCTTTAGTCCTCTCCTTAAGCATTTTAGCTCATCCATCTCATTTAGAACCAAACCATCTAGCCAGCAATCCAAAATCTTCACATCCAAGCATTCAAAATTGTTGTCACTTTGCCAAAAGTTTGCCATTCCTAACATCTTCCATATCCACCAATCTGACCAAGGTTATCCCTTTGACAAAGCTTTGTTTAGGGTAATCTAGCTTTGTCACTTGTTATCCCTCATCACCTTGAGCTAAAGGTTGGGATCCACAAGTGGTCAATCTCGTGTTCTTCCTAAAGGATCATTAGTCTATCCTTAAGTTGAAACAATCACCACCAAGCTTGCACATAGGAAAGCAGACCTTTCATGCTTTGGCAACATATCTTTGAAGTTAGAATCCCCAACCCAATCCTCCTTAGGTTTTGTCATACAACTTTGCCTCAACCTAGGAAATAATTTGCATATAAAAGCCTTCTCCCTTTGAATACATCAACATTGTTGCATCTCATCCCTAGGAACATTTTGCATTTTTATGCCACCCGTCACTCGTTTAGCCAAGAAGAAGAGGGAAACAATGGAGCCCTATCATTTGGATCAAACAGCTTCATTCCCCTTGAGCACCCAACCATCCTTCTGCCTAGAGAACACTATACCATCACCTACTGATATTGAAGCTTTCATGAACCAACCAGGAAATGCAGTATTGGTGAATGCCATTATAGACAAGAACAAAGAAACAATCATGGCTAACTTTCGAAGGGACAACATAAGAGCCTTCAACTTTGGAAGACCTCCTCCCTTATCAGATCCATCTCACTCGTTGTTTGGACAACTCCCACCACCCATAGGCTCTTATGATTCAAATTATCCTCAATATGTGCCAAAAGAAGAGCCTCAACCCACCCCATATGATCCAACAGACCCAAACATACTAGCCTCCACTCAAGTTGAAATCTCCCTTCCACAAACCAATCCAGCCACCACCACTCCACCATTGGTCCATACCACTTCATCTCAAACCCCCTTCGCCCAAAACACCTCATCATTCACTCCCTTCACTATTGCTGCTGCTGGTCTCCAACCTAGCCTTCCAAATCCACCCATCTCCCAAATCAGTGCTAGCATCTTTGGCCAACCTCAGCAATATACAACCAGGATGCCACCCATGGGGCCAAGTAATCAACCCTTCATCACCCCCAGCTTGTTTACCTCAGCTCAGAACACAATTCCATCATTTCCACTAGGTCCTTGTAGCTTAGTGCCATCAACCACAAATCCATAAGCTACTACCCTCACTCCACAAAGCTATCAAACCCCACAAGCTACTACCAATGTTCTGCCAAGCTCTCAAGTGACCCAAGCTCCTACCACCCCTCTACCAAGCTTTCAAATCCAACCACCAAGCTATCAAATCCCATCAGTTCCATTTCCAAGCTTTCAATTCCCACCACCTCCACCACCAACTAATCCATTACCTCCTATTACCAACTATTTTTCTATGCCACTTCTAGGAGGAAATCCACCACCACCAACTACCAATTACTTGGCCTCTTTTGCCATTCAGATACCTTCCCAAATGGGGGTACAACCCACATATATTGGTCAAACTCTTCAAATCCAAAGTCAAGTTCCATAAGCTCCCCGATCCTTTCCCCAAGCTTCACAACCATCTTATACCTTACCTCCACAAAGCAATCCATTTATCCCACAGCCAGCTTATGTTCCTCAATCCCAACCTCAAATCCAATATCAACAGCAAGCCTCACAACACATGCAGCAATATGTGCCACCTCCACCACATCAACTCATCATCCACCATTCAGTTGCCCAAGCCATCTACAATCCCTACCAGCCCATACCTCAAAGCCATCCATATTCCATTGCCCCATCTAGCACATACCTACCTCAGGGCACTCCTACATTGGGGGCACCCCAACCATCACCCATTAATTCAGAATGGGAAGCCATGGAGATAGCTTTGAAGAACATCCAAGAGGGAAATGATCCAAAAACCTTGAAATTTGAGAATGTGTGTCCTTACCCATTTGATAGAGCCATTACTATGACTCCATTCCCCAAGCATTTTGAGACACCCAATTTTGACAAATTCAGAGGAAAAGGAGACCTTGTCACACATATCAAAGAATTTTACATGCACTGCCAAGAAGTGGCATACGATGACGTCTTCCTCTTGCATCTCTTTCCCAAAAGCTTGGCTGGACCAGCTCTTGAATGGTTTTATAGAATACCATATGGCACAATTAAAAACTTTGCTGAATTGTCTGAGGCATTTGTAGCCCAATATGCCCATCTTGTTGAAACAGAGCTATCAATAGTGGATCTTGTCCACACTAAACAAAAAGGTGGAGAAAGCCTTCCTGAATATTTGCAAAGATGGCAAACCCTTACCACCCGCATATCTTGCACCTTGCCAGAGCGCCATTTGGTGAAAATGTTTATTGATAATGCCCATCCCAGCTTGGCTCACCACATGACCATGAATTGTTTGTAGACCTACAAAGATATCAAAGAGAAAGGAATGATCCTTGAGCAAAGACTCATTAAAGATGGTGTGGTCAAGATTTACAAAGAAGCCAACCAAAATCAAACACATTCAAATGACAAGTCTAGGTATTGGAACAAAAACAAGTACATTGCAACAGATGGGGTTACTGATATGAGACATGTGAATATTGTTGGTCCTTCCCAAAATCAATCCAACCCACCTTATCAACCAAACAATCAACAAGCTATCAACTACCAATAGCAGAATCACCAAAGCTATCAAAGCCACCTGCACTTAGAAACTATACACCCCTTGGTGAGCCATTGGATGTCATTTTTGAGAAATTGACTAAGGAAAACCTCATCAAATTTCCTCCTACCCAGCAAATTGACCCAAGCCAATCCAAAGCTGCATGGTACAAAGATAATGGGTACTGCAAATTTCATAGGGTAAAAGGTCACACTACCCTCAGATGCATGAAACTGAAAGATTATGTGCAGGACCTCATTGATAAAAAAGAAATCACCGTTGGTACCCAAACCTCTCCCAATGCAGGCTTATAGATCTATCAAAATGCTTTTCCTCCTCACAACAACCAAAATCCTGGAAAAGTACCTATCCAAACCAACAACAACAACACCAACAACCGCTAGCCAAACCAACAGCATGGGAAGAACAATGACTACACTTCATCCTATATAGACTATGGTAGCCTCATAGGTTGTATATCTGAGAAAGAGCCTCTTGTCAATGTTATCAATATCCAAGGACCAAACAATGAGTGTGCAATGACCACTCGAAAAGCATGATTTAACATAGCAGGCCCACCCGTTTCACCAGCACCATCAGCTCCATCAAAAAGCCAGTACAATATCTTGGAACACCTTGGGAACATGCCAGCCCAAATCTCTATTTTAGACCTTCTCCGCACTAGTCCTATGTACAAAAACATCCTTGACAGTGCTCTCATAGAATCTCGTGTCCCTTCAGATATCAACGCTACTAATTTTCATAATCTCGTTGGACACTTATCCTCCTCATGTGCCCTATCTTTCAAATCCACTGACATACCCGTGGTCAAGCCAGATCACACCCTTCCGCTTCGCATAGCCATTATGGTATCCAATTTTGCTGTAAAAAGAGTAATGATAGATAATGGATCAGCCTTGAATATTTGCACCCTAAAATTCATAAAACAAGCTGGGTATACTGAGGTAGATATCATCAGTGAGGTTATCACCATCAAAGCTTATGACAACTTGGAAAGAACTAAAAAAGGAACTATTTTGCTGCCAATCAAGGTTGGGCCAGCCATCAAAGAAAAAATCTGCCATGTTATTTATCTAAACCTACCATTTAACATCCTCCTTGGTCACCCATGGATTCATGCCATGAAAGCCATTCCATCCACTTACAATCAATGCATCAAATTTCTGCATCAGGGCACTGAGGTAACCATCCATGCCGATCTAGAACCCTTTGCTTACTGCAATGCGGTTGAAGCTTCATATGCAAACTATTGCCTTGGAATTGATATCAGCACAGCCATCGCCAGCTCATCCCACACTTGTAATGACCCAGAAACCATCCTCGCCTCCACCCTATCTACTGTGAAGATCAATAACAAAGGTTGTGGAGAGTATAGTCTGTCAGATGCATTTGCTGTCGGGGCACTCCCACTTGATCCACATGCCCATGGACGATTGACATATCACAAAGCTAAGGAGATTCCACCTCCTCAATACAAATAGTTTGGCCCAACAACCTTTGTATCCTCAAAAATCCCTCTTCATGAGGAGGTCACTCTAGATATCAACAATTGGTTACATAAGGATGCACCTCTAAGAAATCAAGCACACCTTGATCACTTCAGCCAGAAGTACCCCCAAGAACATAAGCTCATCACTAAAAAATGGAACTATCAAGGTGGTGGTCTAGGACCAGAAGAAAGAGGTATGTAGTGCCCCATCGACGCACACAAGTGAGAATCAAAGTTAGGTCTTGGCTTTGGCATACCCACAATTGGGGGCACCAATGAGAATGGTCATGCTTTTTCAAACATTCACCGTGACCTTATCGAAATCAAAGACATTCCTGAGGAATTTGAAAAGAGAGCCGACAACGATATCCCAGACCAAATCTCCCTTGAAGACTTTGTTCTCCAAGAGCTATCCATCCATTTCATTGACCTACCACTCGCCCATCCACAACTCATAGATTGGGACCAACCAAGCATCATACACATTGTTGAGTTCACATCAGAGAAAGTGCTTTTGAGATTCATGGGAGTTGAAATACCTCACAAGCAAACAAAGCCAGACTCAACATATATCTATAAGCTAGATCCCAAGGAGTATTTTGGAGAAAATCCCCAACCTAGTTCTAATACGCCCAAAACTGGAACTAGGGTAAATGTGGAACTAGCTAAGGCAGCGAAGAGAGCCCCTCAACAAGAAAATCCAGAGTCACAAGCAGAACATGAGGATTTAGCATTGCCTCCTCAAGATAATTGACCAGAGGTGTCTTCTATTCTAATTGAGGATACTAGAGAAGTCAACGTTGGTTCTTTAGAGATCCTCAGACTTGTTCACATTGCTGCATCCCTATCACAAGACCAAGTTGATCTCCTCTTTGAGGTCTTACGAGAGAACATTGGCCAATTTTCATGGTCATATCAGGACATGCCAGGGTTGGATCCAAAGCTTATAGTTCATCATCTTTTAGTCGATCCAAAGATCAAACCCGTCAGACAAAAGCTTAGAAAAATGCACCCCAAGGTGGCATTAATGGTCAAAGCTGAATTAGAAAGAATGTTAGCTGCTAAGGTTATCTGACCTATCGACTACTCAGAGTGGATCTCCAACATGGTCCCCGTCACTAAACCTTCTGGTGACATCAGAATCTGCACTGATTTCAGAGATCTTAACAAAGCTTATCCAAAATATGATTTTCCCTTACCCAACATAGATATGATTGTAGACCTTACAGCTAGACATGAAATTTTGTCCCTCATGGATGGATTTTTTGGGTATAATCAAATCAAGATTGCAGAAGAGGATCAGCATAAGAAAACATTCACTACCCCTTGGGGAACCTTTTGCTACAACATGATGCCTTTTGGCCTAAAGAATGCTGGGGCTACCTATCAAAGAGCTACGACAGCCATTTTTCATGATCTCATCCATAACATTTTGGAGGATTATGTGGATGATATCTTGGTCAAATCTTATACCTTCATGGATCATCTTGCTGACCTAGAGAAAGTCTTTGATAGGTTAGCCAAATATCATCTCATGCTGAATCCCAAGAAGTGAGTCTTTGGGGTCACATCTGGCAAGCTCCTAGGCTTTATAGTTTCTAAATGAGGTATAGAGATCGACCCCAAGAAGGTCAAGGCTATCTTAGACATGCCTCCTCCCTAGACACTGTGATAGCTTCACTCTCTTCAGGGAAAGCTTCAATCTGTCTGGTGCTTCATCTCCCAACTTGCAGATAAGTGTACACCATTTGCACATTTACTGAAGAAGGATGAGAACTTCAAGTGGGATCCTTTATGTCAGCACAACTTCGATCAACTCAAGCAGTATCTCACCAATCCACCTATCTTGGTTCCATTAGTTCTTGGTCATCCCCTAATTTTGTACATATTAGCAACGCCTACCGCTCTAGGGGCACTTCTAGCACAACTTGATGACTACGGTAGAGAAAGAGCCATCTACTACATCAGTAGAACCCTAGTTGGTTATGAACTCAATTATACTCCTATGGAAAAAGCTTGTTTGGCAGTTATTTTCTCAACTCAAAAGCTTCACCACTACATGCTAAGTCATACCATCCAACTAGTCTCCAAGATCGACCCTCTCAAGTATATGCTCTCCAGAACAGCTCTTACAGGCCATTTGGCCAAATGGGTTATGCTCCTTAGCAAATTTGACATCTAGTATGTGGACAGAAAGGCAATCAAAGGGAAAGCTATAATAGATCACCTCGCTAATGCACCTCTAATAGATGCATATCCTTTGATCATAGAATTTCCAGATGAGCATATCTGTCTAATTGAAGAACAACCCCCATGGAAACTTTATTTTGATGGCTCACACACATCTCATGGATCAGGGGCAGGAATATTGTTGGTCACACCTCAAGGAGATTACATTCCAAAAGCCTTCAAGCTACAATTCCCCAGCACCAACAATATAGTTGAATATGAGGCTCTCATAGTAGGATTAAAGATAGCTGCAGAATGGAACATTACTGAGTTACAAATCTTTGGTGATTCTCAGCTCATCATCAAGCAAGCCCTAAATGAATATCAAACCAAAGATGAAAAGCTATTACCCTACAAAGAGCTAGTTGATCAATTAACCCAACATTTTACAAGGCTTTAGTTTACACAAGTGCCTCGAATATAGAACAAAGCAGCAGATGCTATGGCTACTATAGGATCGCTCTTGGAAATTCCCCAAGCAGCTACACAGTATGAGTTTTTAGTCAAGTAGCTCCTCACACCCGCCTATGCGAATGAGGATTCAAACCATGTTTGTATCTTGGTTGGTCCCCAATCCCCTTGGTACCATGAGATTTATGCTTACCATAACGATGGTATCATATCCCCTCACCTCGCATGTACCCAATGCCAAAACCTCATCCAAAAACCATCCTGCTATGTTATCATAGCCAATACCCTATATCATCGGGGTTATCACGATACTCTCTCTTGATGTTTAGATGAAAATGAGGCCATAATGGCATTAAAAGAAGTACATTCTGAACTTTGCGGTGCCCACACGATTGGTATTTTCCTAGCATGAAAAATCTTTAGAGCAGGCTACTATTGGCCTACCATTGAAGAAGACTCCTGTGACTTTGTCAGAAAGTGTCTCCCATGTCAGCAGCACGCAAATCTCGTGCACGCTCCAGCACAGGATCTACAACCTATTGCACCACCTTGGCCTTTCACTTGTTGGGGCCTTGATCTAGTTAGAACTATCACACCTCTCTCATTTGATGGACATAAATGGATAATAACAACTACAGACTATTTCACTAAGTGGGTGGAAGCAGTTTCCCTAGTCTCAGCTATAGGAGTTCAGGTCTCTAAGTTCATCTTGTACCACATTGTTTGCCGCTTCGGCATCCCATCCACCATCTTCACCGACCACGAAGGTAACTTTGAAAATCTCAGCATGGAAGAATTATGCACTTCCCTCTACATCCATCACTGCTTTTTTAGCCCATATTTCCCATAGGGTAACGGCCAGGCAGAGGCAACTAACAAAACCCTCCTCAAAATCCTAAAGAAAATTGTCAATGATTCCGGCCGTGATTGGCACCTACAAATAAATCTAGCCCTATGGGCCTATCAAACCTCCTTCCGTACATCCACAGGAACAACTCCATACTCCCTAGTCTATGGTGCCAAAGTGGTACTACCCATAGAGGTTGAACTTCCCTCCTTGCACATATCTTTGCAGGGGCAAATATAAGATGACGAATACAGAGTAGCTCGGCTCACCCAGCTAGATCTCTTAGACGAGAAGCGACAACAAGCCTATGATCATCTCATAGTCTATCAAACTCGTCTCAAAAGGAATTTAAACAAGAAGGTTCTTCCGCGACATTTTTAGCTGGGTGACATGGTCCTTAAATAAAACATGAAAGTCCAAGCAGATCGAGAAAAGAAAGGCAAGTTTGAACCTACTTGGCTTGGTCCTTATGTTGTCACTGCCTCCTTTGGCTCTGAAGCCTATCAGCTATCTACACCAGAAGGAGAACTCTTGAATGGTCCTACTAACATCATTCATCTCAAGAATTTCTATTCTTGAAGATCCTTGGTATACCCAACTTTTGAAAAATACAAAAAAAATAGTAAAGAGAAATAAGCGTCCAATGGTGAAAACTTGGCAATTCAAGCACCTTGGATAGGTACTTTGGTGAAAACCTAGTAATTTAGGCACCTTGTTTACTAAGACTAATCCATTATCTATCACTATCCTATCCCTCATCCATCCACCCACCATCCCATAAAACACCTGCTTGTTCCCTTGGTGTTCCAACCAAATATCCAACATCTGATGAAGCTTGTAAATACCTCTTGTACAGCTTGTAAATCTTGTACCTCATCTTGTAAATCTTTTCCCCCAACTTGTAAATCTTGTATCATCCCTTGTATCATAGCTTGTATATCCGAATCTTGTCCAAATCTTGTACCATATTCTAGCTTGTATTATATGCCAAATCTTGTATTGTAGCTTGTATCCTATCACATGCACATAAAGAATCCCATTTTCCTTAAGCTTTTCGCAAACCATCTACCTATCTGCCTATCAACTATTGTAGACACCCCACCCTTCATGAACATTTCCCTCTCACTAAAACCAAAACATGAACAAACCTTGTACATTTGTAACATATCTTGGTCTGTCAGCTTATACATCCTCTTTAGCTTAGTACCATTGTATCTATCCATCTTTCGTGTCAGTTCCTCCTTGATCAACATCTTGCACACATCGCACAACCCTTGGTTAGCTATTCCAATGCATCCTTTAGTTAGATCTCCTATCACCAAAGTTTTACCCTTCTTAGTTCAGCTTGCTAGATGCATCATTCATCCAGATCCATCAGCTTAGGTGCTCTTGTAGGATATAGCTTTCCTCATGTTTGATCTTGGTCCGTTAGTACCTCGTCCCACCCATCTCATTGGCAAATGGTTCTCTTTTGGATTTTCACTTTCTTTTGATTTGGAATCTTCCCTTTTGGGTCTTGAAGTATCTTTTCCAAACAATCTTTTGTTCCCTCCTCAAGGTTGCCATGATCTTCCATATCATGGTATACTGCAAATGGGGCAATCTGAGCATAAGGTCTTGATCAGGTCTTTTGTTTGTTTTTCTTTTCTGCTTGTGGGTTACCGAGTGTCGATTCCAGTCTGATTCTTTCGAGATTCATGTGTGATGCTGGGGCAATCCTTGTGTGTTTGTTTTGAGTCAGTTCGTCAGTCCTCTGGACAGTTGGTGAAAAGGCCTTGATGTTCTTGGTACCCTTGGCAATTAACCAACAGTCCTATAGCAAATCTAGTGCTCAACTACATGGTGGTACTTCTCTTTGAAGTATCCCCCTGCTCAAAAAAGCTTCAATGGAATCCCTTTATCTCCATTATCCCCCATCCATATCCAACATCTGTCTCTCCTACCCCATCTTATGCATTAGTATCTCTTTGAATCAATCTTCACTTTTAGCTTTAGGGATCCACAATCCTAGTCTTAGGGATCCACCAATCCAATGAATCCACCAAGCCTCATCTTTCGAGCTCCATAATCCTAGTCCTAGGGATCTTCAAAACCCATCTTCCACCAATCTGACTCTTTGAAATCCTATTGCATCAGCTTTATCATCCCATCATCCATCTCCCTATCCTAGATTCTTTTTTATATCGCTCCGCTCCTTCATCCTCTGCAATCCCTGAGATCTTAAGCTTGCTTCCTCTTGTGCCTCTGATTCTCCCTTTATCATTCTCTCGTAGTGAGAGTTTGAACTAACTAAACCTCTTCTCTTAAGCCAATCTGAGTCTCCTTGCTCATCTCGGATTCTTGTACTTTTCAAGAAGCTGTCGAGCCTCGCTTTCTCTCCCCGCCACCTTCTTGAGGGGGCATCTTGCAGTCCATTCTCTCCTCTTTTGCTCTAGCCTTGGGCATCTTATTTTCTTACCTTTGATGCCATGCCACTTGCGGCATTACATCAAAGAGGGG
This sequence comes from Cupressus sempervirens, assembly GCA_028749045.1. Taxonomy (NCBI): domain Eukaryota; kingdom Viridiplantae; phylum Streptophyta; class Pinopsida; order Cupressales; family Cupressaceae; genus Cupressus; species Cupressus sempervirens. The sequence continues at coordinate 596,214,693 of CM053788.1, read as the reverse complement.
CAAAATGTAGACACCTAAATCCTTTAGAAAATAAAGTATTTTTATTTTCTGAAAAAATTTCTGATGACATCATCATTTATTAATTAATTAATTAATTTATTTTTATGCCATTAAATCCCTTTATCTTAATTAAAAATATTTAATTAAAGAATCCCTCCCAAAAATGTTTAAATCTTATTTAAACATTATTTCCTTATTTATTAATTATTTAATTAATAAATTGACCAAAAAACCTAAAATAAATAAAAAATTTATTTTTTGCCCAAAACTTGGCCAATTTCCTTAAGACCACTAACCTCTTCCAAAATCTTCTAATCCTTCTTTAATTTTGATTAAAGGCTAATCCCATCATTTCCTACCCCTAATCCCAACTCAAAATATTTAATTAAGATTAAATATTAATCCTCATGTTTATTAAAAAAGTTTTAATAAATATCTCCTCAACCCAAACCCTTGAAATAAATAAAACTTTATTTATTTCTTAAAAATCTAATTCATCCTCATCCTAAGAAGTTCTAGACTCTTCTAAAAAGTCTTCATCCTCATCCTAGGAAGTTCTAGACTATTCTAGAAAGTCTTTATCCTCATCCAAAGTCTAGACTCTTCTAGAAGATGTCTTTAAACCTAATCCTAATCCCCTCCTAACCTTGTCACATTCCCTAAATATGGGTTAAGACTGGCTAACCCAAGCCAAAGTTCACAAATATCTCCTCCTTCACCCACCCTCATTAAATGCCATCCACTTGCCTATCCCTAAGCTAATCCTAAACCATCCTAATCCATCCTTTAATCATTTGCACAATCCTAAGCAAGCTTAAAACCTTCCTGATCAAGCCCAAGTCAAAATTCCTCTCATCTCCCTCAAAATATCCCAACCATAAAACTTTATGAAGCCCACTAGGCCATAAATGACTCTTCCAAGCCCTTTCATTGCTCTTACAAGCCATTATGAGGGTCTTTATGAAGATTTTATCCCTTAAGCCTCCTTTGTTGACTCATCCTTCCCCTTTCCTCCATCCTCTCACCTTGTGACATGTGTCACTCCCTGATTGGCTGTAAGGAAGCACAATCCATGTGCTCTCCTCTCATTCAATCTAAACCTTCCATAAGCTTTTTTCCATCCTTGCATCCTAGCCCTTGATCCCTCAAGCCCTTTGCCTATTTAAGGAATCCTCTCCCAAGCCATTTTAACACAATCCATGAAGTAAAGTCATAATGCCATTTTACATCAAAACTATACACTCACACCCAAATTCCAACTCCATTTGAAGCCCTTTTTGAAGCATAAGCTTGAGCATACATCCTATCTATTTAGACAAAGCCACTCAGCAAGAGAGCTTCTCATTGAGAGAGCTCATTAATGGCTCATATTCTCAATTGAGAGCTCATCTTAGTCTATCTTGAAGTTTATGAATTTTGTTTAGTTTGTAGAAGCTTTATTTAAATTTGGTTTCTATTAGCATACTAACATTGCTCATATACAGTAACATCTCTTAAAAATAAATCAACAATACCAATAATCTCCAATCAAATCTTAAAGATAATCGACAATCAGTTAAACCAAAAAATCATAATTAGGAAATATTAAGAGAAAAAATTAGCCCAAGTTGCTTGAATTATTTTTTTGCTACCCATGTTATGGTTTTCTATGTTATTAAATCCTCTTCTTCCATTTAATGATTGCTTTCTTATGATCATCTATTACAAACTTAGCTATTCTATTATTATTCAGTATGTTTTTGTGATTGTATTTAATTGGGTCATAATTTTCCTTTCATAATTGTTGTTAAAGTATTTGGTCAAATGGTATTTTAATCTAAATTATAGCTCTTGCCTATCTTCCTTCTCTCTCAAAAATTATGATGGTAATTTTTTGCTAAACCCAAAAAATAATTGCATCAATAATTCTTGTGAATTCAACAAAACTACTAGAATTAATATGAGTTTGAAAGGGATCCTCATGTTTATTTAGAAAGTTAATCAAGCCCCAGATTGGTTGATTCTTTGAAAATTTTTATTATTCATTCATTATTTTTTAAATTTGTTTATTCTTGGTATTTTTCTTTAATTAATGTTAGGGAAGGGCTAATTTGTTAAGACCCAGAACCCCAAATGTCCATTTAAATTTATTGTACTAGTGCAGTTGCTGATCATTTTTTAAATTCTATTATGACTCCATTTTTTATTTATGGAAAGTCATCAAAAACACAATTATAGTCAAACCATTTAAATCACTAGCTTTACATTATCTTTACACACATGCTAAATAAAATCACAAAATTCATACAAGCTCCTTGAATGTATATTTTTAGTTTCGAATATTCTACAAGATAAGTGATATAGACATTCACTAAATGTGATTTACCTCTTTTATTATATGGCCTATAAAATTAGAATTGGACATAAGAACAAGTATCTATTTTTTAATTAATAGTTATAATTTGTGTGGATGGCAGGATGACATTCACTTCAACATTGCAAGACAATGTTAGGAATAAGGTGTCTTAACCTTGGATAATTCCTATTTTTACTATTTGTTTTGTAAATGTATTTTTTGCAAATAATGTAATTAAGTGTGAGTGTACATGCCTAGTTGGCATGTTGATGTGTCGCTCCATTTGCATGTGTCAGCATCTTGAATTGTGTGTAAGGAAATCATGAGTGAAATAGTTATGAAAGATTCCTATGATGTGTAAGAGCTATCTTTGGAAGATTTAATTGTGTAAGGAAATCATGACTGAAACGGTTATGAAAGATTCCTATAATGCATAAGAGCTATCTTTGAAAGATTTAATTGTGTGTAAGGAAATTATGATTGAAATAGTTATGACGGATTCCTATGACGCATAAGAGCTATTTTTTGAAGATTGCCCTAAAAATGTAAAGCACATTATACAAGCACTTTTAGGGCTATAGATAAAAGTACGTGAGAATAGTGTATTCTTGGTAGCTGCTGGATAAGTCTTCCATATCCTAAAAGAACTTGCATTGCAAGTGTGTTGTAACCTTTGTGTTGAAGATAAGACATTGTGTAGGTTTTAGAGGGGTGGGGTTGTTTTACCGAAAGGTTTTTCCCCACTGGCATATCTTGTATTTATGTGTTATTATTTCTCTATCTATTTTTGTATTCATGGTTGATTGCAATATTATTGTTTACATAATATCGAATATGAAATTGTAAGGATTTAATAGGAATTTGCACAATACTTTCCTTAAGAGATTCGTGTAGGAAGCTATTTCCACACCTGAGTTTCCTTACAAGTGGTATTAGAGCTTGATCAACTTTTGATTCTAGTTGTTGGATAGGGTTTTTTGAGCTAATCTCAAGTTGAGTGGGAGTTTTATGCAAAGCATTTTGAATCTTATTTGCAGATTGAGATGGCTAGTTCATCATACAAAAAAATGGAGGTGGAGAAATTTTATGGTAGTAATTTTGAGTTGTGGAAACTCAAGATGGAGGACTTGCTCAACAATTTTGAGTTGTGGTGAGTTTTTCTTAGTAGAGTTCGAGCAATTCTATAAAGAATGAGGTATTGAGAGGCATAAGACAACTCCTTACACCCCACAACAAAATGGAGTTGCAGAAAGAATGAACATAACACTAATGGAGAAGGTTAGGAGTATGCTTAGTGGAGCTAGTCTTGAAAAAAAGTTTTGGGCTGAAGTTGTGGCCACTATTCGCTATTTGGTTAATAGATCTTCTACATCAGCTCTTGTTGGTAAGACACCCATGGAGGTGTGGTCTGGTAAGAAGCCTTCAATTAGACATCTTTGTGTTTTTGGTTGTGAAGCTTATGTACATGTTCCAAAGGAGAAAATATCTAATTTGGAAAATAAAGCTATCAAGTGTATTTTCATCAGATACGATGTTGGTATGAAAGGATACATGCTTTGGGATCTTGTGACTAGTAAGGTGTTGTATAGTAGAAATGTTATTTTTAGAGAGCTAACATCTTCTCCTATTGTGCTACAACCAGATGAAAAAGAAAAGAAGGAAGATATTGTTCAGTTGCCTCCTACTCTTGAGAAGACTGAACAGAAAGACCATGTTGTTTTTAATGATGAGGAGAGCTCTAGTAGCTCTAATAGTTCAGAAGAAGAGGAAGAACAACCTCAACCTCAACCCTTAAGGAGATCCATGAGAGTAAGAAAGCAACCATAAAGGTTTGGTTATTCTATGTTAGATTCCAATTGTGCCTTTGCTTTGTTTACTAACACTAATGAGCTTAGATCTACGAAAGAGGCTTTGGATATGGAAGATGCAAGTTCCTAGATTGAGGCCATGGATGATGAGATGGCTTTATTGGATAAAACCAAAATTTGGGACCTTGTACCTTTTCCTAAAGGATGGAAACTTATTGGTAGCAAATGGGTGTTCCAGAAGAAATTCTGTGTAGATATCAGTGTTGAAAGGTACAAAGCTAGATTGGTTGCAAAGGGGTACTCATAGGTAGAGGGAATAGATTATGGTGAAATATTCTCTCCTATTGCAAAGTTGACATCCATTAGATTTCTATTATCTTTTGTTGCATCATATGATTTAGAGATAGAACAGATGGATGTGAAGACAACTTTCCTTCATAGTGATTTGGAGGAAGAGATTTATGTCACAGCTTGAGCACTACATTGTTAAAGGTAAAGAATCTTTGGTTTGTAGATTAAAGAAGTCTCTGTATAGTTTGAAACAATCTCCTAAGATGTGGTATCTTAATTTTGACGCCTTTGTGTTGTCGATTGGATTTATAAGATCAAAATTAGATCATTGTATTTACTTCAGAGTTCAAAATGACCACCTTCTTATTATTGCATTATATGTTGATGATATGTTACTATTTGGGAAGGGTAAGGGTATGATTTCTAATTTTAAATCTTAGTTGTTAGCATAGTTTGAGATGAAAGATCTTGGGGTAGCAAGGTACATCTTGGTATGGAAACTAGTAGAGATATGTCTAACAAAAAACTTTGGTTAAGTTAGAGTAAGTATGTGAAGTCTGTGTTAGAAAGGTTCAGCATGGTAGATTGTAGACCATTGTGTGTTCCTATTTCTATGGGAACAAAGTTATCTATAGATGATTGTCCAAAATCTCCTAGTGAGGTGGAGGACATGAATATAGTACCTTATGCTAGTACAGTTGGTAGTCTTATGTATGATATGATTCATACTAGACCAAACATTTCCCAAGTAGTGGGAGTTCTAAGCTAGTTTATGGCTAATCCTGGATAGGTACATTGGGATGCAGTTAAGAGAGTATTCAAATATTTGAGGGGTACATTAGATTACTCCATTTGTTATCATGGTAACTCTTCTAGAGCTTTGCATTCAGTTTGTATTCATGGATTCAAATTGGGTAGGTGATATTGACAACAGGAGATCTACCGATGCTTATGTGTTCACTATGTTTGGTGGTGCCATCAGTTGGATAGGTAAGCAACAACCTGTGGTTGTTTTGTCCACTATAGAAGCTAAGTACATGGCTGCTACTCATGCTTGTAAGGAAGCCATTTGGTTTAGGAAATTGTGTTCTAATATTGGTGTTGATGCAGGAAAAATTACAATATGTTGTGACAATCAGAGTGCTATTTGCCTTGCAAAGAATCCAACTTTCCATTCCAGAATGAAGCACATTGATGTGCAGTTTCACTTTGGAGAAGGTAGATACTATAAACAATGTTGCAGATGCATTGATGAAACTAGTGGGAATAGAGAAGTTCAGATTGTGTTCAGAGTCTATGGGCCTTCTAGCCTATAGTGGTTAGTTCTTGTTATGTTCTTGTTGCTCTTACAAGGTGTTTGACAAGTGGGAGAATGTTAGGAATAAGGTGTCTTAACCTTGGATAATTCCTATTCTTATTATTTGTTTTGTAAATATATTTTTTGCAAATAATGTAATTAAGTGTAAGTGTACATGTCTAGTTGGCATGTTGATGTGTCACTCCACTTGCATGTGTTGACATCTTGAATTGTGTGTAAGGAAATCATGACTTAAATGGTTATGAAAAATTCTTATGATTTGTAAGAGCTATCTTTGGAAGATTTAATTGCGTATAAGGAAATCATGACTAAAATGGTTATGACAAATAGCTATGATGTGTAAAAGCTATCTTTGGAAGATTTAATTGTGTGTAAGGAAATTATGACTGAAATGGTTATGAAGAATTCCTATGATGTGTAAGAGCTATTTTTGGAAGATTGCCCTAAAAATGGAAAGCACATTATATAAGCACTTTTAGGGCTGTAGATAAAAGTATGTGTGAATAGTGTATTCTTGCTAGCTACTGGATAAGTCTTTTGTGCTTTGAAAGAACTTGCACTACAAGTGTGTTATAACATTTGTGTTGAAGATAATACATTGTGTAGGTTTTGGAGGGGCGGGGTTGTTTTACTAAAAGGTTCATCCTCACCGGCATATCTTTGTGTTTATGTGTTATTATTTCTCTATCTATTTTTGTATCTATTTTTGTATTAATGGTTGACTACAATATCATTGTTTACATAATATTGAATATGAAATTGTAAGGATTTAATAGGAATTTGCACAATACTTTCATTAAGAGATTAGTGTACGAAGCTATTTCCACACCTAAGTTTCCTTACAGACAAAATATATTGGATATCTAGACACCAAACAAAATTTCCATATTCTACCAAAATCCAAACAACACAAATACATTACTAGATTTCTACTTTCAAATTAAAAATGTAGTACATGATCTTTGATCTAATCATCCCCATCTTGTATAAAATACCAATATATAAAATTAGCAAAAAACCACAATTATCTCATCCAAAACATGATCTCATTTTCACACACTTGTTGCACATCCCATCCATTTTTTCTAATCTACTCTATATGTTCAAACTCATTTTATTTAGACCAATGTAGTGCTTTTCAAATGAATGAATGGAACAAGAGTCTAAAAGTAGAATAATAGGAGTATCCTATCATAAAAACATAGCATTTCGATGCATGAGCGTCTTAGGTTCTTGGCAATCTTTTAGCTTGGTAGATGTGCTCGATAGCTACTTTGGAGTTCTTGGTGGAGTATTCTCTCTTGTTCATCGAATGGGATTGATTATTTGTGTGGTGTTTTCTCATAGAGTGAGCTTGATTTCTTCTTGTTTATGTCTTCATCGAGTAGGCTTGGGTATCTCTTTATGTTTCTTATTTACTAAGTGGCCTCAGTGGTTGTTTCATTGCTTAGTGTTACTTGGATCTTGGTCTCACTGAGGAGTTTAATTTGGATTCTTTGTCATGGATGACCTGTGAATTTCATTCGAGGTCATGCTTTAATAAGGACATCATGCAATGGGAAGTGTGTGGACCTAAATATGGGTCATTGTTGTTGGAAACTACAATTGGAATAATTGATATGTTATCATTGATGTCAAACCTTATTGAGATAGTTTTCTATTTGATCTAAGTGTCATATCTATTTGATCAATGAAGAGGATTCGAGAGGTTGTTCATAACAAAAGTATTTAGAGGATTGGTTGAGCTATGAAGAGGAAACTACAAATGGACACTTGATTAGTTGGGCTTTGACAAGATAAAGTGATTATTTAAATCATGTTACAAGTGGAGAAGACAGTAACATTAAAGCCTTGAAGAAGTGATCAAAGACAAACCAAATGCATAGGCTTAACCAAGCAACATAACAGAAGATTAAGGAACTTGAAGTATAAGTTGAGTGATGCTACTGTCGATTGAGTCATAGTGAGTGTCGAGTAGAATTAGTGTTGACTAAGCATTAGTATTGACTGAGTGACAGTATATGCAATGAACAAAAAATTTAGTAGCGACCAAGTAACCCAATGATGATCGATGTTAGAACATAGTGTTGGTCAAGGAACAACATTTTGACATTTTATGAGAAATTATAATTTCTAGCTGACAGAGTTGATTTCTTGGAATATGAAAAACATGTTGAAGATAAGGATTGATGAGTTCGATCATTTAATGTCAAGAAAGGGTAAGGTAAGTGATCAATGGATTAATTTAGAAGAGAAATTTCTAGAAAAGAAGAGGATTATAAAAAGGTGCATAAATTCATTATATGTGTTAAATACAATTATAACCCTAAGATCTACAGTGGTGTTTAAGCAAAAAAAGATAAAAATTACCTATTTAAGGAGGTACAATAGATAACTTTAAAAAAATAGGGTTGTCAAAGGTTGGAGTAGTTGTTGATGTTATTGATTGGAAAATTTAAGCAGAAGGCTGAGATGAACTGAGTAGAGGTGAAGAGTGATTTCTTGAAGGGTTACCAAGTGAATCAGAGACTGAGATGAAAATGGAGGCTTGACAATGGATTAACTTGTGAGCCAAACTAAGATCTTTATATGAAAAGTGAGTTGTACTTGACAGATCAAAACTTGATGTTACTTTCTAACCTTTATAAACAATATTTGAAATCCTTTAATCAAGGTTGAACTAACAATCATATATAAATCCTTCAATCAAGGTGGTATTCTAATGGAATGTTCTAAAGTCCTCTAACAAGGCCACTCCTAATAGGGTGATTAAATCCTTTAACAAGGTCACATTTAACAATGTGTTTTGTAATCTTTTAATAAGGTTGGCTCCTAATAGAGCTCACTTTAGAAGAGTGAAAAATTGGTGACATGTTACTGGTGGTTTTTCCCAAATTGGGTTTCCATGTTAAATCATAGTATCAAACTTGTGTGGATGTTATTATAGTGTTTTAATGATTAATATTTACACTATGCAAGTCTGTTATATCTAGGACAGTGGACTTCTAGTTTATGTTTATTGAAAGTTGACTATAGAGATTGAGCTATGGAATGTTAAGATATGAAGTTGTTTAAGTATTTGATTGTTCAATTAGTACATCTAGACCTTGGATAATTGATTCACCCCTCCTCTTACTTATTCTAAATATTCTAACAATTTCTTTCTCTAATGTTGGATCTAGAAGGTTATTTAAGTCATTTCATTTAGTATAAATAGTTAGATCTATTCTAGGTTTAGCAGTAGTCAATTAGTAGGAGTAGTAAGAGGAGATCATGGATCTCACATGCATGAGAATTGATTTGTTTTGTAATTAATTCTCTAGGAAGGCCTCCCATCCATGCCTATATGAAGTTTGAATCAATATTATATTTTGATATGATCTGTAATTTCCTCTCTCTCTCTCTCTCTCTCTCTCTCTCTCTCTCTCTCTCAATGTGTTATTGTTTGTGTAATGATTCAACAAGTGGCTCTAGTAGTTTGGTGAGCCTTTTTTCCCACTTATTTGACCTTTCCTTGCATTGGGTGGTATTATAGTAGATTTGATCTAGGTTTACAAATCTAGATCTTTGATCATGGTTCCTTCATAAAAAACCTAGTTGGTTATTTTGTTGTGGGGTAGAAGATTATGATTTGATATGTAATTATAGAGGGTTTCAAGATGGTTCATTAAATAAGAGATGCAGATCCACGATTAGCTAATACATTAAGGTAGATTGTTGCTAGATTAGAAGTTGTTGATACAACCCAATATCTTGGAAGGCATCTTGATGATGTTAGTGAGGATGAAGCTAAGGAAGTGTTGGGAAATGCCACACTTGAACTTGTAATGGATTAAGGAGAAGATATATTATTGAAAGAATTGTACATTTTGAAGTCTATGCTATAGTTTAACCCTCTTGATTACATTGGAAAGCTATATTTAGATGAGTTGGTGGACTAGATCACCATGATGGAGAAATATTTTGAGCATGAGAACATAGTTGATGTGAAGAAGGTGAAAATTGCAAGCACAGAGTTGAAAGACATGCATTTTTGTGGTGGGAACATCTCTAGTTATACTAACAAAAGAGAGGTAAAACCAAAATCAAGGCATGGGATAAGATGATGGACAAATTAAAGGGCAAGTTTCTACCTTGTAATAAAAAGATTAACCTAGTTAGAAAGATGCAAAGTTTGAAATAGAATCATATCTCAATAAAGAATTATATCAATAAATTTTGTAGATTGGATATCAGATATAGACATATTGAAGATGAAGTGGAAAGGGTTGTACGGTACCTAAATGGATTAAGAACTTCTATCTAGGAGGAGATCAATTTAGTTAAGATGGGGAGTATTAAAGAAGCTTATCAATTCCCTAAAAGTTAAGGAGAAATTGAACAAGAGGCATGGACAAAGAAAAGGAGGAAGAGGTGGTAGATTTCCTAGGGGAAGAGATAAATCATATGGTGAAAATAGTGGATTTGATCAGGACAAGATAAATCAATACAAAGGCAAGACCAAGTGGAAAGGTGAGAGTTCCTTCTAAGGAAGAGGTAGTTATCAACAAGCTAGATATGGTAGAGGGGGATTTAAGGGAATTATTTCAACTGTGGTGAACATGGGCATAAATAATTTGAATACAAAAATGCAAGTAAGAAGGTTAGTAGTAGTAAAAATGATTTGTGCAAGAAGAATCACTGAATGAACTTGAGAATGAAGGAAATCTAATGGTTAGAAGATCATTGTGGAGAAAAGGAAATAAGAAAAACCTAGTGAGAAAGAGTTTGTTTAAGACTAGATATAGAGTTACAGATAAAATTTGGAAAGTGATCATTGATAGTGGAAGTTTAGAGAAACTACATTTGAGGACATTATTACCGAGTTAAAAATGGAAAAGTTGAAGAGCCCAAAACCATATTAGATCTCCTAGATCAAGTATGAGCATACACTTATAGTAAGTGAATAATGTTTTGTGAATTTGAAAATTGGAAAGTATCATGATAAGGTATTGTGTAAAATCATGCTTATGGATTATTTTCATATTTTGTTGAATAGACCTTAGAAATATGATAGACATGATATACATGATGGAAGATTGCACAAATATAACATTTGGACTAATGCCAAAAGAAAAATCATGTTACTTTTGATTGAAGAATCTGTAGGAGAGATATGTACATCTATGAATGTTTGTTTTATGGAAGGTAGGTAGTTTGTTAAGGATTTGAAGAAGGGTGATGTTTGTTTTGTTGTAATTCCTAACAAATAAGTGAGGGAACATAAGACTGAGTTCCAACAGAGTTGATAAGTTTCTTAATGAATCCAAAGAGATCATTTAAAATAATGTACCATATGGTTTTCCACCAGTAAGAAGTATTAGTCAGTTCACGATTTGATTCCTGGTGCTAGTTTGTCAAATAAAGCACCTTACTGATTGACACCTAGTGAAAATGAGGAGCTTAACTGACAATTTCAAGAGTGTTGGAAACTGCATTTGGAGCAATTGTTATGTTGTCATTGATGTCAAACATAATTGTAAGACAAAGTTTCAAACCTACTAGAGAAACATTTACTAACAGTGTAGAGTTCCATATCATTTGATTGATGAAGAGGATTTGAAAAGAAAAGATTATGAGATGACATAGTGAAAGGTTGAGTTGAGATGTGTTAAGTATCATGGAAGTATAATGGGCACTTGATAAGTTAGTCCTTGAAAAGATAATGTTTTGTTTAATCAATACACGAAGTGAAGAAGATAGTTAGATGAAGCTAAAAGTTGAAAAAAGCTAAAAATAATAAGCTAAAAAGAACAAGCTAAAAAGAATAAGCTAAAAAGTTGTATTGCATGGTCAATGAAAGAATTAAAAAATGGTTCAAGCCAAGTAGTTAGTTATTACTAAGAAAATGTATGAAGAAGTGTAGTTGTGATCGAGTGTAGTAATGATCAAGTAGGTAAAACCCTACTCGAAGATCCTTGGAACATAAGGACAAAATGCATTGAATAATTTTTTTCTTAAAATAAGTTACTAAAAATAAAAAAAAGTAACCAAGTGTAAAAATGAAACATTTAAACAACGTAAAAATAGTAGGGAACATGACTAAAATCACATGTTCACCTACAACAGTGGAAGTCTTACAAATACTTCTAAAGATCCCCAAGCACTAAACCATAACTTGAAATCCAAAGATGACACAAATAATGAGAATATACCAAGGAGATGTTCTTTTTAAACCCATAGCAAAAGTTCATAGCATGGTTAAATATATAAGTCTTCGCTTTTAATTCTTGATTATGTTATGGCATACTTGCAAGGGAGTACATAATCATAGGAGAGAGTGCACACATTTCAATAACATACATCCATCTAATCAACAACATCAATCTACAAGATGAGCATAAGAAACATCACAGTGAAACAAATCTATCAAAGAGATATAATCAAATAAAATTATTTAGAGCTATCAGATTTATGAATAAATTCAATTGTGTTCATTTTTTATGCAAGTGGAATATTAATAACCCACCAATAAATAGGATCCATTCTAATCCCTTCAACATCCCTTCAATAGATTTATAATTTAGAGGTATCTCATGAAATAAAAAAAAATATGCTTCAACAAGTTTATCAATATATCTCGATTCACATAGTTTTATTTCTATAGCATATTATCTTATTCATAACTTTTTTCTTGACATCTTCCTAAAAAATCCTTTTGAGGAGTTTTTCAAAATTAGTCCTTCTAACACATATCCAAAGCTTAGCCCGATAAAACCATTCCTTTACATGTTATGATCTTTGTATCGAGACCAATTTTTACTGCCATAAACTAGAAAACCCACATATAACCCTGCATAACAAATCCAATATCTTTCATAAAACAAACCAAAATGATCCCAAAACAATTTCATATTAATCCATAGTTATTCTATTTTCCAAATATGTAAGTCATTTATTCTTCCAATCCGTAAATCATTATATGCATGCACATTTGTGCCTACAACTCCATTAAAGCTATTCAAAAATTAGTTTCTACTAAAAGATTCATAACTTCTGCAAATTTGCATAAATAAAAACTAAACCAAATAGAAAAGAAATATTATTTTTATATATTTCCAATGAATCTATTTAGAGATCACAACTCTTCCATATTTGTCAGTACCAAGTTCTACAACATGATTGTTGTCAAGGAATCCAAAATCTGCAAATAACCACTTTCACTAAAATATGCACAACTTCAAACCAGAATGAAATTAATCAAAACCAAAAGGAGAAAAAATATAATTCATTAATATCCAAATATGTGACTTATATAGTGTTTCCAGGCCGTAACTATTTGTGCAAGGCCTGAAAATGACATAAAAATACCAAACATCAATAGAAATAGCTAGGACTAAATGAACAAACTAATAGAAAAATGTTATCTTTCTTCTCATTCTAATTTTTAATGACCAATGCATGATATTTTCAACATTTGGAAACCATAAAAATTACCCCTATGACCTTTCACCTTCTCTCTTGCATCATAATTTTTGTATTGCCACATTTTATGACAATATTTACTTACATATTTGATAACTTTTAAAATTTTGTCTTTAAATCTTACATTGTTATTTAAATTGACTCAAATTAATTTAATACATCATGAATAAACAAAATAAAGTAAAATTGATCATATTATGAACTTTGGTCTCCTGATATTCTTGTCTTTTTAGGTGCTGCTACACCATAAGAAGCATATTATAATCCATCAAGAAATACAATCCATTCTAATCCCTTCAACATCCATTAAATAGATTTATGATTTAGAGGCATCTCATGAAAAAAAAAAAAAAAATGCTTCAACAAGTTTATCAATATATCTCCATTCACACAGTCTGATTTCTATAACATATTATTTTATTCATAACTTTTTTTCTTGACGTCTTCCTGAAAATGATTTTGGAGGATTTGTTCAAAATAATTCCTTCTAAAACATATCCAAAGTTAAGCCCAATTAAACCATTCCTTTACATGTTATGGTCTTTGTACCAAGACCCATTTTTACTGTCATAAACTAGAAAGCATACATATAACCCTACATAACAAATCTAATATCTTTCATAAAACAAACCCAAATGATCCCAAACTAATTTCATGTTTATCCTTAGTGAGTCTATATTCCTGATATGTTAGTCATTTATTCTTCCTATCCATAAATCATTATATGTGTGCACATATGTGCCTACAACTCCATTGAAGCTATTCAAAAACTAGTTTCTACTAAAAGATTCACAACTTCCACAAATTTGCATACAATTGAACCAAAATTAAAGGAAAAGAAGTATTTTTTGTATATATTTCCAATTAATCTATTTAGAGGTCATAAATCTTCCATATTTGTAAGTAACAAGTTTTGCAACATGACTGCTGTTAGAGAATCCAACATTTGTAAATAAGCACTTTCACTAAAATATGCATAACTTCTTCAAAATAAAATGAAATTAATCCAAAACAAAATGAGAACAAAGATAAGTCATCATACTATCTAAATATATAACTTATATATGGTTTCTATTCTGTAACTATCTATACAAGGTCTGAAAATAACATAAAAATATTGAACACCAATCAAAATAGCTAGGACTAAATGCACAAACTAATACAAAAATGTTATCTTTCTTCTCATTCTGATTTGAAATGACCAATACATTATATTTAGAATATTTTCAATATTTGGAAACCATCCAAATACCCCTATGACCTTTCACCTTCTCTCTTGCATCATATTTTTCATATTGCCACATTTTATGACAATATTTACTTACATATTTGACAAATTTTACAATTTTGTCTTTCAAACTTAGATTATTATTCAAATTGAATCAAATTAATTTAATAAATTATGAATGAAAAAATAAAATAAAATTTTTTATATTATGAACTTTTTTCTCCTGGTATTCTTGTTTTCTTAGGTGCTTCTGCACCATACTCTCGAGTTTGAAAAATTTCCATGTCCCATGAAAATGCTCTAGTGAGAATCTGTAAAAAAATTTGTTGCCTCTTTGCCTTCATCATAGGATTTATGCCTCAAATACTTTGTATTTATCTTTTCAACTATGACTCTTATCAATTGAGTTTATGTTGGCCCAAAGTGCATCTAAAGTTCACTCCTCCATGTTGCTACAAACACCAACTTTTGTCCCTCACTTGGGAGTCCTCTCTTGCCTCTCTTCCTAGTCTCTTGGTGACACACAATGGACCATATCCTATGGCCATTTTGGTAGATCTCCATGTCCACCTATATGTAGTGAGTGAACTTGCACCTACAACAAAATAACTTCACAACAAGAATCAAAATACCCAACAGTGTCTAGTGTATATTATCTTCTATCTATACACTCATGATCTTCTGAGCTCTGATACCAATTTGATGTAAGTAGAATATTAATAACCCAATAATAAATAGGATCTATCTTGATCACTTAAAAATCCATTCAATAAATTTATGATTTAGAGGCATCTCATTAAATAAAACAAAATATGCTTCAACAAGTTTATTGATATATCTCCATTCACAAAGTCTGATTTCTATAGTATATTATTTTATTCATAACTTTTTTTCTCTACATATTTTTGAAAAATACTGTAGAGAAGGTGTTCAAAATTAGTCCTTCTAACACATATCCAAATTTGAGCCCAATAAAACCATTCCTTTACATGTTATGGTCTCTGTACCAAGACCTATTGTTATTGTCATAAACCAGAAAGCAGACATATAACCCTACATAACAAATGCAATATCTTTCAAAAAAAAAACCCAAATGATCCCAAAAAAATTTCATATTAATTCTTAGTGAGTCAATTTTCCAAATATGTAAGCCATTTGTTCTTCCAATCCATAAATAATTATATGCATGCACATTTGTGCCCACAACTCCATTGAAGCTATTCAAAAATTCTACTAAAAAATTCATAACTTCCACAAATTTTCATGAAAACTAATCCAGCCCAAAGGGAAAAGAAGTATTATTTTTATATTTTTCCAATGAATCTATTTATATTTCATAACTCTTTCATATTTGTAAGTACCAAGTTTTGCAACATGACCTCTGTCAGGAAATCTGAAATATATAAATAACCACTTCCACTAAAATATACATAACTTCTTAAAAATATAATGACATTAATCCAAACCAAAAGGAGAAAAAATAAAATTCATCTTAATATCCAAATATATAACTTATATAGGGTTTCCAAGCCGTAACTATCTGTACAAGTCTTGTAAATGGCATAAAAATATTGAACACCAATTAAAATAGCTAGGTCTAAATGCACAAACTAATACAAAAATGTTATATTTATTCTCATTTTGATTTGGAATGACCAATACATGATATTTATAATATTTTCAACATTTAAAAACCATCCAAATACCCCTATGTCTTTCACCTTCTCTCTTGCATCATATTTTTAATATTGCCACATTTTATGACAATATTTACTTACAAATTTGACAACTTTTAAATTTTGTCTTTCAACCTTACATTATTATTCAAATTAACTCAAATTAATTTAATACATCATGAATGACCAAAATAAAATAAAATTGATCATATTATGAACTCTAGTCTCTTGGTATTCTTATCTTCTCAGGTGCTCCTACACCAATTTCCTCCCTACCATAATGGCATCATGAGACCTTGAGGACCCTAACCATACCCTTGAGAATGAATCTTAAATTTCCAATAAGATAGTTGAAGCTATCTCATAAGATCATTCTTACCAATAAATCATCCATTAACATCACATGAAATAAGAAACATCTAACATGCTAATCTACTAATAGCATCACTAATCCAAAGTAGTGGTAAGAAATCTCAACTAAGCAACTATAAATAATCATTATAAAGGAATGAATCAAGTAATATACTAAAAATCATCTAAACATGATATTAAATGCATCCAAATTCAAGCATAAATCACAAGAGAACATACTCCAGATACACTAAAGTACCAACTGAATATCTAACATCGACCTCAAATTGGAAGTAGACTATCTGTATACATGGATCTCTGGAAGTGGCATAGGTATGTTGGAATTCTTTAGAATAACTAAGAGGAGGGGTGAATTAGTTATCAAATGTCCAAATGTACAAATAAAACTTTTCAATGCTTAGTAGACCCATATCCATAAAACTTCAATATGCATGCATCCATTAGATCATACAATACTTTAACTTTGTAGATTACTGTCCCAAGTAAAAACAACTTTACAGATATGTAAACATGAAACAACATAAGAACATTTACATAATTTGACACAAGGATTTCATGTGGAAATCCAATCTGGGAAAAATCACTAGTAACATGCTACTAATTCTCACTCTTCTGAAGTGATTCTTTGTGCAAGGCCAACCCTATTAAATGATATAATACACACAATTAAATGTGACCCAGTTAAAGGACTTCAACCACCCTATTAGGAGTGAGCCTCGTTAGAGGACTTTAGAACATTCCATTAGAATGTCACGTAATTATAAGATTTACAAATGACTATCAGATCAACCTTAATCCAAAGGATTTACCCTAGACTGATACAATGATTAGAAATCAATAGTAAGGCTTGATCTAATAAAAAATATAACTTACTTGCAGATTATAGATCTCTATTTCAATCCTATATTCTTATTGGCATTCATACTCTTTAGCTTTGATAGTTTGTTCATCCTTCAAGCATTCATATTCTTAAGCCTTCTTGCTTTGCATGCCAACTACAGTCACCTCTGTTTAGCCATAGAATGAAGAAATACACAAGACTCCTTGTGTTTCTTAGATTCTCACACATGACAACCTTTTCTTCTGACTAACTATCTCTATAAATAGAGAATTTAGATCTTTTTTTTGCTTAACCACAATCGCCCATTTTAGGGTTAGGTAGGATTAGGTAGGATTCAATGAATCTACCCACTTTTCCATTTGGTTCCTCTAGAAACTTCTTTTACAATCTTCCTTGTATTCACCACAAAATGGTTTACCTTGAATTCTATGCCACCAACTCATCATGGTTATTTTCCACATGCTTCACATAATTCAAGAAAATAAAATAGTCATCTTAGATTTAGTTTTGTTTGCTGTCATTCGACATCTATATTGTTCTATCACTCAACCAACACTAGTTCACTCGAAAAACACTAATGTTTAATAATGCTCGACACCAACTTTATTTAGCATATACTAACAATCACTTGGCTTGCATTATTTTTCATCTTTTCTTGGTAGCTCTTTTTTTCACTCAACTTCTACTGATTTCTGCTCAGCTTACACTAATTGCTCAACAAGGCTTGGCAGACACTTTTCTTACTTGATCTTCTTCTAGTCTTAACTTGAGTAATCTTTCATTTTAGACTTTAAGTAGATAAATGATACACTATAGTATCAATGTCTTACTTGGTCTTAGTGCTTCTTTTACATACTAAATAACTCAACATTTCTTTGGGTGCTATTGTTATCTCCTCTTTTCAAATCCTCTTCATCAATTAACTAAATGGTAACTTTTAGACCAAAAAGAAATCATCTCACCAATAGGTAGCAGGTTTGACATCATCGACAAAATAATGATTGCTCCATTATAGATTCTTCACTTCAAACAATCTCATTTCAACAATATCCCTCTTTTGGATTGATGGAAAACCAAAAAAATACCAAAAATAGAATATTATCTTTGAAATCTCTCCCTTTGTCAGTATATGTCCTTCCTCTATATAGGGTGATTTGAGCTTTGTCAATCTCCTTCAATGTATCTCCTTTATATCTCTCTTATCAAATTATTCTTCTTTTTCTCTATCTCCCTCTTTTTGGAGTATCTCTCCCTCTCTCTAATATTCAAATACTTATATCCACTTATCTCCCTTGGTACTTATATCTCCCTCTATGACAACAATTCCAATGACTTGTCATTTGTATATGCATATGTAATCATTTCCAGGTTCTCCCTCTATCACCTTGCATGTGATTACAAATCTTCTAATTAAGCTTCTTCATTACTTTAGGAAACTCCTATAGTAATATCCACTACATCAAGTTTTAAGATACACATTTTTCTCAATTGATGCAAGGCACTACTCATGCTTCTTAAGTAGCTTTGGGTAGGGGTATCACCCCTAGTTTACCTCTAAGATATTCATGTGCATCCTTAGGTAAAGATTTTATGAATATATCAGTTATTTTTTCTTTTGTATTCACATATTTCATCCTCACTTCTTTATCTTGAACCAACTCTCTCAAGTAATGATACTTGATTGCAATGTTCTTAGTCTTTGTGTGCATCACAATATTCTTTGACATTTTTTATAGCACTTTTATTATCACAATAAAGTACCATATGTTCAATGATTTCCTCCTTCATAACTTTGAGTAGTTTGATCCATACCACATTTGTACAATTTACCATAGCAACCACATATTCAACTTCAGTAGTATATTGAGATATGTAATTTTGTTTCTTGTTGGTCCAGGTGACCAACCTCTTTACTAATAAAAATGCTCTACCTCTTGTGCTCTTGCTATCATCAATGTTTCCAGCCCATTCAACATCGGCATAGGCTCTTAACTCAAAATTTTCATTTTTCTTGTAGTATAGACCACAGTCTTCTATTCTTTTCAAATATCTCATAATTCTCTTAACAACAACCAAATGATTCTCCTTAGGATTTGTAGAAAATATTGTAACAATATCAGTAGCTAATACAATGTCAGGTCTGCTATGTACTACATATTGCAACTTCCCAATCATAGACCTATACAATGTTTGGTTCACATCAACAAAAAAATCATTCTTTGATAATTTGTGTCCTATCACCATAGGAGTGCTAATTGGTTTTGAATCCTCCAATCCAAAAGTTTTCAATACTTCCTTCACATGCTTAGAATGAGTGATGCATATACCATATTTCATTTGATATACTTGTAATCGACAAAGAACTTGATCTCTCCAAACATAGACATCTCAAAAACTTTCTTCATTTCATTTTCAAATGCCTTGCATAATGCATCTTGACCTCCAAATATGGTATCATCAACAAAAATTTCAGCTAGTAAAATAACTTTACCTTCTTATGTCTTCAAGTACAAATTAATGTTATCATCAGTCTTCTCAACACCAATCTTCACAAGATAATTGTGAAGCCTTTCATACCATGCTTTTGGGGTTTTCTTTAAGCCATATAAAGCTTTGTGTAGTTGACATACCATGTTCTTGTTGTTTGGATCAACAAATCCTTTAGGTTGTTCTATGTAAACTTCTTCTTGTAATATACTATTTAGAAATGCTGACTTCACATCCATTTGATAAACTTTGAAACCTTTGTATGCAAAGTGAGCAAGTGGAGTTCTTACTCCTTCTAGTCTTGCAACTGGAGAAAATATTTCTCCATAGTCTATTTCTTCTTCTTGTATATACCCCTTGCAAACTAATCTTGCCTTATTTCTTGTGACTTCACCATTTTCATCTAACTTATTTTTGTACACCCACTTGGTTCCAATCACATTCTTGTCCTCTAGTCTAGGAACTAGGTCCATATTTTGTTCTTCTCAATTTGATTAGTCTCTTCTTTCATAGACTTAATCATGTCTTCATTCTCTAAGGAATCTTTCAATATCTTAGGCATATGCATGTTCAAAAAGCATGTATCACTTCTTAGCATATTCCTTGTCATTGGTCTATCTTTTTTATCTCTAATAATTTGTGTAGCAAGGTGATGCCTTTTGACATACTTTGACAATCTTGGTTCTGCTCTTCTTTCTTCAATAGGTCTATAAACTTTAGAATCACTATGTACTTGAAAATCTTGGTACAACAAAATCCCTTTCATTTACACTTATCTAAAAATTAGAATGTACCTTAGCTTCTATCTACAACTTAGCTGCTAAAGGTAACTCAATTCTTGAATGCAACTCAAAATTTATTATATGTGACTTGATAGTTAGTGAAGCTTCTTGTTGTTTTGCAACTTGGTTTACAACATCTTTATTAGTAAGCATACCTTCATGAAAGTATATAAAATATCTATACTCTTTAGGTTCCTTAATAGGTTTAGCTTCATGTACCTCTGTATATTTATCAAACTTCACCTTTACACTTTCCACAACTTTGTTAAAGTTAGTATTCAAACACTTATAAGTTTTACTTCTTGTGGAATAGCCAAGGAATATACCTTCTTCATTTTTAGCATCTAATTTACCATTCTCAAAATCCTTTAGAATGTAGCACTTGCTTCCAAATACCTTAAAATATTTTACATTGGGTGAGTATCCATACCATAATTCAAAAGGTTTTTTGAATGAGTACATTCTTGACTTGTACATGGTTCAAGGTATAGACAACTGTACTTACAACTTTTCTCTAGTATTTCAACACAACATTCTTCTCCATCATGAGTGTTCTAGCACAATCCATTATAGATCAATTCCTCCTTTTAGTAATCTCATTTTTTGGAGGGGTTCTAGGTGCATAAGTCTGTCTCTTGATTCCTCTATCATTATAGAACATCTCAAACTCATTTGATGTAAATTCTCCACCTTTGTTAGATTTTAGACATTTAAAGATTTTGCCTGTCTCCTTTTCAACTCTAGCTAAGTACCACTTAAACATTTGGAAAGCATCAGATTTCTATTTTAGAAACATAACTGTCATCATCCTAGAATAATGATCAACAAATAGGATAATATACTTGTCACCTTTGTAGCTTTGCATATCAATTGGTCCATAAAAATTAGTATGAACTAACTCTAGAATTTCTTTAGACGTGTGAGTCTTACTTTTAAAACTAGATTTTTTCATCTTGCCTAACTGACATTGTTTGTAAATTATATTGTCAAGTTTCTTCAGTTTAGGAAAACCTCTAACTCTTTTCATGTTACTAATACTCACTAAGTTATCAAAGTTAACATGACATAACCTCTTGTGCTATAGCCAAACACCATTAAATTATACAACAAGACAAGTGGCATCATTCATATCAAGATAAAATAGATTACCTCTAGTTTGATCACCTTTCCCAATTAGTTTCCCATTAGTGTCATAGATCTTTGCTATCTTTTTCTCAAACTCAAATTTGTAACCTAAACTATTCAGTTGTGACACACTCAAAAAGTTATAGTTAAGTCCTTAGATATATAATAAGCATCATCACACATAATCTGATCTATGAGTTTGATTGATCCTTTTCTATAAAACATGGTGCATCATTACCAAACCTTACACTATTTCCATCATAATAATCAAGGGTAATGAACTTAATTTTATCTCCAATCATGTGATGTGAACACCCACTATCAATGATCCATCTATCACTCTTGTTTACATAAGATTCTAGTGTAGTTGCCTCATCCTCATCAGAATCAACCTTCATTGTAACATACACCACTTCATCATCATGGTCGTCAGATCCATCTTTTTTTCTTCTCCTCAATAATGTAGCAAGACTTCTTTCCTTTAGCTTTATAATCTTTGTTGTCCTCATCTCTTTTGCTTTTTTATTTGTCTCCACTTCTATTGTTCTTCTTCTCTAGACATCTAACAACAATATGACCAACCTTGTTGTAATTAAAGCACATGATAGGTAGCTTACATTTGAATTTCCCTTTACCTCTGTGAAATCTCCTTGCCAAAAATGCTTCAAGCTATTCTACATCCTCTTCATCTCTATCACTATCACTAGAAACACATTTTACCTTTTTCTTATTCTATTTGCATTCTTTTAATGATATTTTAGCTTTGAAAGTAGATTCAACATTCTCAGATTTGAAATTATCAAAATTAGAGAGTTCAAAAGTAGTGAGCCTACCTACCAAACATTCAAGGTGTTGGAAATATAAGAGGAGTAACTAAGAGGGGAGGGGTGAATTAGTTACCACTAAAATAAATTCCAAATCCCTTAGATGTCAATACAAAACATAAACTCTGCTAATAGTACTATTACTCAGTTAACACACAGGGACTCGTTTAACACTAAAAATATGCTTTAACTTGGCAAGCACTATAATATCAACTATTACTCAACAAATACTGAACACGAAGATCTTAAGATATTAACTATGATTAACCTTAATTATCTTAGTTGCATACACAAAAGAAATAGCATGGACACAAGTAACACAAAGATTTAACGTGGAAACCCAATTTCACTCTTCTAAAGTGAGCCTTGTTAGGAGCCAACCTTGTTAAAGGTTAAAAAATACACCATTAGATGTGATCCTATTAGAAGATTTAATCACCTTGTTAAGAGTGGCCTTGTTAGAGGTCTTTAGACACTTCAATCTAGAAATGCCACCTTGGTAGAGAATTTGGCAAATGGTTGTTGAGTCAACTCGGTTAAGAGATTTGATACACTGCTACAATGGTTAGAGAGTAAAAATGATATGAATGGATTGCTGATGCAACTATATTGCTAATTTCATATCTCAATTCTAGCTTGAATACTTGATCCTTCCTGATCAAATGTATCTTTGCTACTCTTCAAAAATATTCTACTTATACTTCTAATTCTCTTCCTCTAAGCATCTTCTTCTCTTCGACACTTTCTCACATATTCAATCCCCAACTTGACCTTATACTTATATCATTAACATTGTCAAGTCAAACTGAATACAACTTAGAATAATTAATATTCATCTCCTCAGTCAGCTAGAACCAACAAACAAATTCATTAAACTCAATATGCCAAAATAAGAAAATCTTTTGTTAGCTGACCTTGCTCAGTAAATACTAACACTAAAATAATTTTTCTCTATTAACCAAGTGAACTTGATTAACTCTACATTTTAGCAAACTTCCATTGGTAACCAAGTGAGCTCGGTTAACATTGGTTCCATCCAACTTTCCTTTGTTAGTCGAGTGAGCTCGATAAACACTCAACTTCTACAAACTTCTCTTTGATTCCCAAGTAAACTTAGTAGATACTATCTTCTAAACTTAGCAAATGATAGAATGCTTGACATACATAGGAAACTATCTTTTTCACTCAAGTGAGCTCAGCATACACCAACTGGTATGTAACATCAAAGACAATATACAATCGATCAATTATTTTCAACAATCTCCCTCTTTGGCATTGATGGAAACACAACATGTCATAATACAATGAAATTTTAGATCAAAATAAAGTAAGGAAATTTGTTGCATAAAAATGTAACCAAGGAATAAAAGCTAAGCAACTAACATCTATTCCTACTTTATCATGCAAAACCTCAAAATATGAAAGGAGACATGGACATAAACATAACATGAAACAAAAAAAGAGTATAAACTATCAAAATACCACTATGCAAACCTCATGAAACCATCAAGTGATTGATGATTTCCTTACTCATGGGATGTGGTTGCTCACAAATCCAGCAGCATAACAATGAGGTAGATAGTGCTTATGAAAATGAGGAGAGGGATCTCCTTTTATAGGAAAATGGATGCAATGGATGGATAAGATTGAATGCAAGATGGGGGGCTAGGATCCCTCAGGATCAATGAGGTGGAGGCCAAGTAGACTCCACATGGATTAGGGTTTTGACCATTCAAAGGGGGCAATATGCTCACACATGTGTGAACAAACTTTGATGGTGACATGATCAATGAGGTGTGAGAAGCATGGCTTCTCACAAATGAGACACTTTGATTCTCATGCAAGAGGAAAAGTGTGCAAGAGGTGTGAGAAGGCATGGCTTCTCACATGTGTGAGACACCTTGACTCTCATGCAAGAAGACAAGTGTGCAAGAGACATGCAAGACATGAGGGATGAGGAAAGTGTGAACATCTCTCACACATGTGTGAGAACAAACTTAGGATTAAGAGCTGATTAGCTAGGATGATTAGGAAAAGAAAGCATGATTAGAGAAGTGGGTAGGGTTAGCAAGATGGGTTAGGTAGGCTAGTGAGGTTAGGTGAGGGTTAAAAGTAAGAGCCATGTGCAAAAATAGGATTAAATGTAATATTTAATTCCTAGTGTGATTTAGGCAAGGATTAATTAAGTAAAAAAAAATACTTAATTAAAGTGAATGGGTTAGGATTTAAATAAACCTTAGTTTATTTAAATCAAGGTAAGGTCAATGTAATTAAATAAATGCAAATTTATTTAATTAAAGGTAGGGAAATTAAATAAACAATAAATATTTATTTAATTGGTCATGAAATGGGTTTTGGACAAATTTAGGTGTCTACAGGAAAATATCCTTAGTTTTATTTTGATTCTCATCCATGAAAACTCCCTCTATCAGTATGAACTCCCTCTAACTTCAGTTTCTCCCTCTATCAATAAAATTTTTCTTCAACATCTTCTTCTGATAGAAAACTCTCCCTCTTTGATATTAGATCAAGTTCTTCTTCTTTGACATCTTCAAATAATTTTTTTGTGATATGACTATGATGGTAAGCTCTCCCTCTTTGAGATCTTATGCCAAAGACAATATTCAGTGAATATCCATGTACCTGGTGTATAGATTCATATGCAATCAACCCTTTCATTACTACATCAACTTTATTGATTTTCAACATGCTTTGGTTGATGCATCACTAAACTTTGTTTAGCAAGTTTTAGATAGGGGAATGACCCCTAACTAATCTCTTAGATACAAGAATGTATCCTTAGGTAATGGCTTGGTGAATATGTTTGCAACTTTTTCCAATCTCACTTCTTTGTCCTACACCAATTCTCTTAGAAAATGATATTTTATTGTAATGTGCTTGGTGTTGGTATGCATCACAAGATTCTTTGATATACTAATTGCACTTGTGTTATCACAGAAGATAACCACTAGTTCCTTGATTTCTACCTTCATACCTGCCACTAGTTTCTTGAACCAAACAACATTGGAACAATTAACTACTACTGTAACATACTCTGCCTCTGCCATAGACTAAGAAATGCACTTTTTTTTTTTTGACTTGTCCAAGACTATAGTCTCTTACCAAAAAAGAATGCTCCACCACTGGTGCTCTTCCTGTCATCAATACTACCTGCCCAATCTACATCAGTGAAGGCTTTCAAGTCTAAATTGCCTCCTTGTACCATAATCCATAATCCTCAATACCCTTTAGATACCTCATGATTCTCTTTATTGCCATCATATGACTTTCTTTAGGATTAGCTGAAAATCTTGCCACCATACCAATTGCAAGATCAATATCAGGCCTAGTATGTACAACATGATGAAGTTTGCCAATGATTGATTTGTATGTGGTCTGATCTACCCCCTTGGAATCATCATTTTTGGAAAGATTATGTCTAGTAGATATAGGTGTTCTAACTATTCTTGAATCCTCCATTCCAAATTTTTTTAGGATCTCTTTGATATACTTAGATTGAATAATGTAAATACCATCTTTCTTCTATTAAATCTACAAGCCAACAAAGAATTTGATTTCACCAAATATTGACATCTCAAATTCCTTACTCACTAAAAAATCTTTGTATAAATCATCATTTCTAGTAAATAATGTATTATCTACAAAGATTTCTGCCAACATAATCTTCTTGTTTGGTCCTTCTTTGATATAAAGACTACTGTTATCATTTGTCCTTTGAAAACCAATCTTCATCAAATAATTATGAAGTCTTTCATAGCAAGCTCTCGGAGCTTGCTTGAGACCATACAATGCTTTGTGTAGTTTACAAACCATACACTTTTTGCTAGGATCTGCAAAACCTTTAGGTTGTTCTATGGAAACTTCTTCTTATAAAATTCTATTCAAGGATGCAAGTTTTACATCCATCTGATACACTTTAAATCCTTTATGTTCAACATAAGCAAGTAAGGTCGTAACACCTTCTAATATTGGAACTAGATCAAAAGATTCACCATAGTTAAAAGCTTCTTCTTGAGAATAACCTTTTCATACTAACCTTGCTTTGTTTCTTGAAACTTCTCCATCTTCATTCAACTTAATTTTGAAAAGTCACTCTGTGCCAGTTACATTCTTATCCTTGGGTCTAGGAACAAGAGTCTAGGACTTATTCCTTTTTATCTATTCTATCTCTTCATTCATTTCTTCAATCCAACTTTCATTATCCAAAGCATCTTTAATTGTTCTAGGTTCAAATTCAGTAAGCAAACATGTACCTTTCAATTTGTTCCTTGCCATTATACCATCTGACTTGTCTCTAATGATCTGCTCATGTGCATGGTGTCTTCTAACATATCTTGCTAATACATGTACTTTGGATTTAGAACTTATTCCACTTGCCTCACCATGATCATTTGCATCATGCTGGGGTCCCATTATCTATGACTCGAGTACTTTATATTTAGACTCAGGTTGTACTAGCTACAACTTGGTAGCCTCTGACTATGACTCAAGTCCTTTTGACTATGATTCAGGTTGCACGAGTTGCAACTTGGGTGCTTTTGGAGATTTTGGGGACTTGAGAGGTGAAGTCTTCTGACTTCCAATTGGATTAGGCAATGTATCAGGTTCAAAGTAAATACATTTTCTATAATCGTCAAGCTCTTTGTTGCTCTCTACTTCATTCTTTTCTACAAACTCATCAATCTTTATATGTGCACTTTCTATGATCTTGTGAGTACTTAGATTTAAATATTTGTATGCTTTACTTCTGCTAGAATATCCTAGGAATATGCCTTCATCACTTTTGACATCAAATTTACCTTTCCTAGTCTGTTTCAAAATGTAAGATTTGCTACCAAATACTTTCAAGTAACTTACACTAGGTTTGTAGCCGTACCATAGTTCATACAGAGTCTAATTTGAGTCTTTCTTTAGCTATACTTTGTTCAAGGTATGAATTGTTGTATTGATTTCTTCCTTCTAGTATTTGATTACTAAATTCTTTTCTATCATCAAGGTTCTTGCACAATCCATGATTGATATGTTTCTTCTTTGTGCTATACCATTCTGCCGAGGTGTACTAGGGGTTGATACTTATCTTTTGATGCCTCTTTTAGTACAAAATTCATTGAATTCATTGAAAATGAATTCACCTCCTCTATCTGATCTCAAACATTTTAACTTCTTTCTTGTTTCCTTATCTACTCTTTACATATACCACTTCAACTTTTGAAAAGCTTTAGACTTATCTTTTAGATACATTACTATCATCATTCTAGAATAATCATCAACAAATAAAATAAAGTACTTATCTCCACTATAGCTCTTAATTCCAATAGGTCTATATCAACTAGCTCCAGGACTTCTTCAGAATGATAGTTCTTGCTCTTGAAACTTGTCTTGCCCATCTTACCAATTTGACAATTCTTGCATAAGCCCATATCAGGTTTCCTCATACTAGGAATAGCTCTTACTCTATTGGTTTTTCTTATCTTGATCAAGTTATCAAAGTTCACATGACATAATCTTTCTTTCCATAACCAACTTTCTTCTACTTGAGCAATGAAACATGAACTTTTACTAAGATTGGGGAGAATAGGTTATATTTTGTTTGGTTACCAGACCCAACTAGATTTCCTTTTCCATCTAGCAACTTGGCATTCCCATTCATGAATTCTATCTTGAATCCAATGTTATTCAACTATGCCACACTCAGTAGATTATGTTTCAATCCTTCAACCTAATAAGCATTATCACATCTAAGTTCATTGGTTAGAGAAATACAACCCTTTCCTTTTATGCAACATGGTTCATTGTTTCCAAATCTTACACTTCCACCATCATAGTGTTCCATATGTTCAAAATTTGTTTTATTAGAAATCATATGATGAGAACAACCACTATCAATAATCCATGTATCATTTTTTCTAACATGAGAGATAAGTGCTATTTTATCTTCTTCATTATTAGATTCATCTTTTACAACAATATAGACCATTTCATCATCATCACTACTATCTAAATCTTTAGCCATGAAAAAAGACTTCTTACCTTTTTCCTTTTAGTCCTTATAGATTTTGAAATTCTTCTTTCTTTTGTACTTGCTATTCTTCTTTTCATCTTTGTCTTCTCTGTCTGAAGACTTTGCAACAATGTGACCAACTTCTTCATAAGAAAAAATTTAGAGGAATTTTACCTTTGTATTTTCCTTTGCCTTTGGGATATCTCCTTGCAAGAAGTGCTTAAATGGCTTATGGATCACTATTAGAACTATCTTCCTCTTTAATTTTAGATTGTTTTCCTTTAGACTTTGTAGCTTTCTTCTTGAGTGACAACTTGGCTTCAAATGCAGACTCAAGATTGCTAGAACTAGGAACATAATTATCATAGTTATCTAGCTCAAATGTTGTCAATCTTCCTACTAGAGCATCCAAGTTTATCTTATTATTTGGATCACATCTCATCTCTTGCATAGCTAACACTCTGATTGCATAGATAAGAAGGGTTCTGAGTACCTTTCTTGCCACTATCACATCATCAATGTTCCTTATAGATGCTTTGATTGCACTGACACTAGCTTTGATTCTCTCAACATATTTTGCAATGTTTTCATCCTCTCTCATCTTCATTTGATCAAATTGACCTCTCAAGCTTTCTTCCTTGGGTCTTCTCACATTATAATCACCTCCATAGATATCCTTTATCTTTGTCCACATCTCATGAGTAGTAGCATATCCTTTGACCTCATCAAATTCAACATAGTTAAGAGTTGATGCAATATCAATCATCATAATATTATGATTCTTCTTTTCAACAATCTCTTCTATAATCATTATTCTAGTAGGAGCCTTATACTGAGATTTCAAATATTTTAGACCTAAACCACTGATGGTTTTGAGATGTAGCTTCATAAGTTCCTACCATGCCTTAAAGTTATCTTTGTTCAACTTGGGAATCTCTCTCTTGTAAGGCATCCTGATCTTTAGCTTAGGTCCTTAAAACCTTCTCTACAAGCACCAAAATCTTTGATACCAATTGTTAAATATATAAAAGGAGTAACTAAGAGGGGAGGGATGAATTAGTTACCACTAAAATAAATTCCAGATCCCTTAGATATCAATATAAAATATAAAATCTAGTGAAACTATTGTTACTTGATTAACACATAGGCACTCGATTAACACTAACAATATGCTGTAACTCAACAAACACTCTAATATCAATGGTTACTTGGAAAATACTAAACATGTAAATCTTAAGATATTACCTATGATTAACCTTAATTAGCTTAGTTGCATACACACAAAAGAAATAACATTAACACAAGTGACACCAAGATTTAACATGGAAATCCAATTTGGAAAAACAACCAATTGCAACTAGTTACTATTTTTCACTCTTCTAAAGTGAGCCTTGTTAGGAGAAAAACCTATTAAAGGCTACAAAACACATTATTAGGTGTGACAATATTAGAGATTTTAATCACCCTATTAGGAGTGGCCTTGTTAGAGGTCCTTAGAAACTTCAATCTAGAAATGCCACCTTGTTAGAGGATTTGACAAATAGCTGTTAAGCCAAATTAGAATAATTAATATTCATCCAGTGAACTAGAATCAACAAACAAATCCATTAAACTCAATATGCCAAAATAAGAAAATCCTTTGTTAGCTAACCCTGCTCAGTAGATACTAACACTAAAATAATTTTCTATGTTGACCAAGTGAACTCGGTTAACACTACATCTTCAAAAAATTTCTTTAAAAATTGAGTGAGCTTGGTTAACACTAGTTCCATCTAAATTTCCTTTGTTACCTAAGTGAGCTTAGTTAACTCCCAACTTCCATGAACTTCTCTTTGATGCTCAAGGGAACTTGGTAGACACTATCTTCTAAACTTAAAAAACACTAAAATGCTCCACAAACATAGGAAAATATCTTCATCTCTAGAGTGACCTTGACATACATTGATTGGTAGAGACATGACATTTTGTGTAACATCAAAGAAAATATACAATTGATTAATTATTTTCAACACAAGGGATAGATTAGTACCAGGTATACATCTTAGTTCTTGTATGGTAGAAACTCTTATAGTATAGATGGACATAAGTGTTCTTAGTAATTTTCTTAATACAATATCATCATAAATGATATGATTACCTCCTCTAATATTATTAATGACATCTATTATTCTAGAGAAATATTGAATAATGTTCTCAACTTCTTGCATTCTCATGTCATCAAACTTACCTCTTAGACTTTCAGATTTGGCTCTCAAAACATTTTTATCTCCTCCATAAATTGTATGTAAAGCATCCCACATCTTATTTTACCTATCACAATCATTGAAGTCATCAAATTCAGAGTAATTTAAGGTAGAGGCAATCTCCAACATTGCTTGATTATGTTCTTACTTCTTTTTCATGTTATCGACAATTAGAGCTCTAGTAGGATCAACATGCTCAGTGGTGATGGTAGATTGTGCATGGTCTCCAAGACCTCACAGGTGTAGCTTCATCAAAAATTTTCATGTAGGAAATTTTTCCTTGTTAAGCTTGGGTACCTCTCTTTTAGACATCTTTGATCTTTTGCTTTCAGTACTTTCAAAGTGATCCTCTCAAGCACTATGGATTTGATACCAATTGTTGGAATTCTTTTGAATAAATGAGAAGGTGGAGGGGTGAATTAATTATCCAAGGTATAGATATACAAATAAATCTTTTCAATGCTTAGTAAATCCATATCTGTAAAACTTCAATATGCATGCATCCATTAGGTCATACAATACTTAAAACTTTGTAGGTTATTGTCCTAGGTCAAAACAACTTTTTAGACATGTAAACATGAAACAAAATAAGAACATTCACACAATTTGACACAAGGATTTTATGTGGAAACTCAATTTGGAAAAAATCACCAGTAGCATGCTACCAATTCTCACTCTTCTGAAGTGATGCCTTGTGAAAGGCCAACCCTATTAATAGTTACAATACACATAGTTAAATGTGACTTCGTTAAAGGATTTCAATCAACTATTAGGAGTGAGCCTTTTTAGAGGACTTTAGAATAGTCTATCAATATGTCACCCAGTTAAAGGATTTACAAATGACTATTAGGTCAACCTTAATCCAAAGGATTTACCCTAGACCGATACAATGATTAGAAAGTAATAGTAAGGCTTGATCTAATAATAAATCACAACTCACTTGTAGATTACAAATTTATGTTTTAGTCCTCCATTTTTCTTGGCAATCATACTCTTCATCTTTGATAGCTTGTTCACTCTTCAAGCATTCATACTCTTAAGCCTTCTTTCTTTGCATGTTAACTATAGTCACCTCTGTTCGGCTACTAAATAAAGCAATACCCTAGACTCCTTGTCTTCCTTAGGTTCTTGCACATGGAAACCTTTGCTTCTGACCAACTATCTCTATAAATAGGGAATTTAGATCTTTTTTCATTAAAAAAAAATCATCCATTTTAGGATTAGGTAGGATTATGTAGGATTCAATGAATCTACCCACTTTTCCATTTGATTCCTCTAGAAACTTCCTCTACAATCTTCCTTGTATTTGCCACAAAATAGTTTACCTTGAATTCTATATGACCAACTCATCATGGTTATCTTCCATATGCTTAACATAATTCAAGAAAACAAAATAGTTGGCTTAGATTCATCAAATCTTCGATTTAAAACTATTTTCTGTCATTCAACATCTATACTGTCCTATCACTCGGTAAACACTAGTTCACTCAACAAACACTAAAGTTTACTAATGCTTGGCACCAACTAAAATTTACTCATTATTTACCAAAAATCACTTGGCTTGCATTGTTTTCTATCTTTGCTTGAAACCTCTTATTTTTCAGTCAAGTTCTACTGATTTATGCTCTGCTTGCACTGACTTCTTTGCAAGGTTGGAAGACACTTTTCATACTTAGTCTTCTTCCAGTCTTAACTTGAGTAATCTTTCATTTTAGACTTTAAGTAGATAAATAATAAACTATACTATCAATTTACTAATTGGTCTTAGTGCTTCTTTTACATACCAAATAACTCAACCTTTCTCTAGGTGCTATTGTTATCTCCTCTTATCGAATCCTTTCCATCAATCAACTAAATTATAGCTTTTAGACCAAAAAGAAATCATCTCACTAGCAGGTAGTAGGTTTGAAATCATTAACAAAATAATGGTTGTTCCATTATAGGTACTTCACCTCAAAATAATCTCATTTCAACAAGGTAGCTATGCCTCCTAACCACATGGGACCCATAGGCCCATACCCACCATGCTAATGGAGATAATGGCACAACCACAATCACATAAGAGAATCACCCACAATGAATGCACACACCAATAAAGAACATGATACCAACATCTATATGACCATGAAGACAATGCAATGCACTAGGTCACTGGTCAGACCCACTAAAGATAACTATGTAGGGACTCAAGTGGAGTGTAAGTTGCTTGGCAACATAAATTAGGAGCTCTATATGTTGCAAAATGAATGCCTCAGGAAACCATTACATTGGTGCAGAATAAATCCCTTAAGAAACCATTACACCACTTCCTTAGATGAACCACACATGCACACACCCTTGGATGAATCATACAGGTGTTCTCTTATCTTATCATTAAGTTTTATTACCAATTTATTAATTTAGTTATCACTTGTTAGAACCTCTTCATGCAAAATTGTTGGAATAAATAGTAGGGTACATAAGAGAGGCCACTCCATTGCCTACCCTACATACCCATGATAATCACATGATGAGTGCCCAAAGAAAATGCAAGTTCCCAACCCAACCCCCAAATGAACAATCCCTCAACTAGGTTATATCCAAGAGTTTTGGTCTAGCAAGATCCTATCATACACACACACATGTGTTTGTCTATGAGCACAACCAACTTCACAAAATAATCAAGTAATACCAATGCAAGGGTTAGATATGAGAAAAAAACAAAAGAAACATGTAACAATCTCACTCATTTGGGCTATATCCAAGAGTGCAATTTCGACATGAATCCCAATGAGGTAACAACATGCCAAACATCATGAATTCATTCAATCAACCTAAATCTAGGAGTATGGATTCTACAAGAATCCTAATGACGCAAAGGAAATATGGTCAGATTAGAAACCTAATATACATTCCAAATCCATGACCAAGATAAATGTCAAGAAACACCCAAGAAAATTGTGTGACATGAAAAATGAGGCGATGTGTAAATTGTAAAAAAATCAACGTTGTCATAAATTGACAAAACTAAAACCCATTATATAAATGGTTTCAAAAATCCCAAAATAAAAATAAAAATAGAGTTCTAAGATCTTATGACAAAAATGACTAGCATAATAGCTCAAAACTTGAAACTAAAACCTTAGAAAACACTAAAATGTTCATATTTGCCCAACTAGGTAGAACTAGCTTACCAAAATGGAGGGGAACACTAGTTCTCAATCTGCAATCAATTTATTATAAAAAATGGGAACTAAAATGAAGCCAAAATAATTAAATTAGAAAGCCCTACCTCATATCCAAGTGGGCAAAATGTAAAAAGCTAGAGTAAAATAAATGGCCTATAGAATAACACAAAAGCAATTTTGGCATGAATACAAATAGCCACTCCATGCTTGAATCTGCCAAATGGATTAGTCACAATGAGAAAATGAAGAAATTTCTACAAGAGGATTTTGGAGGAAATTCCACACTTCTCAAAAACATGTAAATAGAAAGGTTAGTATAGAACCCCACTTTTTTGGCATAATATAAGCACTTTATCAAGTGACTCATAATATAGATGATTAAGTCACTTAACAATCTATTTTACCCCTTTTCCCAAATTAAACTAGGAAATTCCAATTGAATTGGAATTCTCTAGCTAGGAAAGTAGAATAAATAAAATAAAATAAATAAGATCCCTCTAAGCTATTAAAAGTTATTGATTTAGTTTTTCCATAATATCTATGGAATCCTAAATGCACAAAGATATTGTTGGAATTAACAATTGGGAATATTTACTTTTGAGAGGGGGGGGGGGGGGTGGTGTGAATCAAAAGTAACTAACTTTAACCTTTTCAAATGCTTTTAACTGAAACCATTCACATGCATCTAATCTAATTAAACATGAAAGTAAAGACATGCATGAAAATAGATAACACTCAAATTTGGTAACCCAAAAACCCTCCAAAATGAGAAGGTAAAACTGGGGTGGGGATGACACCCATAAAATATCACTACAACAATGTGTAACTATTGAAGGTTACAATGTTTGACCACTTTCAATGGTTTTCCCTGTGAAAGGCCTATCCCGTTAAAGACTTTTCACTCTATTAAAAGTGACTTGATTAAAGGATTTCACTACCCTACTAAAGTAAGCCTGGTTAAAGGACTTTTGTACATTTACTTGAAATGCCACACCATTAAAGGATTTAGAAATGGCTGCTAGGCCAACCTAAGTCCATAAGATTTCCATAACTAATACAATTGCTAGAGAGTATTAGAAAGTTTTTGACCTCATAGCTTTACAATCTTCAATTGCTGATTCTAGATCCTTGTTCTACTCTGTCACTCTGATCCTTTCTTGATCTAATATGTCACTCTTCAAAGTTTTGATACTCTGTTCTTCATCAATTGGATTTTGCACTACTGCTCTATTCTCTATTCTGCACTCTAATTCACCCATACACTTTTATCTCGCATATCCTCTCTCTTGTGCACCCGCATAATGGGGCTTCATCCTCCTTTTAAATATTTCAAAGACTTAGGGTTATGTATGAATGTACGATCAATATTAAATCTTCATTTCCCACTCAATTCTTGCACTTTTCCTATTGGTTGCATGCCTTCTCCATTTTTCTTATTGGTTGCATGTTGATTGCATAGGTAATGCAAAATATTCGATCTTATCTTCAATATCCTTCGAGATTCATCCTATGCTGGCTCCAAAAATAGTTTACATCTGAGTTTGTGAAGGCACAAACTCATATGCTGATTCTATGTTACTTGGCATATACTAGTTACTGATGCTCGACACATATAGGAAAATTGGCTCACTTGGCTCCTATAGAAATTCTATTTCACTTGGCATCTATAGTGACTCAACATCTATACTTTGCTTGGCACTTGAACTTTTCTTGACACCTAAAGATTGCTCAGCACATGAACTTCTCTCAAAACCTATTTAATTTTCTAGCTTGGCACTCACTGTAGCTCAGCTTCTGTATTATACTCGACATTAACTTGAGAATTGGTTAAGTGTGTTGACACTCAAATGTCAAAATGAATCTGAGACTAACAATCTCCCCCTTTGACATGAGTGGCAAAAACACTTAACTAA
Source organism: Cupressus sempervirens (assembly GCA_028749045.1). Classification (NCBI taxonomy): domain Eukaryota; kingdom Viridiplantae; phylum Streptophyta; class Pinopsida; order Cupressales; family Cupressaceae; genus Cupressus; species Cupressus sempervirens. The sequence continues at coordinate 596,178,797 of CM053788.1, read as the reverse complement.
ACATTATAAATCTGATCTTTATGAGTATACTAAATATTCTGTTCGGCATATGTAGAAGACTTCAAAAACTTATTCAAAATCTTGTATACCTCAAAATCTTGTAGCCGCCCCTAAGTTGCTATGCCATTATCATTCTTGTAACCAAAATTCTTGTGTTGAATATGTCTCATACTGATATATCTAATACTCTTTGCCTTATCTACTTTTATTTGTATCTGTGTACCCTATTTCTGCTTCCTTTTCACATCTTCTTGTAGCTTTGCATCCTTTTTGGCTTTATTTCTTCCTTAAAATGTAAATTTGAATATCTCCCCCTTTGGATATTCTTTATTTCTTCCATCAAAGAATGTATTACATAGCCATTCTTATTCACATCTCCCCCAAAACATTATATTACCTCATTCTTATTAGATACAATAAATAATGAATTATATCCCAAAGAATTTATTATTCTCCCCCTTTCTATTTACACTCTATATCTCTCCCATTTTGACACTTATGTCAAAGGGTCCTAAGGATAAATAGAATACTTTTCCAAAAATGTTTTATTTACCTCCATAATCATCTTGAGAGAAGCATCCCAATTATCTAAAGCTATCTCCAATGACTTGGGCTAGATTGTTGTCTCTGCTGCAAGATGAACAAGGCCTTCTATAGTAGAAAGATTAGGATCTTTCTTTAGAACATTCTCTGCATAGGCTTGTTCCTTATGGATTACTTCTAGATGTGGAGTTATGGAGGATTGAATTTGCATCAATTTAGCCTTAATATTGGCCTCTTTTGCTATCAACACAACTAATTCTTTTTGTGTGTGAAGTGTAGCTGCAAAATGCTTCTCACTTTGAGCTAGATCTTTTGGTAGCTGAGTGCTAGAAATCTTTAGATTTTGTTCCAAGCTCAATATTATTTGGCTAGTTTCATGTATGAAATATGAGGAATCACACAACTTGTTGTACAGTGAGAATACATTCTCAAGTACTTTCTTCACTTTTTCAATCTTCTTTGCCAATTCAACTTGTGAAAGTGCTATTTCACTTGATATTTTCTCATTTACCTTCATCTGAAGCTTTTTTTTTTTTGACCATTCTAATAATTTAACATTATTTTCTAGGTCCTCATTCTATACCTAGTCCACAATGTTAGACAATTTCTCCATGATGAGCTAGGTTTCATTAGGTACTTGCAAGCTAAATGCATTAAGAAATATGTCCTTGATTTCCACTAGTGCTTGCTTTTGCCTATACTCATTTCTGAGTATCTCTTGTCTCTTCCTCCTTTCTAGTGCCTCTTGCACTTCATTTATCTATTGTAGGTTCATAGTTCTTGAGTCATAACTAGGTATGAGTATTTCTTCATCAAGTGTAGGGTCTCCATAGTGAAGTACCCTTGCGACCTTGGTAGAGCTCGAGCTTGGTGCTGAAATTTACAATGGTACTGCATCAATGGTTAGCTTCTTATTAGGAGTCTCCAAGGTAGGTGAGTTCACCAATGTTTGTATTGCCTCCTGCTCCTTAGGGGTTTTCACTTCTTCTTTCTCCTCTTCTCTACTACCTTGATCAATGATGATAACATGTGGAGGTGTACCTTGACTTTGTGCAGTAGAAAAATCTTGCCCTATTTGTTCCTTTCCTTCCTCCTTGGAAGTTGTTGTCACTTTTATTGTAGAATCAACCTTAGCAATTTTGTCTTGTACTCTTGCTCTTTGGGTTGATCTATTGTAGCTATGGGAGGTTGTGAGGATTGTTCTTGTGTGCTTTCTTTCTCCCTTGTTCTTTTTGCTACAGCTTTCTGTAGCTCATCAACACTCACCAAAACTAGATTTGTACAAAGTTGTGCTTGCAATGTAGATTGGTGAAGGATCTTTTTGAGATCCTCTACAGTTAAAGGATTAACGTTCTGACATGAGGTGTTAGGAACATCCTGTACAATTACTATATTTGTAGATGTTGTATGTGGAGGGCTTGGTGGTGGTAGTTGGGTGTCTTGGACACTCTATTCTTCCTACTGCTTTTCATCTATTACCATTTCACCATGTGTCTCCTCCACTGTCTCTTTTTCTATCTCTTTCTCTCCATCTTTTTCTTTCTCTCTTTCTTCCTCTTTCTCATTCTCTTCTTCTTCTTCTTCATCATTTCTACCCTCAAATGGGTCTTCCTACCCTTCCTTTATATTTTTCAAACCATATATTAATTTTCACATTTGTGTGGACTTTTGGACAACATCTTCAATTTGATTTTGCAAAAATATTGAAGGCTTTGTATTTGGGTGCAAATTTGCTCCCATGTTTCTTACTGGCCTTTGTTATTTGACCTTTAGTAAGGTCCAACATTACATGAGACAATGTAGACTTCCTTATTTCTTTCTCCATTTTGAGACAGTAATGGCACTTATTCTCAACTAATGAGCTTAGCTCCTTAGGCATTGAATTATCTAATTCAAGTGGGGTGGTCTTGAACTTAGCCATCATAGTGTAGATAGATTCTTCCACTATGTTTTGTTATTCCTTTGACAACTTATTAAAATTGATGATCTTTAGACTAGATAAATTTGTATTATCTCTAATATCATTGAAAATATTTTCCAATTTAGATGTGGTAGAGTGTCTTACTAATCTGAATTGTTCTTCATCAGACTCTGTTGTCTCTTCATCTGATTCTAGAGATGCAACGTACTTTCTTCTCTTTTTCTACTCTATAGGTCCTCCTTGTTCTGTCGCCTTCTATTTTTCTTTCTCTTTTTCCCTTTGTGTTGTAGCCCTGGTGTTAGCTCTTGTAGTTGGCTTAACTAGACTCAATTTTGTAGCCTTCTTCTTTCCCTTGGGCTGTGCAGCTAGCTATTTTTGAGCTTTTCTCTTCTTTGGCTCAGCTTTTGGTGCTTCTTGCTCGACACTTTCTTGTTCATCTGCATCTTCTCCCATACCTTGGGTTAAGGCAAGTGGCCCTTGATCTTGCTCTTCTTCATCACCCTCGACATCTTCACCTTCATCTTCTGCTTCTTCTGCAGTGCCTTCCCAAAATTTAGCTCTTACCTTCTTAACAAGCTTGTCTTTCTTCTTCAAAGTGGAGGCAATCTTCTATTGGAAATATAGATGGAGTAACTGAGAGGGGGGGGGGGGGGGGGTGAATCAGTTACCACAAAAAAAAATCCACAGATCCCTTAGATGTCTTATAAATTTAGTTACTGCTGTCACTCGGTAGCCACACTGAAAAATGCTGTGACTTGGTAGATGTATGTTAACTTATTATTGATCTTTAAGAACTCACAAATATTTAACATGCATGCATAAAAGAAATAATATCTACACAAGAGACACCATATTTAACATGGAAATCCAATATGGGAAAAACCACCAAGCAACTAGCTACTGATTTTCACTCTTCTGAAGTGAGCCCTATTAGGAGCCAACCCTATTAAAGGTTACAAAAAACACTGTGAGGTGTGACCTTGTTAAAGGATTTAATCACCCTACTAGGAGTGACCTTTCTAGAGGACTTTAGAACAATTCAATAGAACTGTCACCTTGTTAAAGGATTTACAAAAATGGTTGTTAAACCAACTTTGTTAAGAGATTTAGGAATCACTACTACAATGATGAAAAGTAACAATGAAGTGACCTGAATGAGATGCAACTGAACTTTGCTGTTATAGATCTCTGTTCTTCTTCACTAGATCCTCTCTAATCGAATACACCTTTGCTACTCCTCAAGGATATCTAATCCTTCTTCAAAATTTTTGTCACACTTTCTTCTTCACACAATTAACTCACTTGCATGCTAGCTCATTCATTCATCCATACTTTTAGAATTCACAACTTGACCTTTTATTTATACCATACAAATTATTTAGTCGACTCATTTATAAGTTAAAATTACCAATAATCATTACATCAGTCAGCTATATTCATTACATGAAACAATTATATTTTATTTCTCAAAATAATGAAATCCTTCATTGGTCGACCTTGCTTGGTAAACACTGCTTCATAAATGATTACCAGTGTTAACCAACTGAAGCTTGGTAAACATTGCAAATTTTGCAAAATCCTTTGAAGACTGAGTGAACTTGGTAAACATTGTCTTTCCTTCATTGACCTTATGAGCTTGGTAGAAACTAACTTCTGCCATAGACACCTTCAATGCCTGAGTGAGTTTGGTAGAAACTATTTTCATAGAGTATATTCAAGAATGCTCGATAGTCTTTGTAATTTTCTTTGCTGGAAAATTGAGCTTGGTAAACTCTATCTAATAACTGATATGACATTTGTGTAACATCAAAGAAAACAAACAATTGAACAATTGTATCCAACAATCTCCCTCTTTGGCATTGATGGCAACACAACATGTCATAGCAGATAAAATTTGAGAACAAGTCTTTTTCAGATAGAATATTTCTCCCTCTTAGATGTTATGCCACAAACTTCTCAAATTCTATAATCTCCCTCTATGAAGGAATTATAAACTCTCCACAAAAAAATTCAAATTTTAGAAAGATATGATAGTATACTCTCCCTCTTTGACAACACATGCCAAAGACAACACAACACAAACCAATTGAGTAACAATGTACCTTAAGTACTGATTCATATGCAATGTTTTCATGACTATGCTATATCAACTAATTTTTTTTTTGAACTTGGTTCTTGTTCATGCATCAATAAAAATTCATTTTAGTGAGCTTTAGATAGGGGAATGACCCCTAACTTACCTCTTTGATACAAGAATGCATCCTTAGGTAATGGCTTGGTGAATATGTTAGCAATTTGTTCCTCTGTATGGACATATTCCAATCTAATCTCCTTATCCTACACCAATTCTCTAACAAAGTGATATTTTATTGCAATGTGCTTGGTTTTCGAATGCATCACTGGATTCTTGGATATGTTGATTGCACTTGTATTGTCATAGAACATAACAAGAAGTTATTTGATCTCCACCTTCATGCCTTCCAATAACTACTTGAATCAAACAATGTTAGGACAGTTTACTACTGCTACAACATACTTTACTTGTACTGTAGATTGAGATGTGCAATTTTTCTTTTTGCTTGTCCAAGAAACCAACCTCTTTCTAAGAAAGAATGCTCCCCCACCTGTACTCTTTCTATCATCAATGTATCCTGCCTAATCAGTACTAGTAAACACTTTCAAATCCAGATTACCTCCAAATTTATACCATAATCCATAATCTTCAGTGCCTTTTAAGTATCTCATGATCCTTTTGATTTCCATCATGTGATTTTCTCTTAGTTTTTTCTAAAAATCTTGCAACTATACCAACTACAAGAGCAATATCTAGCCTTGTATGAACTACATCCTGCAACTTTCCAATCATTGATCTATATAATGTCTGATCTACCTCATTTGATTCATCATCCTTGGTAAGCTTTAGTCTAGTGCACATAGGAGTTCCAACTGGTTTACAATCTTCCATCCCAAATAATTTGAGTATCTCCTTGATGTATTTAGATTGAGTGATGTAGATACCATTCTTACTCTGCTAAATTTGAAGACCAACAAAGAATTTAATCTCACCAAACATTGATATCTCAAATTCCTTGTTCATTTTCTCTAAAAATTCTTTGCATAGATCATCATTTCCTATAAATAAAGTGTCATCCAAAAATATTTTTGCCAAAACAATCTTGTTATCTGGTCCTTCCTTGATATACAAGCTACTGTTATCATTAGTTCTCTGAAAACCAATCTGAATAAGATAGTTATGCAATCTTTCATACCATGCTTTAGGGGCTTGTTTTAGACCATACAATGCTTTGTGTAATTTGTAGACCATGTCCTTCTTGTTTGGGTCAAAAAAACCTTTAGACTATTCAATGTAGACTTCTTCATCCAAAATACCATTGGGAAATGCAAATTTGACATCCATTTGATATACCTTAAATCTTTTGTATGCAGCATATGCAAGTAAGGTCCTAACACCTTCCAATCTTGCAACAGGAGCAAAAGTCTATCCATAGTCTATTCCTTCTTCTTGAGAGTAGCTTTTACATACCAGTCTAACTTTGTTCCTTGACACCTTACCATCTTCATTCAACTTATTTTTGAATAACCACTTAGTTCCAATCAAATTTTTATCTTTAGGCCGAGGTACAAGAGTCCATGTTTTGTTCTTCTCTATTTTCTCTATCTCTTCATTCATAGCCTCAATCCAACTTTCATTTTCTAATGCATCTTTGACATTTCTAGGTTCAAAATTAGCAAGTAAACAAGTACCTTTTAGCTTACTTCTTGTCATTGTACCTTCAAATTTATCTCCAATGATCTAATCTGGAGCATGATGTCTCCTGACATAATTGGCTAATATAGGTTCCTTGCCTTATGACTAAGTTCCACTGTCTTCATTTTGAGTTTCAACTTTTGGTTTTGGTTTCTCTATCTACTACTCTAGTCCTTCAAACTCAGTAGGAATTGGCTTGATAGCATCTAAATGTGACTCAGGTTCCTATAGCTCAGTTTGAACTTCTTGCAACTTGGTGATTGAAGAATCAGGAGTAGAAGTTTCCTGATTAATAGATGTATCTAGCACTGTATCAGGTTCAATGAAAACAAATCTCCTATAATCTTTTGGTTCCTTTTTGCTTTCTTCTTCAGTCCTTTTTGCAAACTTGTCAACTTTCATAGGTGCACTTTCTATGACTTTGTGAGTAGATGAATTCAAACATCTATATGCTTTACTCTTGCAAGAATATCCCAAAAATATGCCTTCATCACCCTTCACATCAAATTTTCCTTTTCTAGATTCTTTTAGAATATAAAATTTACTTCCAAATACTTTTAGGTAACTTACATTGGGTTTATAGCCATACCATAACTCATAGGGGATTTTGAATGCATCTTTCTTTAGCTGTACTGGGTTCAAAGTAAGAACTGCTGTGCTGATAGCTTCCTTCCAGTATTTGATTGCAATGTTCTTTTCAATCATTAAGTTCTTGCACAGTCCATGATAGATTTGTTCCTTCTTTTAGCTATTCCATTTGCTCAAGAGTTCTAGGGGTTGATACTTATCTTTTGATTTCCCTTTCAATGCAAAAGTTATTGAACTCATGGGAGATGAATTCACCACCTCTGTCTGACCTCAAGCATTTTAGTCTTTTCCCTGTTTCCTTCTCTACTCTAGCCAAATACCATTTGAACTTCTCAAATGCTTCTGATTTCTCTCTCAAATACATGACAGTCATAATTCTAGAGTAATCATTAACAAAAAGAATGAATAACTTTTCTCTAGTATAGCTTTCAATTCCCATAGGTCCACACAAATTAGTATGCATAATTTCCAAAACTTTTTTAGATTGATAGTTCTTACTTTTAAAGCTAGTCTTTCCCATCTTACCAATCTGACAATTTTTGCATAGACCAACCTCAAGTTTTTTTATACTAGGAATGCCTTTTACTTTCCTGAATTTGCTTATTTTCACTAGATTATCAAAGTTCACATGACATAACCTTCTGTGCCATAACCAAATTTCTTCAACTTGAGCAATAAAGCATGAACATTCACCAAGTTCAAGATAGAACAAGTTACCTTTTGTTTGTATGCCTGATCTAATCAGCTTTCCTTTGTCATCCAACAGTCTTGCTTTTCCATGCATGAATTACACTTTGAATCCAATATTGAGTAGCTGTGCCACACTCAACAGATTGTGTTTTAGTCCTTCAACCCAATAGGCATTATCACATACAAGCTCTTTGGTTAGTGATATTCTTCCTCTTCCTTTTATGCAACAAGGTTCATTATTACCAAATCTCATACTAACACCATCATAGTCTTCAAATTGTTCAAACTTAGTTTTTTCACCAATCATATGATGAGAGCAACCACTATCTATGATCCATGTATCATTTTTACTTACATGAGAGATAACTGCCATTTTATCTTCCTCATCATTATCAAATTTATCTTACATAGCAATGTAAACATTTTCATCTTCACCATCATTTGAATTATTAGAATCCTTAGCCATGAAACATGTTTTCTTACTTTTGTCCTTGAATTATTTGAAATCTTTCTTGCCATTACACTTGTGACCTTTCTTCTCATCCTTATTTTTCTTTTTTGGGTACATAGCAACAATATATCCAGTTTCCTCACATGAAAAATAGATTAGAGGAACCTTACCTTTGTATTTTCCTTTGCCTCTAGAATATTTTCTTTCTAGTAGAGCTTCAACCACCTCAAGATCATTGTTAGAACTCAATTTTGATTCCTTTTCACTTTCTAACTGAGAATCCTTTATCTTTTTTCTCTTTTCTTTAGGTGAAAACTTGGCTTCAAATGTTGATTCAATGTTCTTGGAAGTTGGAACATAGTTGTCATAGTTATCTAACTCAAATGTAGTCAATCTTCCTACTATGGCTTCTAAATTTATCTTATGATTTTCTTCACATCTTCTTTCTTGAATTGTAGGAATTTTAATTGCATAAATGGGAAGTAATGTTCCAAGAACCAAACTTACAAATGTTTCCTCCTCAATGTCTCCTCTAGAAGCCTTGATTGCACTGACAACTACTTTGACTCTTTCAACATATTTGACAATGTTTTCATCCTCTCCCATCCTCATTTGATCAAATTGTCCTCTTAGACTTTCTGCTTTGGCTCTTCTCACATTGTCATCACCTCCATAGATATCTTTCAACTTGTTCCACATTTCAAAGGTAGATTTGTAGTCCTTGACATCATAAAATTCTTCATAGCTTAGTGAAAATGCAATGTCTATCATCATGGTGTTATGAGTCTTCTTCTCAGCAATGTCATTGATAGATAGTGTACCAGAATGAGTTACATATGCTTCATCAAGATATTTCGATACCGTATCTCCAATGGAAGCTAGTTGGAGTCTCATGAGACCTTGCCATGCTAAAAAGTTATCCCTGTTAAGCCTTGGAATTTACCTCTTGTAAGACATCTTGATCGTTAGCTTAGATCCTTGAAATCCTTCTTGCAAGCACCAAAAAGATCTAATACGAATTGTTGGAAATATAGATGGAGTAACAGAGGGGGGGGGGGGGTGAATTAGTTACCACAAAATAAAATCCATAAATCCCTTAGATGTCTTATAAACTTAGTTACTACTGTCACTCAGTAGCCACACAGAAAAATGTTGTAACTCGGTAGATGTATGTTAACTTATTACTGATCTTTAAGCATTCACAAAGATTTAACATGCATGCATAAAAGAAATAACATCTACACAAGAGACACCAAATTTAATGTGGAATCCCAATATGGGAAAAACTACCAAGTAACTAGCTACTAATTTTCACTCTTCTAAAGTGAGTTCTATTAGGAGCAAACCCTGTTAAAGGTTACAAAACACACTGTAAGGTGCAACCTTGTTAAAGTATTCAATCACCCTGCTAGGAGTGGCCTTGCTAGAACAATTCAATAGAACTGTCATCTTGTTAAAGGATTTACAAAAATGGTTGTTAAACCAACTCTATTAAGAGATTTAGGAATCACTGCTACAATAATGAAAAGTAACAATGAAGTGACTTGAATGAGATACAACTAAGCTTTGCTATTACAGATCTCTATTCTACTTCACTAGATCCTCTCTAATCAAATACACCTTTGTTGATCCTCAAGGATATCTGATCCTTCTTCAAAATTTTCTCACACTTTCTTCTTCACACAATTCACTCACTTGCATGCTCACTCATTCATTCATCCATACTTTAGAATTCACAACTTGACCTTTTATTTATACCATACTAATTATCTAGTTGGCTCATTTACAAGTTACAATTACCAATAATAATTACATTAGTCAGCTACATTCATTACATGAAACAATTAAACTTTATTTTCCAAAACAATGAAATCCTTCATTGGTCGACCCTGCTCGGTAAACACTACTTCAAAAATGATTTTCAGTGTTAACCAACTGAAGCTTGATAAACATTGCAAATTTTGCAAAATCCTTTGGAGACCGAGTGAACTCAGTAAACACTGTCTTTCCTTTGCTGACCTTGTGAGCTTGGTAGAAACTAACTTCTACCACAGACACCTTCAATTCTTGAGTGAGCTTGATAGAAACTATTTCCATAGAGTATATTCAGGAATGCTTGGTAGACTCTATAATTTGCTTTGCTGACCAACTAAGCTCGCTAGATTCTATCTGATAACTGATATGACATTTGTGTAACATCAAAGACAACACACAATTGAGCAATTGTATCCAATATCTTCAACTTCATATCCACTTTGGATCTCACCATGTCATAGGTTCCAAAATGTGGTGCATCCTTGTCAATTTCCTTTGCTAATAAAGAAATTATTACAATTGATGCTTCGTGTATGTTTATTTCATACCCAAGAGGTCTCAACCATTTCACTCTTGGTATAGCCATTTGTATGTATGCATAGTCTATATCTACAAGAAAACATACATCATTTACATGTTTCTCTACTAAGGAAACTAGAATTCTGAGCCTTTGCTTCATTGATTTCTTAAAGTCCTCAAAATAACTAGTCATCAAAGTCACAAAATTAGCTTCCATCTGCTCTATGTATTCATTGACCTGAGCTATGATCGACCTATCAATTTTCCATGCCACTTTGCCAAAGGAAGGAAATTCATTCTAAACATAAAAGAAAATACATATCAAAATTGCACCTAATTTGCATTGGGCTCCCTTTGTTCTCTTGATTGCTACTATATTTTCATTGATCTATTGCAGTTGCATCTCTGCAAGATCATATGTATGATCCTTTTTCAGTAGTTTATATCCTACATCTATTGCAATGCAAGGCACACTATTGAGTCTGCTAGATTGGTAGAATTTGTGTGCAATAACCCTAACTACAAAGTCAACTAGAGGGTCTTGGATAGTGTCAATTGTCATCCCTCTCTTATTCCATTTTGCACCTATGTTTTTCTCAATTTCTTCCTTAGAATCACTTCTAAGGGTCTTTGGCTGATCTAGGGTTGGGTACACTGTCACTCTATGTACAATTCACTTTGTAATTTTTATAGGGTCATCTTCCAACCATAAACTACCATCATGCATTCTGCTCAACACTAGTCTAATCCATTATGTCTTGAACACTATAGGGAATTCTAGGGCTCGCATTAAACCCTTCCTTTCAACAATTTTGTACTCTTCCTTCAATACTCTATTATCACACAATTTTTCATATGCCTCCCTTATTTCCATATCACCAATGACTCCTATCTTGTAGTTATAGCATTTCCTTACATCTTAAACCATTACAACCTTTGGGGGTATGATGGATAGGGCTCTAGCTGGGTAGTTCTTGGATGCAACCTCTGGGATTGGACAAAAAATGGGTTGTCTTATCTCCTTTCACACTAATTGAACTTCAAATGATTCCTTCTCCTAAGTTTTTCTAGAGCTAGAAGCCATTTTACACAATCTAGGGTTTTAACACAAAGACAAAATGAAACTACATAGCATGACATAGTCATAAATACCTTGAAACTGATGGAATCATGCTTGGAATGTTGTAAAAATCTTCTTATACACTAGTTTCTCCACTTTGGATTCACTCTATGCTCTTTCTCATCTTTGCTCTTCATTTTCAATGAGGAAAAATGATTGAAAATACAATATTATACCCTATTTTCATCACATTTAATGCTTAATGTGTTTACAACTATCCACTTGGCTCTTGAAGAATTCTACATTACTCAGCTTCTATTGCCTTTTCATCACTCGGCTTCCACAAGAGTATTATTTGCTCGGCTTCAACTGAGATTTCTTCTTCACTTGGCTTCCTCTACCAACTTGGCTTGTACTAGATTTTTACTCGACATATGAAGGCAACTCGGGAACACTTGTGAAATCTTGAATTTTTAACTTTGAATCTTTGTTCATGCTAATCTATTCTTTTTCAATACTTTCTTTTCTAGGAACTGATGTATAAAACTTTGTAAATTAGTCCCTTGTGCCTTCTCTTGCTTAATTTGATGAAGTGTGTTGACTTGACCTATTAGGTGAAGTGATCCCTTCATTTGATGTGCTACTCCCATCTTTCTTCTTCCATATTTTTTTTATTTCTCCTTTGATGTATTCAACATTTACCTTCTCTTTACCTTTATTATTCTTTGAGTTGGGCTCCTTTGACTTTGTTGGGCAATTCCTGCTGATATGACCAGTCTTCAAGCAACTAAAACATGTGGTTTGACTCAACCATCTATTGTAGTTTTCTCTAAAATGTGTCCTTATGCAATTTTTAGGAATGTGTCCATATTCTTGACAGTAATGACAGTTATGCCTGGTGCTATAGTCCCAATTGTAGTGATGATCATGATTACCTTCCCTTATTTCCTGATTTGATGTCCATGTAGGCTTTGATCTGCACTCAAAAGTTTTATGTCCATACTTCTTGCAATTGTAGCAACGACCTTCAAATTTTGGTGTTCTGATAGTCCTAGTCTTGCAGTTATGTGCTTGATGTTCTTGCTTTTTGCACTTGTGACAATAACTTGCATTCTTAGGCTTGTCATGCTAATGAGAATTTTTGCTCCTACATACATTAGAGGTATGTCCCTTTTGACCATAGAAATGACAAGTAGGTTGTGTTCTTACCTTTGTTACTCCTTTCTTCTATAGTCTTAGAGGATTCTCCTTGTTCAGTGCTGGTGTAACCAAGTCTTGAAGTATCATTGCTAGCCCTTGGTGATTTGAATAGCTACTCAAAGTACTTGATGACCTCATTAGGTTTGTTGAAGCTTTTTGCAATCTTCTTTTCTCTTTTCAGGTCATTATGCAGTTGTTCACTTTGCATTTTTAGTGTAGAGATCTCAATATCCTGGACATTTAGTTCACAATGTGCATTCATCATCTGACTCTGAGTGTCTATCTACATGTTTGAGATTCTTGCAAGCTCAATTAAATTCTCTTCCATTCTATTGGCAAGGTTTCTCTTGGCTTCTTCTAGCATAGCCTTGTCAATAATGGCTCTTTTCTTCTATTTAGTCACCTCACAAAGTATCATGGCTTGTGATTCTTGTTCAAGCTTGAGTGTTTTGATTTCTTCTACTTGAGCTCTATTCTTTTCCATCAAATCTGCTATTGCCGTATCAAACTCTTTGGAATATCCATTTGAAAATGGATTTGATATGTCAATCTCCTTATAGTATGTGTCATTCTCAGCTATGGCAACCTCTCTTCTTCTTTTTAAGGATTTATTTAGTTCTTCTCTAGCTTCTTCCAAAGCATGTAAAGCAAGTTGTATGTCAATTTCTTGATTCTTTATGATCTTCCCAAGTTTGTAGACTTCCATTTCCAGATCTTTTCTCCAAGCTATGAGGCTCCTCCTTGTCAAAACTTGACTCTGATACAAATTGTTGGAATTAACAATTGGGAAGATTTACTTCTAAGGCAGGGGGGGGGGGGGGGGGGAAGGTGAATCAGAAGTAACTAACTTTAATCTTTTCATATCCTTTTAACTGAAACCATTCACATGCATCTAATCTAATTAAACATGAAAGTAAAGACATGCATGAAAATGGATAACACACAAATTTGGTAACCTAGAAACCCTCCAAAATGAGAAGGTAAAATTGGGGTGTGGATGACACCCACAAAATATCACTACAACAATGTGTAGCTATTCAAGATTACAATGTTTGACCACTTCCAATAGTCTACCCTATGAAAGGCCTATCCTGCTAAAGAATTTTCACTCTGTTAAAAGTGACTTGGTTAAAGGATTTCACTACCCTTCTAAAAGTAGGCCTAGTTAAAGGACTTTTGTACATTCACTTGGAATGCCACCCTATTAAAGGATTTACAAATAGCTACTAGGCCAACCTAAGTCCATAGGATTTCCACAGCTAAGACAATTACTAGAGAGTATTATAAAATCTTTGACCTAATAGCTTTGCAATCTTCAATTACTGATTCCAGATCCTTGTTCTACTCTGTCACTTTGATCTTTGCTTGATCTAATATGTCACTTTTTGAAGTTTTGATACTCTATTCTTCATCAACTAGATTCTATACTACTGCTCTATTCTCTATTCTTCACTATAATTCACCCATACACTTCTATCTCGCATATCCTCTCTCTTGTGCACATGCATAATGGGGCTTCATCCTCCTTTTAAAGATTTTGAAGACTAAGGGTTAGGTATGAATCTATGATCAATATTAAATCTTCATTTCTCACTCACTTCTTGCACTTTTCCTATTGGTTGCATGCCTTCTCCATTTTTATTATTGGTTGCATGCTGATTGGATAGGTAATGCAAAAGATTCAATCTTATCTTCAAGATCCTTTGAGATTCATCCTATGTCAGCTCCAAAAATAGTTTACATCTGAGTTTGTTAAGGCACTAACTCATATGCTAATTTTGTGTTATTCGGCATATACTAGTTGCTAATGCTTGACACATATAGGAAAAATGGCTCACTCGACTCCTATAGCAATTCTATTTCACTCGGCATCTATAGTGACTTGACATCTATATTTTTCTTAGCACCTAAAGATTTCTTGACACCTAAATTTCACTCAACAACTATTGAATTTTCTAGCTCGACATTCACTTTAGCTTGGCTTCTATATTATACTCAATATTAACTTGAGAATTGGTTAAGTGTGATGACACTCAAATGTCAAAACCATTCTGAGACTAACAAATATTCATGAGTCAAATCATATAATACATTATAAATCTAGATTTACTAATTACTGGAGGGTTAAAATAACATATTAGAGATACATCACCCATACATGGACGATATTGGGTCAACATGAAATGTCTGATCACTAACTCCATGTGCCACTATTGGGGATATAAGAAATACACATGAAATGAACACAATCAAGTGAAGATGCACAATATATCTTATCTAAAGCAACAAGTACATAAATTATTTAGTTAAAACATCAATTAATTTCATCAAAATGCACCATAATAAAAATTTACTACAATAATGATATAAATATCTATAGCACAAATACATCAACCATAAATCCAACTATTGGAAATATAAAAGGAGTAATTGCAAGAGGAGAGGTGAATCAGTTACCACTAAAACAATTCTAAATCCCTTAGATGTCAATACAAACTTCCTTTAAAATCATAGCTGAGTTAGAACTAGATATTCAGTATAACTCAATTAATAAAGCAATCGGATATATTAATGTGCATTAACCTTTAGTAACTTAGTTGCAGAAAGATAAAACAATAAGAAAATAAAAAGAACACATAACACACCAAGATTCAATGTGGAAACCCAATTTAGAAAAACTACCAATGCAACTAGTTATAACTTTTTACTCTTTTGAAGTGTTCCCTATTAAGAGCCAACCCTACTAAAGGTTACAAAATTCATTGTTAGGTGTGACTCTATTAAAGGATAAAAATCACCCTATTAGGAGTAGCTTTTTGACATATCAGTCAAATTTGTTATTAGTGACATACACTTATTTAGATAGTAAATAGCTACTGAGATTATTGTACAGATAACAATATTTTCCAAGTACTTTAGTTGTCACCAAGTTCTATAGTTGCTACTGAGTCCTTTGGACAAATTCTAGTGTTTACCGAGTAGTTACAATTATTGTGAAGATCAACAGTGTAAACTGTGCATCTCAGTGTACGTCGAGTGTACTAGTGCAAACTGAGTTGTGTAGTGCTTTATGAGTTTGTAGTTTATGTGATGGAAGTCTAGTGTTAACCAAGATATTCGGTGTTAACCAAGTGAACTAGTTTATACCAAGATATCTAGTGATAGTATTTACCGAGTCATACAATGTAAACCAAGAGACTCAATTTATATGACAAGTGTCGTAGTATTTACCGAGTCACCAGTGCAGACCGAGTTCAAGACTACTTAGAAGTGATCAATATGGACCAAGCTTCTACATCTATCGAGTGCATGATGATATCAAGCATTAACAGTGGATGCCGAGTATTAGAACCTCACCGAGTCAGTCTTCAAAGCCCGAGTGTCTTCATTTGGGCTAACTTTGTAATTTGTATAATTGGATTGGTATATATATATATATAGTGTATTGTATCACATCCAATGTGTGTAGTAATGATGCATATGTAATCTTAAGAAAAGAAGAGAAAGTGCAAATTACAAAGGCTACAATAGTATAAGGAGTAGAAAAGATTCATCTATCACAATAGGGTGATTTGTACACTTAAAGGAATCTCATTTATCAAACCAAGTTGCAGATCAAAGATAGGCTACTATTTCATCCTAACAAGTGGATCGGTCAAATCCTTTAACAAGGTAGACCTAACAATCTTTTGTAGATCTCTTTACCAAGTGCATACTTCATTGTATGTTTATAAATCCTTTCACAAGGTGGACCTAGCAGTCCTTATTGCTCCTAATAGAGTAGATCATTAGAAGAGATCAATGTAAGCCCTAATAAGCCAACTTTATACTACAGCAATAAAGCTTGTGGGTATCATCCCCATCCTAGTTTTACTTTCTATTTGGAAGGTTTTTGGGTCACCAAATCAATGTGTCAAAATGTTATGAATGCTTTCATGTTTTTAATTTCTTATGCATGCTACTAAATCAGATTAAATGAGAAGGATTAAATGTTAATTGGATAAATGAAGTTAAAAGTTTTGTAAGGTTACTAATTCAGCCCTCCCCTCTTAGTAACCTAGCCTTTCTGAATATTTCCAACATAGCCCTGTTAGAGGTCTTAAGACACTTCAATCTATAAATGCCACTTGGTTAGAGGATTTACAAAATGACTATTAGGTCAACTCTATTAAGAGATTTCTTCACTACTATAATTGTTAGAGAGTAATAATGATTGCTCTGATTAATGAAGCAACTGGATTGCAGATTCAAATCACTATTCTGGCTTATCCTTTGGATCCTTCTTGATTAGAATATTCTTTGCAGCTCCTTGGATACTCTACTCTAAATCATATATCCTTTTATTTTCACATCTTATCTTCTTCACCACTTTCTCATTTTATAATCCATAGCTTGAACTTTCATATATATAAAACATAATGTCAAGTTGGCTTGGATACCCTTTCAAATAAACAAATAACATCCATTGAGTTGGCTTGTACAAACCAACTAATATATAAAACTAATTTGCTGGAGGTTAGCTAAAACTAGGTCACTCAATTACCACTAAGTTCCTTGGTAACCGATTTGAATCAGTTCACACTAAACACCTTTGGTAACCAACCTGACTTAGTTTACACAAGAATCCCAGAACTTCTATTCTTCTAAAGTTATGCTTGACATATAATAGAGTCTTCTAAACTTGGTTCCCATTGTCAATGCTTGGTTAGAGTATAAATTTTTTTTAACATTAATTATAATATACAATTGAATAATTGTTATCAACAATCTCCCTCTTTGGCATTGATGGCAACACAACATGTCATTAAGAAAAGAAAAATTAAAGCAATCAAATGATTTATAAGATTTTATAATATCCTTAGTTTCATTCTAATTCTCTATCTATTCATGAGAACTCCCTTTGAGATTCTACCTCTACCATCTGATCTTTAGACTCTATCAAATCAAGTTCTCCCTCTTGCAGATTACTACCTCTGATTCTTCTCTAATTACACCAATCTTTGAATATATGACATGATTCTCTCCCTCTTTGACATCAAATTCCAAAGACTTGACATAGTGATTTTTCAATGTACATGATGTACTAATTCACATGCAATGAGCTTTGAGTTCTTTGGATCAACTTGATAGATCTTCAAAGTAGTTTGGTTGATGCATCACTAATCTATACTCCAGTGAGCATCAGATAGGGGAATGACCCCTAGCTTTCCTCTTAGATACAAAAATTCATCCTTGGGTAATGGTTTGGTAAATATGTCAACAACCTTCTCCTTTGTGTTAATGTATTCCAATCTTACCTCTTTATCTTGAATCAATTCTCTCAGAAAAGGATACTTGATTGCAGTGTATTTTGGCTTGGTTTGCATCACTAGATTTTTAGATATATTGATTGTACTTGTATTATTGCAATAGATAACCACTAGATCCTTTATTTTTTCCTTCATTCTTGATAATAGTTATTTGAACCACATTATATTGGAGCAATTAACTATTTCAAAAATATAGTTTGCCTCTGCTATAGACTGAGAGATGCAATTCTACTTTTTGCTTGTCCAAGATACTAACCCCTTCTAAGAAAGAATGCTCCTCCAAGGGTGCTCTTCCTATCATCAATGCTTCCATCCCAATCAGCATTAGTAAAGGATTTGAACTTGAAGTTCCCTCCTTTCTTGTACCATAGACCATAGTCTTGAGTGCCTTTTAGATATCTCATAATTCTTTCGATTGACATCATATGCTTTTCTCTAGGATTTGTAGAGAGTCTTGTGACTATACCAACTGCTAATGCAATATCAAGTCTTGTATGAACAACATACTGAAGTCTCCCAATCATAGATCTATAGGTATCCTAATTTACCTCTTTTGAATTATCATTCTTGGATAGCTTATGTCCAATAGACAGAGGTGTTCCAACTAGTTTGGAATCTTCCATTCCAAAGGTCTTCAATATCTCCTTGAAATATTTTGATTGGGTAATGTAAATGCCATCTTTCATTTGATGAACTTGTAAAATAACAAAGAATTTTATCTCTCCAAACATTGACATTTCAAACTCTTTCCTCATTTGTTCAGAGAATGACTTAGATAAGTCATCATGACATATAAATAGGATATTATCTACAAATACTTCAGCTAAAAAGTCTTGTTCTGTGGTCCCTCTTTAATATACAAATTGTTGTTATCATTGGTTCTTTGAAAAACAATCTTTACCAGATATCCATGAAGTTTCTCATACCATGCTCTAGGATCTTGCTTCAAACCATATAAAGTTTTGTGTAACTTACATACCATGTCTCTCTTATTTGGATCAATAAAACCTTCAAGTTGATTAATATAAACTTCTTCTAGAATTCTATTCAAGAAAGTTGATTTTACATCCATAATGTGATGCACTTTGAATCCTTTTAAAGTGGCATATGCAAGTAGTGTTATGACTCCTTCAAGCCCAACAACATGAGAAAATGTTTCTCCATAGTTTATGCCTTCTTCTTGAGTGTATCCTTTGGACACTAGCCTTGCCTTATTCCTTGACACTTCAGCATTTTCATTCAATTTGTTTCTAAATTCCCACTTTGTACCAATTGCATTTTTATCCTTGGGTCTCAGAACAAGAGTCCAAGTATTGTTCCTTTCAATTTTCTCAATCTCTTCATTCATTTCCTCTATCCAACTATCATTTTAAATGCATCATTAATAGTTATAGGTTCAAATTTAGTAAGAAAACATGTACCTTTTAGTTTGTTCCTTGTCATTGTGCCTCCTATTTGATCTCCAATTATTTTCTTAGGTCCATGATGCCCTATGACATATCTAGAAAGTATAGGTATCTTACTTCTAGATTTTGGATTGGATTCACTATTCTCAAAGGTTCTATGAATTTCCAAATTTTGCTCTATTTCTGCTGTTTGAGACTCAATTCCCATAGACTATGATTCGGCTATGTGAGACTCAATTCAAACTATCTCCAACTTGGGTTGCAGTAGTTATAACACAATTGACACTAGATGGAACTCGGTTGATAGACCAAACTTGGTTTACTTGGGTGGGGTAATCTGCAAAATGTTGGGTAAAGAATGAGGTTCAAATTAAACAAAGTTTATATAGTCCTTAGGTTCCTTACTACTTTTTTCTTCATTATTTTATGCAAAATCATCTATTTTTATGTGTGCACTTTCTATAATCTTGTGAGTATCAAGATTCAAACATTTATATGCTTTGCTCTTGTTGAAGTATCCTAGGAAAATACCTTCATCACTTTTTGCATTAAACTTTGCTTTCCTTGACTCTTTCAAGATATAAAATTTGCTTCCAAATAATTTGGAATAATAGACATTAGGTTTAATATAGCCATACCATAATTCATAAGGTGTTTGATCTATACCTTTCATTAGTTGAACTCTGTTCAAGGTATGAATTGCTGTGCTGATTGCTCTTCTAGTATTTGGTTGCAACATTTTTCTCTATCATCAGTGTTCTTGCACAATCCATAATGGATCTATTTATTTTTTTGCTATGCCATTCTACTAAGGTTTACTAGGTGCAAATACATGTCTTTTGATTCCTTTTTCATTGCAAAATTCATTGAATTCATTTTAGAGATGAATTCTCCTCCTTTGTTTGATCTTAAACATTTTAACTTCTTACCTATTTCTTTCTCAACTCTAGCCAGATACCACTTGATTTTTTGACAAGCTTCAAATTTATCCTTTAAGTACATAGTATCACCATCCTAGAGTAATCATCAATAGAGAAAATGAATAATTTATCTCCAGTGTAGCTCTCTGTACCTATTGGTCCACAAAGATCTATATGAACTAGTTCTAAGACTTCTTTAGTATTAAATTTTTTACTTTTGAAGCTATCTTTACTCATATTTCCAATCTAACATTGTTTCCATGTGACCATTTTAGGTTTCTTTAGATTTGGAATACCTCTTGCTCTTCTATTCTTGCTTATAGTAACTAGATTATCAAAGTTTCCATGACACATCCTTTTATGTCATAATCAACTTTCCTCTACATGTGCAACGAAGCATGAACTAACAGTGAGATCAAGATAGAATAGATTACCTTTTGTCTGATTGCCAGCTCCAACTAGGTTTCCTTTACCATCCAAAAGCCTAGCCTTCCCATTCATGAATTCTACCTTGAATCCAATGCTGTTCAGTTGTGCCACAGTTAGAAGATTATGTCATAGTCCTTCAACCCAATAGACATTATCACATTTAATTCCATCAGTTAATGCAATGCAACCTTTTCCCTTCACATAACATGGTTAATTGTTTCCAAATTTAATACTTCCACCATAATAGTGCTCCAAGTGTTCAAACTTAGTTTTATCACCCGTCCTGTGATGAGAACAACCACTATCTATTATCCATGTGTTATTCTTGCTAACATGAGAAATAAGTGCCATCTTTTCATTATCATCATCATTTGATTCATCTTTAATAGAAATAAATACCATTTTATCTTCATTATCACTGTTAGAATCTTTAGCAATATAACAAGACTTTGTAAAGTTTCTACAAATTCTTTGGACTGAATATAGACTAGATTCTATCTTCTTTATCTCCTTATAGCTTGCTATGAATAACTTCAGATTATTGCCTTTAATTGGATTAGAATGTAAATCAAAATTCCATCTTTTACTTCTGCAATTCGTATAAGGGTAGTAATGACTAAGAAGTAGACTTGTATTTGTTCTTGTGTTCTTTTAGACTTCATCCTTACCCTCTATAAGTATAGGAGTCAAGGGACATGTTGTTAGAAAGGACATGTCTCTTCCAAAATCATTTGCCTAACCTCTAGAAGTTCACAACTTTCTAAGGATAATTAAATATTAATTACTAACACAATAAATGTTGTTAGATTAGTATTAATACAAAATCCTAAGAATAGATGCCAATCTTGCAAAGGGAATAATGCAAAGACTTGGTCCTTTTCTTATCATGCTATATTAGATTTGATCAATCTATTATCAGATCAGTATGCTTAACAAGTTATAGATTTACCACTCCCTCCTAACTTGATAATCATACTGAGAGATATCATATCTAGCAACATTAGTAAAGATGAAGAAGCAAGAATTGATACTTTATATCTATTTGAATCTCCTTAGCATGTGGTATCATAGAACACATGATACAATATCATATTACTAAGCCTGTAGTATGACAAATCACTACTACTAGTGATAATAGTATTGCAAAGAATACAATGTACATGATAGATCTAAAGAGTAATTTAATTTCTTCATTTATCCAAGTTGTGACTCATAGATACTGGCATTTCTATATCACAACATGATCCTAAGTTTAAGACCTACCAGAATATAGGATAAACCCAAAGGATAATACAATTCTTCCTTTATCCAAATGATGACTTATTGACATAGCAATGTCAACATCACAATATGATCTTGAACTCATCTAGATCTTACAACAGAACTCTATAGTTTAGCACATTATCTAAGAGATCATCATCTCTCATAATGTCTTTTATACAAGTTTTCATTATCTCAGAGATCATCACCTCTTAAATAATGAATACAAATGGTGGAGCCCATAATAGTCAATAGCCTGATAAATAAAATTATTTATTAATAATTTAAAGAATACAAATGGATTACAATTCAATCATACCAAGTCATCTCCTAAAGTGTTCTATCTTTACTCTGGATAGAGGTTTGGTGAGTATGTTTGTTGTCCGATTTGTAGTGCAAATGTATTCTAATTTTACAAAATTCCTATCTACCATATCTCTTACATAATGGTAAGGAATTTCAATATGCTTGGACCTGTCATGCATAACTAGATTCACTAAAAGCTTGATGTAACTTTTACTATCACAATAAATAATCATAGGATTCATGACTAGCCCAAATAATCCCACAAGTAACTTCCTTAGCCAAAGTTCTTTTTATTGCAATGTATTTAGCTTCTTTGGAGCTTTGAGCTACTGAAGATTGTTTTCTACATATCCAAGATATCATTGTTAATCCCAAACTAAAACAACATCCTGAAGTAATTTTCCCATCTTTAACACTTCCACCCCAATCCGAGTCAATGAATCCATGTAAATCTAAGCCAGCCTTCTCATATTTGAGTCCAAATTTAAGAGCACCTTGTAAGTATCTCATAATGTGTTTAACTGCAACTAGGTGAATCTCCTTTGGCTCACACATAAACTAGCTTAAGGCATTAACATAATAGAAAATATTGGTCTTATATTTACTAAGTACATAAGGGATCCAATCATCTATCTATAGAGAGTAGAATCTATGGAAGATGATTCCACTACTACTTCTTTAAGTTTATGTAGATTAGTCTCCATTGGAGAAGACATAGACTTGTAATTCCACATTCTAGATCTCTTCAAAATGTTTGATGTATACTTCCCTTGATTAAGTATGATACTATTAGAATTATGCTGTACTTCCAATCCTAGGAAGTAATGAAGTCCCAAGTAATCATCAATATATAGTATTAGAATTACCATATCATCTTTATCTCTTTTATAATATAAATTTGGATTAGCTTCATTCTTGGAGAATCCTAAGCCAGTGAGATATTTATCGATTCTTTCATACTAGGCCCTTACAGACTATTTAGGCCCATAGAGAGCTTTCTTGAGCCTACAAACAAAAATGTTAGGATCATGAGTTTCAAATCCTTCAGGTTGCTCTAGATATACTTCTTCTATAATCTTCCCATTTAGGAATGCTATTTTTACATCCATCTGATTTACTTTCCATCCCTTTGATGCTATAATTTATAAGACTGCTCTTATGGAGGTATATCTAGCAATAGGAGCAAAGGTTTCTTCATAATCAATCCCTTCTTTCTAAGAAAATCTTCTGGCTACAAATCTAGCTTTATACGTCTCAATTCTACTGTCAACAACATGCTTTATTTTAAATATCCATTTGGAAGAAACAAAAATTTTTCCTTTAGGTCTTGGAACAATTTCCCAAACATCATTCTTGATAATAGATTGGTATTCTTTTTCCATAGCTTCATTCTAGGTTGTATGTTTAATAGCACCTGAAGGATTGGTTGGTTCTATTTTGGATAAATCATTCATGTTTTCTTTATAACTAGAAAACCTTTTAGGTATTTTTCTTTCTCTGATTGTTCCAAAAGGTGCAAAAAAGTCTTTTTCTTCCTCTACTATTTTAATGGCCCAAAATGGTCTTTTCTTTGAGCTTTGAGTTTCTTCAAGATTTAGATTTTGAATTTCATCTTTAATTTCTTCTAAGTTCTCCCTCTGAGACTCTGGCTCACAATTTCTTTTAGAACTAACCAAGGGAGAAGGTTCTTCAGAACTTAGTTATTAGATTATTATTAATAAAAATTCCTAAGGATAGATGCCAATCTTGCAAAGGGAATACTGCAAAGACTTGGTCCTTTACTTATCATGCTATATCATATTTGATCGATCTATTATTAGATCAGTATGCTTAACAAGTTACATATTTAACATTTTTTACCTTTTTCTTTGTAGTCTTTGTAGCTCTTGAAATCTTTCTTGCCTTTGAACTTGTTGGATTTTTTGTCATCTTTGCTTTCCTTGTTTGGACACCTTGCAACAATGTGACCACCTTCTTCACAATAAAAAAAAATCAATAGAATTTTGTCTTCCTATTTACCTTTGGCTTTTGGTAACCTCCTTGCAAGTAAGGTTTCAATGGCTTCAAGATCATCATCATATTCTTCTTCTTCATTGTCAGACTATTTACCTTTTGATTTTCCTCCCTTTCTACCAAGGGTTAATTTTTCTTTGAATGTTGATTCTATATCGCGAGATCCAGGAAGATAGTTATCAAAGTTATCCAACTCAAAAGTTGTTAACCTTCCCACTAATTTATCCAAAGCTATTTCACTTTTGGGATCACATCTCATTTCTTGAATAGCTGAAAATCTAATTGCATAAATAGGAAGAAGAGTTCTTAATACCTTGCTGACTATTGTTTCATCTTCTATTTTTCCTCCTTAGGCTCTGATTGCACTCACACTTGTTTTGATTCTCTCACTATATTTTGCAATGTTTTCATCTACTCTCATCTTCATATCATCAAATTGACCTCTTAAAAATTTTTCTTGGCTCTCCTCACATTGTCATCTCCTCCATAGATCTTTTGCAACTTGTTCCACATTTTATGAGTAGTAGGAAAATATTTGACTTCATCAAATTTAACATAATTGAGAGAAGAAACAATGCCAATCATCATTATGTTTTGATTCCTTTTATCTACCATCTAATCCACAATCAAAGGATTAGGAGGTGACACATACTAGTTTTCTAGGAATTATAGGCTTTTATCTCCAATGGTTCCCAAATGCAACCTCATGAGTTCCTACCATGCTTTGAAGTTTTCTTTGTTCAACTTGGGAATCTCTCCTCTATAAGATATCTTGATCATTAGCTTAGGTCCTTGAAATATTTTCTACAGGTACCAACTACTTTGATACCAATTTTTGGAAATATAAGAGGAGTAAATGAGAGGGGAGAGTTGAATTAGTTCCCACTAAAATAATTCCAAATCCCTTAGATGTCAATATAAACTTCCTTTAAACTCAAAACTTAGTTAGAACTAGATATTCATTATAACTCGATTAACAAAGCAATCTAATATATTAATGTGCATTAACGTTTGGTAACTTAGTTGTAGAAAGATAAAGAAGTAATATGAACACATGAGACACCAAGATTTAATGTGAAAACCCAATTTGGGAAAATTGCCAATGCAACTATTTACAACTTCTCACTCTTATGAAGTGAGCCTTGTTAGGAGCCAACCTTGCTAAAGGTTACAAACAACACCATTAGGTGTGACCTTGTTAAAATATTTAAATCACCCTATTAGGAGTGGCCTTGTTAGAGGTCTTAAGACACTTCAATATAGAAATGTCACTTGGTTAGAGGATTTACACAATGACTATTAAGTCAAATTTATTATGAGATTTCTTCACTGTTACAATTATTAGAGAGTAACAATGATAAACCTGATTAAAAATTGAAAATTCATATAACTATTTTATCCTTTGGATCCTTTCTGATCAGAATATTCTTTGCAACTCCTTGGGTAATCTACTCTAAATCAAATATTCTTCTCTATTCACATTTTATCTTCTTAACCACTTTCTCATTTTACAATCCACAACTTGACCTTTCATATATATGAAACACAATGTCTAGTTGACTTGAATACCCTTTCAAATAAAAAAATAACATTTACTGTGTCAACTTGCACAAACCAACTAATAGATAAAAATAATCAAATGAAGGTCAGCTAAAATTGGGTCACTCCATTACCACTGAGTTCTTTAGTAACCTACCTAACTCAGTTTAAATTGAACTCCTTTGGTAACCAACCTGACTCACTTTACACAAGAATACCTAAACTTCTCTTCTTATGAACTTATGCTTTGATTATACTGGAGTCTTCTAAACTTAGTTCCAACTGGAAATGATTGGTTAGAGTATAACATGCATGTAACATCAATCACAATATACAATTAAATAATTTTCATCAACACCAACAACATCCATTGATAATCCTAAACCATAATCTCATCAATCAAACACAAGTATAAATAACTAGCTAATGCAACGATAATCAAATGACCCCAAGGGTGTAGACCACTCATGGTCTTAGTCACAATCAATCATGAAACAAGATCATCAAGGTATCAAGGTAGAATCCATCATGATGAATTTCCAAAATCAAATGGGAGAGGTACTATAGAGTGCACATGTTGATGTTGAGTGAGAAAATATAGTGTATGTCAAGTTATACAATAATGACTGAGTTGAAGAACACAATAAATGATGCATAACAAATAAATTCATCGTTTGAGAAAGATTTTATTTTGAGGCCAACATAATTGGAATTTGAATGAGTCAAAACACATGAAAGACAAGGATTGATGAGTTGGCATATTTAATTCATGTAGAGATTTTGTTATGCAATAAAAGGCAAGGTTTTGATCATAAGTTTCTAGAAGAAGAAGGAGAACACAAATATTGAAGGATTTGATGAATCTAACCTAACCTTAAGATCAACGGTATGTTTAAGTGGAAAAAGATTAAAATTACCTATTTAAGGAGGCATAAGGAATGAGTTGTAAAGTTGGTTCATTATTGATTCGTGATCTTTAAGAGAAACTATGAAGTTAAAAATAGTAGAGGTGAAGTGTGAAGAGTTTGTGAACTATGATTGCTTGAGGAGATGCCAAGCATATCAGAGATCGAGATGTTAATGAAGGCCAATCAGTGAACCAATATATGAGAAAATGAAGATCTAAATTTGCAAGATGAGTTATTTTTTACAGGTCAAACCTAATATTACATTCTAACCATTGTATTAGTCTAAGATCCTTTAATCAAGGTTGACCTAACACTCATTTTGTAAATCCTTTGATCAAGGTAACATTCTAATGGAATGTTCTAAAGTCCTCTAACAAGGTCACTCCTAAAAGGTGATCAAATTCTTTAACAAGGTCACATTTAATAGTTTCTTGTATAACCTTTAACATGGTTGGATCTTAATCGAGTTCAATTCAGAAGAGTGAAAATTGGTGGCATGGTACTTGGTGGTTTTTACCAAATTGGGTTTCCATTTTAAATCCTAGTGTCAAAAGAGTTATTATCATGTGTGGATGTTATTATTTTGAATTCTATATTTTATCGTAGTTTATTTACTCGTAGACAAAACGTAGAGAGACATAGAGTTAAGATGTTGCATGAAATGTTAAATTGGTCATGCTATAGAGATCAAGTGTATATTTGAGATTGATTAATATATTTGAAGTGTTTAAAAGTTGAATTAGCACATATGGACCTAAGGATAACTGATTGACCCCCATCTCATTTTTTCTAAATCATTGTAACAAAGATTTATTACAGAAAGGTTTGATCAAAGAGAGTTTGAGTCCATGCATAGTGCCTATTGTGTTGACACCTAAGAGGAATGGAGAATGGTATATGTGTACTAATTCTAGAGCTATCAACAAAATCACAATTAAGTATCAATTTTGCATGCCAAGAATAGATGATATAATGAATTTTTTAGCTAGAGCAAAATATTTTACCAAGATTGATTTGAAAAGTAGATATAATTAAATTAGAATCAGAGAAGGTGATGAATACAAGACTACTTTCAAGACAAAAGAAGGTTTACACAAATGGTTGGTTATTCTTCTTGGTTAGATTATTGCATTGAGTACTTTTATGAAGTTAATGAATGAGGTCCTAAAGAGATCCTTGGGGAATTTTGTAATTGTATACTTGGATGACTTTAAGATATTTAGTCAAACTAGAGAAGAAAATTTGTTGCACATTAGATAGATATTGCAAAGATTGCAAGAAGAGAAGTTGCTAATTAATTTGAAGAAGTGTTCCTTCATGAAAGAAGAGATTGTATCTTTGGGATTTGTGATTTTAGTTAATGGTTTGATGATAGATTCAAAGAAGGTTAAAGCACTTCTTGACTAGCCTACAACTGAGAATATTAGGGAGGTATGTTCATTCCATGGTTTAACAAGTTATTACTAAAAGTTCATCAAAAATTTTAGTTCAATTTGCAATGCTATGACTGAGACAATGAGAGGAGATAAAAGGAAATTCAAGTGGACAAATGGAGATAATAAGAGTTTTGAGACTTTGAAACAAAAGGTTGCTGAATTTTATGTGTTAGATTTACTCAATTTCAATAAGGCATTCCAAGTGTAATGTGATGTAAGTGGTAGTTGTAATACCCCAAAATTGGCTTATTGCCATTATACCAATTTTGGTCTATTTCTGATAATTTCTAAGTCCTATTCTAATAGGCAATTCTCATTTTGCTATTCACTACTTGACTTAATTGTCAGATGCAGAAAACCCTAATCTGCATTCATCATATTTCTTATTTAATTCCTATAGTACATACTCATATTAGTCGCATTAAACGTAATTGATTTAATTATAATTTAATTAGTAAGTATTTATACTTTAATTAAATTAAATTATATCCTAAGGCTAATGTACTATGGAATTAAATTTATTTAATTTAATAAATACACCTATCTTGATTAATTAAATGTAATTATTTAATTAAATCGAAAAGGTATTTCTAATTAATTAAACAAAATTATTTAATTAAATGGAGTACTTACTTCTAATTAGTTAAACAAAGTTATTTAATTAAATGGGAAGCCATTCCTAATTAATTAAATGAAGTTATTTAATTAAATAAGAAAAGTATCTCTAATTAATTAATAGATTATTTAATTAAATAGAAAAGGTAATTATGAGAGCATATCTCATTTTATTAAATTAAATATTTCATCAAAATCTCTCTTCAGTTCAAAAAAGGGAAATTTTCAGTTCACTATTGATAAAAAATGAGTTAAATGAGTTAACTCCTTTTTCTACTCAAATTAAATCAATTAACTCCTTATTTTACTCAAATTAAGTCTATTAACTCCCTTTAATTTGGGAATCTCCCTTTATGACTAAACTTCACCTTTAATCCTGACCGTTGATTGAAATCGATCTCAACTGTTGATGGATTCCAGGAAAGTCTATTTAAGAGACCCTCATCTCTTCATTTTGAGAGGATGAATTTGGAGAATTTGCATCAAATTGCTGCTAGAATTCATACTCACATTTGCTCATATTTTTACATACATCTTGCATTCTTAGTTTAAATTCATCTAGCTTAATAATGCATACATTTTTAGTTTAATGTCTTTTATTTCTTAGATTAATTGTTTGTACTCCATTCTAGATTAATCTGCATTCTCATATAGATTAGTCGCATCTTCTTTTTTTAAATCCTTTGTTCTTACAGGGTCTGGTTGCTTAAACACCTCAAATCTGAGGATATCTGACAAGCAATTCCCTTTAGATAGAAGGCAATAGGTCGCTTTGCCAACTAATTTTTGGATGAACAATCCAATGTTCATTCCGGGATGAATCTGCATACAATGACCGTGTTGAAGTGTGTGTGTTAGCAGAGGCCACATATTCATGTATACATTTTTTGGCGCCCACTGTGGGGCCTAAAAATCAGTTTTTCTGGCCTCTTTCTGTATTTTTTAAATCATTTTTTGTTCTCTGTCCATACTGTTTCGTACAAATTTAGGAATCTTCATGCGAGACTGTTCATTTTCGCATGAGGATCTAGAATCTTCGCGCGAAGATTCTTTTCAAATTGCATGAGAAAGTTCTTGGGCATGCGAAACTTCGTGCGAGCCGAATATAATTTCATGCAAGTCGTAAAACTTCTTCACGCGAATTGTCAGAAATTTTGCGTGAAACTCTTCTGACACAGGCAATTTTTTGCATTGATTTTCATGTTTTCTGGTTTTTCTGCTGACTGTTCACGATTTCTAGTATTTCTGTGTTTTCTTATTTTTTTGGAACAACATAACAACGGTTTGCAAGAAAATTGGAAAAGCATGATAAAGTCACTAAAAATAGGTAAACTCTACTAAGCGCGTTGCGAGGATCATCAGGTAACCTTCCTCAGCTGATAACACTTCATTTGGATCTAAAACAAACATCTCTCGTGTCAAGCTTGTGTGTGTTTCCTTCCATATTTTCATTTTACAACACATGCACAATTTGATACTAGGGTGTGAGATCCATTAGTATTCATTTAGCAGGCTTAGGTACTAGTGATAGATTTAGATAGCTATTTTGGGTTATTGGACTTGCTAATCCATTGGCCCCTCGTTCCACCCTATGGTTGCAATATCAACACCACGTTAAAGGGGAGGGGTCTACAGGACAAAAGCGTTAAAGGCTCCACTAGGCAACCCTTTTGTGCTTTCTAGAACTCACTAGTTTCTGAGTTGTGGACTCATGTTAGCTTGTGTAAGGGGTTAAATGTTCCACATCTTTGGACTCACCTCACATTAGTTAAAGCATTAAGTGTACCACCTTGTGCTTTTTTGATTGCTTTTGGATAGATTTGCTTTCAAAAATTGACATCTGTACACACATAGTAATTAAGCCCCCATGAACACTATTCGTGGATCTTGAGGGATTGGGTTTGTAGTGAAACTCCTCTCTAAGACGGATTCCTTGTAGGTGGGGAGGATACTTTGAGCATATCGTAGATAGATGAATCTTCAACTTTTTGATTAAGGCATCCTTTCTCCAGAGAGGTTGATAGATCACTGGGAGATGATATCATAGATCTTTAAGAGATAATCTTAGTTTAGCGTGTCAAATTAATCTGTCTACTTTGATTGGGCTAAAGGTGAAAAGGTGTCAAAACCTTGAATCTGGAAGCTAAGTCCCCTTGTGGTACACTATTGTGAGTCGGTCACCTTTAGAGAGGGTCAACCATAGTAGACAATCCCTCTACTGGGAAAACTATGATGACAGAACCTCAAGCGGTAATAGCCATTTTTACCATGGTAGTGACAACCGCTATATAAATGTCCTTGTGGAAGAAATCTCCATAGGTGTGGTTCATTGTGGGTTGTCAGATCTCCCTAGCAGCTCCTGAAGATTAAGTTATCAGACTATGTCAAAACCTCGATGTGTCAGGATTGGAGGTCATCCCTATGAGTCATAAAAGTTGCAAAGTCAAACCGTTACTAAATACCTTAGAGAGGCCAACTTTTATTTTCTAGAGATGTATGTGTGATTGCAAAACTCTTTGAAAACATACACAAATAGCTCTCTTAGGACTTAGCACAAACTAAGTCACTTGATTGTTCATGCACAAGGTTTCTTTTGCCCTTGCTTATTATTTTTAGACATGCTTGAAATCACTTGCTTGCTGGTTCTACATGCCTATTTATCTACCTGGTTATTGGAACAATCAAAAATTTTGTTAAAATTAGTTGCTGTTGTGAAACTGTTCTGCCCTTTCGCATGAAATCATTTGGGTCTTGCATGAAATCATCTGACACTTGTGCGAAGCCATTTTTTCCTCGTGCAAAATTAAATTCTTGTTGTGTATCTTTGCGTGATCCTGTAAACACTTTCGCACAAAATTAAACCACTGTTACTGACCTTCGTGCGAGACAAAAACTTCTTTGCGTGGCTTGTAAAACTTCTTCGCGCGACCCGTAAAGGTTTTCACATAAGACTTTGTAT
Source organism: Cupressus sempervirens (assembly GCA_028749045.1). Classification (NCBI taxonomy): domain Eukaryota; kingdom Viridiplantae; phylum Streptophyta; class Pinopsida; order Cupressales; family Cupressaceae; genus Cupressus; species Cupressus sempervirens. The sequence continues at coordinate 596,147,141 of CM053788.1, read as the reverse complement.
CAGCATTACCAATTTGGGTCTGTTCTAGCTATCTGTGGCCTGCACGCTATCCTTTTCTGCGTTCGTTTATTGCTCTCTCTTTGCAAAAAATCTTGAAACAGTGATACTTCGCTTAGCTGAAGACTTGTGTCTTATACCTTGACTAGTCTCATCTCATAAGTAATTTTGGTCCTCGTCTTAATGCTTGTCATACTTTATGTCACAGTGGTCATAATCTTTGGCTGTTCTGGCCTTTAAATTAGACCATTTGTGCCTTAGTGAACAACATTCTTTCTATTATCTTGTTCTTTTTGAGACTCAGTCTTAGTGTAGTCCTTGTCCTGGTTCTAGCTTCTTGTCCTTGCCTACGACTATCACAACCAGAAGCGGCAACATGTTTTATCCTGATAACCTTAGACGTGGTCGTGCTAGGGGTCATAATCATGATAGAGGTAGCTTACCTTTCACTATGAAATCTGTATCCAATTTGGCTAGTGAGGCATCTTCACGGTCTTCCTCACCTGCAAGGTCATCTCAAGTTCAATGAATATTTTCTAATTTGCAAAAAATTAGGAATCCTTTTTACCAAGAGGATACTGAAACGTGTAGAGGTCCTACATTCCCAAATATAATGTATGATCCTTTCTCCACAGAGCCTTTTGAAACACAACGTACAAAAATTGAACACGTTCCTATAATGACTAATCGTAAACCTGAACAGGGTAGTCATAGTCGATATCAAGAACAACCTAGGGATGACAAGGAGAAGGAGAAAGAATATGACACTGATGAGGAACAGGAAGAGGTGGAAATCCTTCTTGAACACATAGCTAAATGTCAAAGAGACAAAAAATTTCAAAAGGTCATGGGAATCCTACTCAACGAAGAGAAAGAAAAGTACTTTCTCAAACTTGCCCAAGAGGGAGCTAAATTGCCCACACATTTCAATGTGGAGACCATTATAACATGTGAAGAAGAAACTAAGACTGCTAAACTCCAAAAACAATTGAAAATTATGCAAGACCAATTGGCTTAGATGATGCATGAGAAAGAGAAACCCACAAAGACATACACATTGGATGCTCTTTGTTCATTCCTATTTGACAAAAGTATAAACATGCCACCTTTCCCATGAGGTGTAGAACTACCCAGATATGACAAGTACTTTGGTACTACTGATCCCCAAGATCACTTGCGGGAATTGGGTGCTTTGTCTATGGAGTTTATACACAATCAAACGTACCTCATGCGTTTACTCCCTAGAAGCCTACATGGTCAGGCTTTGGAGTGGTTCTCACATTTACCTCCTAGTATAAAGATGTTTGACAAAATTGCTAATTCATTTGTTCAGTAATATTCTCATAACATTCAACATCCTATAAATATTTGAGATCTATGCAACCTTAAATAGAAGGTTAGTGAGCCTTTTCTCACTTTCCTCCAACGGTGGAGACAACTATACACTAAGTATTCCCATAAAATCCCATAAACGGAGAAGCTCAACATTTTCACTGATAACCTCTTACCTGATTTCGGGTATAGAGTCCAAATACAAGGTCCACGTACCTTTGAAGACATGATTACACAGGCTATCTGTATCAAAGAATTTATGGTCAAGAAAGGTGAGCTCAATCTTCAGAGCAATACAAAACAAGGTTCCACTTCCAACAGGGATACAACCAAACATGTCAACAAGAACCAAGAAATTGTACATGATGGGGTTGTTGATAATGTCACAAAAAAACTTGCTAAAGCGGCATTTAATCTCACAGACTACCTCAAAGTGGCCAAAAATGCTGAGAAGCCTCCTCCTGACAATAAGGCATCAAGGAACAAACTGAGAAACTCATGGGCAACACGACCCAAGTGAGAGTATACGCCTTTGGGAGAACCTTTGGATGTGGTTTACAAAACATTGCTACAACACAAGCTTATCTCACCAATGGATAACCATCGTCCCTATGATCCACAACCACGTCCACCATGGTGGAATGAGACCTCATTTTGTGAGTATCACCAAAACAAGGGATACAAAACCAGCTATTGTATAAACTTGTGTCATAAAGTCCAGGACATGATTGATGCTGGTGAACTTGTGGTAGATGGACATAACAAAAACTCAGACCACAAGGCATTCAAAGAGCCTTTCCCAACTTATGAAAAAGGAGAGACTTCAAAACTAGAACCCTACAATAAGGTCAACTATACGTATTCCAATGATGACAATGTCATTCACATGGTTGAACCTATAGATTCTGAATACTGTGACGTTATTACCATAAAGGGGAAGCAAGATAACAACAAACCCAAGACACCATTTGTCTTAAGAGGCCCTACTTCCAATAACATGGATAATGTGTCTTCGCAACATTGTGCTAACGCTGTTACTTGCTCTCATGCGAAGTTGGTGCTCAAAGGCCCTACACCTCCTATTTTAAATCTTGAACAACACAAGGAAAAAACCCTTGCTGGTCCATCCAGTAAAGTTGCAAAATACACAATGAACTTGACTGCAACCAGTTATAATGTTCTAGATTAGTTGAAATGAACCAATGTTCACATTTCCATATTTGAGCTGCTTAAAATCTCGCCTGCCCACAGGAAAATTCTGGACAAAGCCCTCACCGAGGCAAACATTCCTCAAGATCTTAATCTTGAGAAATTTCAATCCATGGAAGGTCACCTGACCTCACATCATCTTATGACCTTCTTTGAGGAGGATGACAACTTAGTCAATCACCCAAACAATCAGCCTCTACACATTGAGGTTATGATCCACCAGACACGTGTTCATCGAGTACTCATTGACAATGGTGCTAGCCTAAATATTGTTTATGCTACTTTGCTTAGACAATTGGATTATTCTGAGGACTCTTTTTGATCCTCAATGAAAGATCACTATTAAAGCATACGATGAAGTAGAACAAAAGTCACTAGGTCTTGTGACTTTACCAATTTGTGTCAGTCCTGTCGAAAGGGATGTCACCTATCGGGTGCTTGACATTCCCTTAGCCTACAACATTCTGTTGGGACGACCATAGATACATGAGATGCGCACTGTGCCATCCACATACCACCAATGCATTAAATTCCCATTTCATGGCTCCAAAGTTACTATTCCTACCACTACTAGCTACGCCTGCAATATGCTCAAAGCTGTTGATTCTTTTGTCCCTGCTAACCGTGAGTTTACTGATTGTCACAACAATAAGCTGAAACAAATTGAGCAGTCATTTAAATTGAAAGAAACTGGTATGGGAGAGTACCACATGGAACCAGTGCTGTCATTAACATCTATTCCAGAGTCCCCTCGACATTTTGGGAGACCCTCAGAAGCAAAGAAGCCATTTGTGCTGATACCTCAGACCAAGTTTAATGGCTCTTTTGTCAAAGCTACAATTCCCTTGGAAGATGAAAGCAAAAACAGAGCCATTGCTGCATGGCTTTAAAAAGAAGAGGCTCCAGCAAACCTAATAGAACAAGCTCAAGAAATCACTCCTAAGAAGTATGGACCTGGTCTTAAGCTTATGAAGCATTTTGGTTACAAAGGAACCGGCACTATTGGGTGCAATAAAAATGGTTTAATAGATCCTATCAAAGCAACAGCTCGAAGCAATAGTGACACAACTAGCCTAGGTTTTAAGAAGGTTCCTTTCCATTTGGGATCCAATAAATTCATACCCATAACTGAGAGTTCATCTAAAAATGAGCCACAATCTGAGTCAGGTACTCAAGAGGAAGAATTTGATGATGAGAATTCTTACCCTCATCCTATTCCTTATGATCTTGCTAAATTCTTTGCTAAGCTAGATGACTTTGTGCCACGTGTTAGCACTATGGATGATACTAGTGATTCTTTTGAGGACAATTCTAAGCAACTCAAATATCATTTAGAAAAGGGAGAATCTAGTCAGTCATGCCATATTGAGTATTTGTGTAACAATCCAGAGGCTGAAGGAGAGTATGTCCCTATCACTATTGGGGAGTTCTTTAGTCTCTCACCATGTAGCACCTATTCTCATGAATATGAATTTGACAATCTTTCAGAAGTGACTACTAATAAAGACATTGACCAAGTGTATGTCTATGAAAATCAAATCGAAGTGATTGAAACGTCTAGGGTTAGGTCACAGGGGTCTGATCCAACTAGTGTCCTAGAGTCATCAATTCCTAACGTTAGTATTCCAAGGCATTTGAATACACCTGTGGGTGAGGTCATCGTAGGTCTCAAATTGCTGGTCCATGCATTTAATGACTATACTATGAACACTATTGAACCAACCACTACTCTCTCACTCACACATCTCGAGCTTATAGATTGGAACCCCAATGCATCTAACGACGTCCCCATGTTCTAGAATGACTATGCTCTTGCCTGTTACCTAAACGCTATCGAACCTATAACTTCTTCCACCAATGAGCAGAGCGTCAACATGACTGAAGCCAACATCAAATATCTCAGTCACATAATTAAAAATAAAAAATGCAAGAGGTCCGATGGTGAAAACCACATTGTGGAAGTGTTAGATCCCAAAAAAGTAAAAACAAAAGATGTATCCAAGGGTGAAAACCTCTCCGAGGTGCCCACGGATGAGATATTTGATGTCCTTCCTAGTCACTTTCAGGAGAGATCATCAATGTTAATAGAGCCGACACAACCAATTAACCTGGGCACAGAAGAACATCCTCATGTGATACATCTGGCTCAGTCATTGTCAACTGAAGAAAAGGAACAATTCATTGCCTTTTTCAAGGAGAAGAAAATAAATTTTTCCTGGACATATTCTGACATGCCAAGATTGGATCCTGATCTTATCATGCATCACTTGTCCATAGCACCAGGCATCAAACCAGTTAAACAGAAGCTTCAGAAAATGCATCCTCATGTTGCATTGCTAGTCAAAGCAGAATTGGAGAAACTTCTAAAGGCTGGTTTCATCCATGCAATTGATTATGCTGAATGGATATCCAATATTGTTCCTATTTTGAAGCACGATAAATCTATCAAATTTTGTACAGACTTTCGTGATCTTAACTTGGCATGTCCTAAAGATGACTTTCCGCTCCCTAATATAGATATGATCATGGACATGACAACTGGCTATGAGATGTACTCACTTATGGATGGTTTTTCAGGATACAATCAGATAAAAATTATGCTATAAGATCAAGAGAAAATAGCTTTCACATGTGCATGGGGAACCTTTTGTTGGAATGTGATGCCATTTGGTTTAAAGAATGTTGGAGCTACATATCAGTGGGCTGTTACTACAATTTTCCATGACATGATGCATAGAACCATGGAGGACTATGTTGATAATACCTTGGTCAAAAGCGCTAAATACAATACTCATTTGCATGATTTGGGACCCATCCTAGATCATATGGAAAAATTTAGTCTTCGGCTCAATCCTAAGAAATGTGCATTTGGTGTCACATCAGGAAAACTGTTAGGATATATTGTTTCTACAAAGGGAATTAAAGTAGATCTAAAAAAAGTACAAGCAATAATGGACATGCCACCACCTTGAAACATTATTCAGATGAGAGGACTATAGGGAAGGCTTCAATCTATTTGCAGGTTTATTTCACAATTGGTGATAAATCACAACCCTTCACAAAGACCTTACATAAGGGTGTGAAATTCAATTGGAGCCAGGATTGTGAGCAAAGCTTAACATAGATCAAAAAATATCTTGTCAATCCACTGATCCTGATGCCTCCTGTGCATGGGAAGCCTTTGCTTTTATACATTTCAGCCACTAAAACATCTTTGGGAATCCTGTTGGCTCAGGAAGACAATGACAACAAAGAAAGAGCTATTTATTACTTGAGCCAAACATTGGTCTCTTATGAGAAAAACTATAGCATTATTGAGAAAGCTTTCTTGGCAGTTGTCTTTGCTTCCCAAAAGTTGAGACACTACATGCTTGCCCACACTACATGGCTTGTGGCTAAAATAGATCCATTAAAGTACTTGCTTAGTAAGGCAGCTCTCATAGGAAGATTGGCTAAATGGGTCATGATACTAATTGAGTTTGACATCCAATATGTTGAACACAAAGCTATAAAGGGATAGGAAATTGCAGACCAACTGGCTGAGGCACCCATATAGAGTCTTCTACCAATAAAAATTGATTTTCCAGATGAGTCAATTCTAACACTCACTCACCATACATGGGTTATGTTCTTTGATGGGTCCTTCACACAACAAGGATCAGGTGCTGGATTACTTTTCATTACACCACAGAGATACTCATTGCCCAAAGCATACAAGATTCTGTTTCCTTATACAAATAACATTGCTGAATATGAAGTTTTGATCAATGGTATGAAAATTGCAGCTGAATGGAGAGTAGATCAGTTGGATATCTTCGGTGACTCTCAGCTTGTCATCAACCAAGTAAATGATGTGTATCAAACAAAGGATGAAAAACTAATTCCTTACAAATGCATGGTTGATGACTTGACAAAATATTTTTCACACATCACCTTCGAACAAGTTCCATGTGCAGATAATAAAGTGGCTGATGCCATGGCCACTCTAGCCTCCCTTCTACAAATGCCAAAAAATAATCTACAACATGAGTTCTTGGTGGAAGCGTTACACTACCCAGCCTATGACACACCTGATTCCAGGATGATTTGTTCTATTATAGGACAAGAATCATCCCACTACCATCACATCTATTCCTACCTTCATAATCAAACCATTCTAGAAGGTCTGACCTGAAATGAGAAACGTTACCTAATCTGTAACACTTCACATTATGTCATTATTGCCGACGATCTATATAGGAGAGGTCTCGACAGAACACTGCTTAGGTGTTTAGAACCCGATGAGTCCAAATGCGCACTAATTGACGTTCACGAAGGCATTTGTGGATCTCATTCCAATGGCCTGACACTAGCTTGCAAACTCCTTCATGCTAGTTACTACTAGCCTAAAATGGAGCAAGAAGCTGTTAAATATGCTAGGTCTTGCAAGTGGTGTCAGCTACACGAGAATCTCATTCATGCTCTAGCCAGAGAGCTGATTCCCTCTACTACAACATGACCATTTCAACAATGGGCCTTTGACTTGGTGGGGCAGATTCACCCAACCTCTTCCAATGGACATAAGTTCATTATCACCGCTACAGATTATTTCACAAAATGGGTAGAGGCAGTCCCTCTCACAATTGCTGATAGAAAAATTGTAGTGCTTTTTATCACAAACTACGTCATCTGTAGATATGGTATACTATCCTCAATCATTACTGACAATGGAGGACAGTTCAAAAATAAAGACCTCAAGGAATTGTGCAAGAAATTCAAGATTACACAACATTGGTCTTCCATTTATTACCCTCAGGGTAATGGCCAAGCTGAGGCATCCAACAAGGTGATCCTTTAAATTCTTCATCACATAGTCAGTAAGTCAGGGAGAGACTGGCATCTCTAGATCAATCTAGCCCTGTGGGCATATAGGACAAGCATTAGAACTCCAACGGGCACGACTCCTTTTGCGTTGGTGTATGGGGCGAATGTTGTGCTTCCAATAGAGGTTGAGATTCCTACCTTGAGAATCTCCATGAAAGGCCTTATCACTGATGATGACTACAGGATAGCTTGGCTTCAAAAGCTTATGTTACTAGATGAACGATGACAAGGGGCCTGTGATCATCTACGAGCATATCAACAAAGAATGACATGAAGCTACAACATGAGAATTAGGCCACGTGAATTCCAACTGAGTGACCTTGTCCTGAGAGAGAACCCTAAGAATCAACAACAATGAATGCAAAAGGGAAAGTTTGAGCCAAACTAGCTAGGTCCTTACATCATTACTGCAGTCTATAGATCTAGCGCCTATTAGCTTTCCACAACCAAAGGAGAAGTGCTTAAAGAGCCTATGAACACTCTCCACTTGAAGCGGTTTTACAGTTGATTTAATCTCAGCAAGCTCTCTATACATATCTAAATGTCCTGAAAAAAATCTAAAAATAAAAAAAAGTCCTAAATAAAAAAAAAAGAAAAAAGAAAAAAAAGAAGAGAAAACTTACCAAGAAGGTGAAAACCTGGTAAACAGGCACCTCTTGTTCCCAATGCCTCACCTTGCAGCATATCTTCTGGCTATTCTGTACAGTCGCTTTCGCTTTCTTGTGTCCTGCTCATGTATCCATGGATTGAGTCTTGTCATAGCTCAGGGGCATTCCCCCTTAGTGTCACTCTTTTTGAGATTCTCCTCATAGAATCTCTTTCACAATGGTCACTAGTTGTTCTGATTGCATCTGCCTACTGTCGCTAGTGTCACTCTTTTCGAGATTCTTCTCATAGAATCTCCTTCACGACAGTCACCAGTGGTCCTCATTGTGTCTGCCTACTATCACTAGTGTCACTCTTTTCAAGATTCTCCTCATAGAATCTCTTTCACAATGGTCACTAGTCGTTCTGACTGCGTCTACCTACTGTCACTAGTGTCACTCTTTTCGAGATTCTCCTCATAGAATTTCCTTTGTGATAGTCACCAATGTTCCTCACTATGTCTACCTACTATCACTAGTGTCACTCTTTTTGAGATTCTCCTCATAGAATCTCTTTTGCAATGGTCACCAGTCATTCTGACTGCGTCTGCCTACTGTCACTAGTGTCACTCTTTTCGAGATTCTCCTCATAGAATCTCTTTCGCAACGGTCACCAATTGTTTCAACTGTGTCTTCCTACTGTTGCTCTGGTCATGTCTCAAGATTCCTTTATGGAAGATCTCTTTTTCATCAGTCACCAGTCATCCTGGCTGTGTCTGTCTACTGTCGCTTAGTCCTTCTTAGGTTCTTCATCGTGAAGATTCCTCTTTGACCTCAGTCACTAGTCGTTCTGACTGCGTCTGCCTACTGTTGTCACCCTATTGAAGAGATTTCTTTCGAATGTATTATGGACATTAGCACTTGACATCAATCCAAAACATTGAATTAAAAAAAATGATATATTTGTTTGGATATGCTAAGCTTTTTCTTTGTTTGATTTGTTTTTGATTTATCATATCTCCCCGAGCAACTTGATGATGTCATCTTTGACTAGATAAGTAATCACTGGGGGCATGATCTTTTCTTGGCTTTCTGTCCGTGGTTTAGTTCCAACAAGTTGATACATTCCTATAAAAGAAGTGTCCACTATAAGAGCCTCCATCTTGTATTGGATGGCTGGGTGTACCTCAACTCCTTTTATAAGAATACGTCAATAACATTAGTGCTTCTCCTTGTTTTTTGGAGTGAACTCTTCATGCTATAGTACATACTGATGCTCGTCCTACTAAGTGAACATATGGGTCACTACGAGTATATCTAACACACTTCTATCTTAGGTTACAAATGCAAGGGTCATTACGAACAGAATGAATACTGAGTACTTAGCATAAGAGGGATCTCCCGTGTGTTTGGTGTGCTTATTATGCAAGCAACATTCAGGTCATCCTAGCATTTATGCTCTGATGCTTATGTTAACTTGCTACATTAAAAGGGGCAAATGTTCTCATCATTCTGGCTTCTTGTGCCTCAAATACTTACATTTAATTTTGACACGCCAAAAATGTATATTATATTCATATTTTCATGATTGCAATGTCAGTGAGAATTGTATGACATATGAGCTTTATTTTATATCGAATGATGATAAATCGTCGAGACTTGGTAACCAGACCTAGGGTTGCATTTAACATAGTCTTGCATTACATACTTCATTTGCATTAGCATGCAATTCGATGGTAATTTTGTTCATACTCCACATGCATCAAATTCTTCCATGGCTGCACAAGCGTTTGGTTCATCAATTCACGCTCCTCAATGGAATACCTGTGACTGCCAAACAAAAACATGCAACACTACGTAAGATGTCAGTTCATACATATGCGTTCTATCTAAGTACAACATACATCTCATGTACATCAAAGCAAAAAAAAAGAGACAATGACATGTACACAAGAATACTCGGCTCAAAATCTCGTATATATATATCAAAGAATGGGTCAGTACAAAAATGGGTGCTACTCGAGTGCAATCGATAAAAAATGATACATGTGGTGCTAGCACACCAATCGATACATAGCCAGGGATCAAAATCAAAAATCAAACACAGAGCATCTAACTCTGTCCTGAACCCTCGCCTCCAGGAGGAGCAAAGGCAGCAGGTGGCGAAGGTGGTGGTGACATATCTGGCCTAACAAGAGGTCATGCACCTCCAGACTCTCGTACGTACTGAGAGAATCACTGAACCTGCAATGTCTCATCTGGCACGGTGCTAGTGTATGCGGCATAGTAATATGCAACCTGAGCAGACTAGAAGCGGATCTCATCCTGTGCTAGCTCTAGCCTTTGCTCTGCAGTCTCCGCGCGCTCCCTCTGACGATCTGTCTCTCGCTATCTCTCCACTAGTTGCGCATCCTGGACTGCTACTGCAATCTGCAACTCTCCAAACTATCGAGAGGCTACACGAACCCGCTCTCAGTACCTCTGTACCACATCCTGCACCCCACCTACTGGCTAATCTGACACATCCTCATCTAACATCTTAGGTGCCTGCTACTATGGTGGTGCCTACGGCTGTGGTGGCACCTGCTGTTGTGGGGCCTCCTGCTGAGGGGCCTCGTCCTCTGTCCTCTACCTGCAATGTTGGCTCTGTCCACTCCCACTACCCCTGGCACCTGGGTCTGATCCCATCTGACGTGGGGGAATCTGCATCTGCTGAACCCAGTGCCGGACTCATGACTACTGCTGTGGCTGAACTGGAGGCTGTGGCTATGCCTGCTGTTGCTGGGTTGCTTGTCTCTTTGTTTGCACTGCCTGCCCTGCCATCCCCGCTAGATCTGTGAAACGTGGGAATGGATGGCTAATCAAAAATGCTTGATATGTAGGTGTCATCTCGGCATCTGCTATAGCTGGCAGGTAATCCCACTGAACTGCAACTAGGCTGCGGATGTCTATCATGGATTGTTCTGGATCCATCCGTGCTGGCCACCCCCACTTGATGTCCTTCTACAACTTGGCATAGGTGTGGAACTCAGGCGAAATATCTTGTGGTCGGCCATACTGTCGCCACACTCGAGAGATCACAAATCTCTCCATAACAGATGTCGTCTTGCCCACTAGTGGTCGAGAATTGAACATCCACGGTAACTCTCTGGGAGCATCATCCCTGTCCTCTATCTCTCGCCAAGGTTGCCATACAATAGACACCAGGTCATCAAGACATATCCTCCACTGCTCTGTCTTACCCAGGTGGGCCTAGGTAATATGCCCTCAATATTTGCAAATATAGGGCTCCATGGGCTGCCAGGCATCCTTAAAAATCAGCCTACATACAGGGAGATGCTCCCAGGCCCATAAATGTAGCACATATACCCCTGCTGCCGTGGTCTTCTTCTCGTGGAAGATGACCTTATGCATCTCATGAAAAAAGATGGGCCAACATGCACTGACCCGACCCAAAGATCTTGGGTGCCTCAGCCATCTTACGGAGCATGACCCCCCACCTGCACTCCAAACCATGTTGTCCTCTATTAGGACATAAGAAATAGCTGAGGAATATAGCTAGCATAGATGCCAGCCTGTGTGTCAGTCCATAGGTATGCATGAGCTCATCCCAGCTGATGGCCCTCCCCCTTGGTAGCTCTCTCCCGAGCACAACTAATAATGCCTCTGTCCCTGCTCGAGGCACTATATCATAGATGACCCGAGTGCCGTGGAAAGGAATCCTCAGAATCCTCTAGATGTCCTCCGAAGTGATGGTCATCTCGCCCATCGGCAAGTGGAAGGTGTTCGTATGCGAATGGAAACGCTCCACCAAAGCTGTGAGTAAGCCGTGATTCACCATCACGGCTGGAATCCGACAAAGAGAAGACAAACCCAATCAGGCAATGTGTGCCCGATCTGCGTCATCCAAACTCCACAATAACTCTCCATATGGTAGATAGTTTGAGCTAAATACAATGTCTCCAAAGACCTCCTTTACGCACAACAAAAAATGACAAACAAACGATCAGTATCAAGTCGAAATGACACATCAAAATGAAATAAAATGCAATTTTTAAGTGCGAAAGTCAAAACTATCATGGAATTTCGCGTGAAATTCATGAAATATTGCTCAAAATTATAAAGTTTCACGTGAAAATATTCTTTCTTCGCATGAAGAATCACGTATTCACACGAAAAAATAGTTGCTTGCATGAAGAAATCAATCTCTGCGCGAGAAAAGAAGATTTTGCATGAAAATGGAATCGACTCACGCGAAGAATCTCTTTCTTCGCATGAAACCAAATGCCTCCCGCAAGAAGATCCTCACCGCCGTGCACGAAGAAACAGACAGCCCTGAATCTTTGCACGAAGAAAGAAGACCTTCGCATGAGAAGAGATCAGTCTCACGTGAAGAAAGATTTGACCCCTAAAAAACATCCTAACATGTGCAATAAAGGACCTCAAAATGCGTGAAAACAAAAGTATGAAGATGAAAAATTGACGACTCATCGATGGTCTGTAGTTTGCTGGCCGGCTGTGTCGTCTAGAGCACTCAAAATGATGATATCTCACGTTCACTACCATGTCTCTATTAGAGCTCAAAATCACTACAGGACAAAAGCACAAATGAATTGAAAATGACCCTTTGGGCCCTTATATAGGTGTTGACCAAATTTTTCAAAGTGCTCAGATTTGCGCAAAAATCACACCTATAGCTAATTGGACCATTCTGGATCCATTTTTGGGATCAACTTCAAAATCTAACACACCTAAGAGCCTCAAAAATGCATTTTAAAATTATAGGGACCGACGCAATTGAACGCTTGTGCAGCCGAAATCTTTCTCATACTTTGTGATTCTTGGAATCCTTTCAACTTTACATTCTCCATATTTTCAAAATTCATCTTGAAAATAGTCAACTTAAGTCAGCTATGGCTAAATTTGGTCAACTTTTGGTCAAACTTGGTCTTTGTGACTTCGCAATCATTTCAAATCAACCCTGAATTTTCTTTAGATCATTATGATCTCTTCTAGATTTTGCTGAATCTCAAATTTCTTCTATATCTCATGATATACTACTTCAAATCATATTTCTGGTGTGTCATCTTTCGATTTCACTCCCGAGGGGGCAGGATGATTACATCATTAAATACTTATTGCTCGGGGCATCTAGTTTCAATCTTATGTTCTCATCACTTGGGGCATCTCATTGCTCAGGGCATCTTGTTCCCTTCTATCTGGAATCTTTGCCATCTATCTTATATTTTCATCAATTGATGAACCTTATAACAACTCTTCTCAGAGTTTGATAGACAAGTATTGGGATAGTCTAAACCTCAACTCCTGAAGATCAAGCCTCGTTCTGGGGATGATTCTACGACTCAAGATTGGACCTTGTTATCTTTTATCGATCTTAGGTATCTAGGTGTTCTATCTGGATCCTTGAAGGTTAAGCTCCGTTCTGGAAATAATCTTCTAAATGCTATCAATCTCAGGTATCTAGGTTTTCTATCTGGATCCTTGAAGGTTAAGCTCCGTTCTAGAGATAATCTTCTAAATACTATCAATTTCAGGTATCTAGACATTCTGTCTGGATCCTTAAAGATTACACTCTATTCTGGAGACAATCTTTTAAATGCTATCAATCTTAGGTATCTAAGTACTCTGCTTGGATCCCTTAGGATTAAGTTCTGTTCTAGAGATAGTCCTTAAAAGTTTATCAATTGGTCTCTGTATCATCACCTTCGAAACCAATCTCATGTTCGCATCATGCTTTCTGATTATCTTTAAATTGAACGTGCTGCTCACACATTCATTCAAAGAGGGGCAAAATGTAATACCCCAAAATTGGCTCATTGCCATTATACCAATTTTGGTCTGTTTATGATAATTTTTAAGTCCTATTCTAATAGGCAATTCTCATTTTGCTATTCGCTACTTGACTTAATTGTCAGATGCAAAAAACCCTAATCTGCATTCATCATATTTCTTATTTAATTCCTATAGTATGTACTCATATTAGTCGCATTAAACCTACTTGATTTAATTATAATTTAATTATTAAGTATTTATACTTTAATTAAATTAAATTATATCCTAAGACTAATGTACTATGGAATTAAATTTATTTAATTTAATAAATACACCTATCTTGATTAATTAAATGTAATTATTTAATTAAATGGGAAAGGTATTTCTAATTAATTAAACGAAATTATTTAATTAAATGGAGTACTTACTTCTAATTAATTAAACAAAGTTATTTAATTAAATGGGAAGCCCTTAGTAATTAATTAAATGAAGTTATTTAATTAAATAAGAAATGTATCTCTAATTAATTAATATATTATTTAATTAAATAGAAAAGGTAATTATGAGAGCATATCTCATTTTATTAAATTAAATATTTCATCAAAATCTCTCTTCAGTTCAAAAAAGGGAAATTTTCAGTTCACTATTGATAAATATGAGTTAAATCAGTTAACTCCTTTTTCTACTCAAATTAAATTAGTTAACTCCTTATTTTACTCAAATTAAATCTGTTAACTTCCTTTAATTTGGGAATCTCCCTTTATGACTAAACTTCACCTTTAATCCTGACCGTTGATTGAAATCAATCTCAATCATTGATGGATTCCAAGAAATTCTATTTAAGAGACCCTCATCTCTTCATTTTGAGAGGATGAATTTGGAGAATTTGCATCAAATTGCTGCTGGAATCCATACTCACATTTGCTCATATTTTTACATACATCTTGCATTCTTAGTTTAAATTCATCTAGCTTAATAATGCATACATTTTTAGTTTAATGTCTTTTATTTCTTAGATTAATTGCTTGTACTCCATTCTAGATTAATTTGCATTCTCATATAGATTAGTCACATCTTCTTTTTTTAAATCCTTTGTTCTTACAGGGCCTGGTTGCTTAAACACCTCGAATCTGAAGATATTTGACAAGCAATTCCCTTTAGATAGAAGGCAACATGTCACTTTGCCAGTTGATTTTCGGATGAACAATCCAATGTTCATTCTAGGATGAATCCGCATACAATGATCGTGTTGAAGTGTGTGTGTTAGCAGAGGCCACATATACACGCATACAATAGTGCATTAGGATTTGCATTTATTTAAGAAGGTAAACCTGTTTCTTTCTTTAGTGAGAAATTAACCAATGCTAAAAGGAATTACTATGTGTATGATAAATAATACTATGCTATTTTTTAAGCCCTGAAGAAATGGACAAATTATGTTAGAAATATTTTGAATAACTTAGAAGTTGGGGGGAGGGTGAATAAGTCACCCAAGGTCTAAATGTACCACTTGAACTACTAAACATTAAACACATCAATGTTCTATTGATCCTTCTTAACTTGTTGTTGCTTGGTCTATACTATAAAAATATCATAAACTCAACTTGTATTACATAATGAAAAACACCAACACATGTGAAACATTCATAAGACATTCATCATAATTTGACACAAGGATTTTACATGGAAATCCAATTAGAGAAAAACCACCTGTAATGCCCCATCTGGAGATCCTTGGAAACAATTATGAAATACAAGCAAGATAATTTAAAAAAAAAAAACTAAGTGTAAAGCACATGATAACAACCTACACAGATCATAAAGATCACAACGGAAGAGTAACAAACAACGAACACCAATAAATCTCCAAATGCCACTACTAACCCAAACATAAATAAGAAGACATGCGAGATCAACCAAGCTAACAAACCAAGGCTAACTCCTGAAAATTGGCTAAGTTTGAAATCTGAAGCCCTGAAATTTCCTAAAATCTTTATCTTAGCTCTCAAAGGTCTGAAACCCATCTCAAATGAATCGTCGCATATATTAAAATATACTTAAACAATAAATTTTAAACCCCAAAGGACTACAACCGAAAGACACAAAACTAGATTTAAACAATATATTTTAAACCCCAAAGGACTACAACCGAAAGACGCAAAACTAGATAAGAATAGAAACAACCTGGATCCAAAATGTGACACCATAGGGTTGAAGAACACTAAAGAGGGTATCCAAATCAACTCAAAAAGTTTAGACCAGATCGAAGAGCGCCTGCTGCCTGCTCGCGCAAGTTTTTACAAAAATCAGGTGATACTTTAATACATCACAGAAAAGTAAAGCATGCCATTTCTAAAGAAGGAGGGCAACATTTTCATGGACTAGGCAATACTTCTCTTGAAGACATGTGACACTTTAAGGGTTTCATACGAAATTTCTCAAAACGAGGTGCAATACTTTCCAGTATCACGTTACATTTCTCCAAGAGGCATGCGATAGAATTAGGGGATGCATGATATAGTTTCAATGGGCGTGTGATACATTTTTGTGTCGCACCATGCTAATAAAAGGTCACCCAAGAAACTAAATAAAAACACTTAAGGAAAAACAAAAGACCAAAACTGAGTTCAAAACCTCCATACCAGGGAGTACCAGATCCACATTTTGAGGCAAGAACCCTTGAATTGAATAAGGAAATATAGAAAGAAAAACATCTAACCATCTAATAGATAGGAGTAAAAATACAGAAGAAAAATTGCAATAATTGAAATAACATCGCAATGTTCAAAACAACCAAACTAAGTACATGGTTCCTCCCAACTGTTAATTGTTGGGTGATGCCCTACAATTGGTATCAGAGCCTAGTTTTTGCTTGGTCATGGGTTCAAATCTCCCCGGTGCCTTCCCGACCTGCGTAAGCACCTGGTATGCGCGTCGAGGGGGAGATTGTTGGGTGATGCGACGCACTCCCCTGCCCACAGGTGGTTAATTATGTGGTGTTCCATGTTCACTAACAGTCATGGCTTTTGGTGCAACGGCAAATGGGCCCTACATTAATGGCATCATAAGGCCATCATGAGCCCTAGCCATCCCCCATGCATAACATCTCAAACCACCAATCAAATCATCAAAACTATTGTGATGGGGACGTCACTATTAAACATGCTAATAACCAAAAGTAGAAGGAATCTAACATGCTAGTAGTACAATAGAAGATAAATTTGCAAGTAAATAACATCACCTATCACATGCTAATCAACATAATAAGGAATGCATCAAAACTAAGATCATATAAACATGATAAACAACATCCCAATGAAAGCATAAATCACAAGAAGCATACTCTGTAAATTGAAGTACTAGGAAAACACATCCAAGAATGGTTGCACTAGGATACAAGACTGTCTCTATACACCAGTCCTTAGTAGTGGTGAAGGTAGCTATGCCTTCCAAACATGTGACACCCATAGGTCCACACCCACTGTGTTGATGGAGATAATGATCCAACCTCAAACACACAAAAAAAAATCCATGGTTAACACACATGCCAAGCACTATGATGATTGAACCCAAGACAAGACAATGCATAAACTACAGGTCCTAGTCAGACATCTCAATGGGATACTATGTAGGTACTGACATCATGGAGAGTCACTTGGCATCAACAAGCCTAAGCTTGGATCATGCATTTCAACTCCTCAACAGAGGGCCTCACACACACATTTTATTATCTTAAATTTTATTACCACCCAATGTTTTATTTAATTATCACTTACTTAAAATTTCTTCACGCCAACCTTATGGGAAAAGTTCACTAGGCTGCAAGATAGAAGCCCCCTCCATCTGCTACCCTACCCTACCCATGGTCATCTAATGATGAGTGCCCATAGGCATACAAATTCCCAATCCAATCCTAATGATCATAACTTTCAAAAGTACCACTGAAGATCAAGCCCCGCAGGTCACTTGATAATTGTACGTGTACATACTTGTGTGTGGCACACCACCATCATGAAGATCAACACAAGGACTGGATGAGAACACAACATAAAGTCACTCAATCGAAATAAACTCAAGAGGATGGATGTAACACACATCCCAATGCAACAAAAAGTGCAAATGTGGTATGAAGGATATCCAAATGGATCATCCAAGTCCATGAATGATATTGTGGTAAGAAAGCCCAAAAAAATGGGGTGGTATGCAAAATAATGCAAAAACTCCAAATTTTAGAAAAATCCAAAATTAAAACCCATTTGGCCTTTGGGTTCAAAATCCCCAAAAATCCAAAAATAAAAGAAATCAGACACCATATGTGAAAATGGGCAGCATAATGACTCAAAAACCCAAACCTCCATTTCAAAAATAGGAAAAATATTCATACCCAACCAACTGGCTAGAACCATCATTCAAAAACAGAGGGGAACACTAGTTCTCAACCTCTTAACATACTGCTACAAGAAGCAGAATCTGAAACAGAGTAAAAATGATAAAACGGGAAGGCCCTCCTGCCAACAAAAGGGGTAGAAATTGAAACCCGCATAATAAAATAAATATCTTGCCAAATCTGTTGAAAGTGATGACAAAGCATAAACTTCCCAAGCCGAATCCAACAAGACCAATCTCGCACAGATCCCATGCTCACAGCTCCCAAAATGAACAAAACAAGAATCCTTTAGAAGGGGATTTCCAAATTTCTCTCCAAATTCAATTTCTTAAAAGTGAGAAGTGCATAAAGAATTCACTTTTCCAATACTTAATCACTTTTCAAGTGAATAGACAAATAGGGAAAATAGCCAACTATAGTAGCTAAACTCTGAATCGATCCAAATAAAAATATGTATTATCCATAACAAAAATTCACCTAAGGCAAAGCTACCAAAAATTAAATCTAAAAAAAATTTAAAACTCAAAAACCCAAAATCATAGAAAATAACTTAACACTTTTGTGACAAATGCGAACTTCTAAATGCATAGACATGCTCATTGGTCTAATCACATAATGCAGATGAGTTTGGATTTACTAATCACCAAAAAAGTTTTAATTACAAAAATTAAAATAAGGATACATCGACCACATAGGGATGACATTGGTAAATATGAATAGCTAAATCACTAACTCCATGTTCCACTGCTAGGGATGTAATTCCTGCACACTAGAATACACGATCAAGTGCAATTGCATATAATATCATAGCCAAAGCAACATGTATTAAAATACCTATTTAATCCATTTACATCACTCACGTTCGCATAAAGCATAAAGATACAAGAATGAAGTAAATAACCATAGAATAAAATTCATCTCATAACATGATCAATGAATATGTCCAATAAACCATATAACTAGATATCCTCATAGATCTACTGTCATCTCAAAATAGCATCAACATGCAAATATGATAAACTAAATAGTATAGAAGTAAACCATCTATGGTACTGAATCCAAGTATAACATCCAACCCTGGGGTCATCATAAGGTACAAAATAAGAGTATCAAGTATCTCTTGAATCAAAATAAACAAGGTACAAACTACAAACACGAGAGGCACTACACCACCAATACCATGTGACTCTTTTTCACTCTTTCAAAGTGAGCTCTATTAGGAGCCAACCCTAGTAAAGGTTTACAATACACACTATTAAATGTGACTTAGTTTGAGAATTTAATCACCCTATTAGGAGTAGTTGTAAGAGGATTTTGATCATTCCATTTAGAATATCACCTAGTTAAAGGATTTAAATAGATTGTTAAGCCTTTCAATGACTATTAGGTCAACCTCTGTTAAAAGGACTTCAATACAAGATGTTCACAATGATAAGAAAGAAAAGAATAGGTTTTTATATGGTGATTACAACTCAATTTTGTTGGTTCAAATCTCTGTTAAGTCCTTATGCTAGTTCACATATAAGCCTTTCATTTTTAGCTTTGATCTTGATCTACTTAGACACCCTTCAAGCAATCATTCTACACTTCTCATCAACACTTAAGCCTTCTGCTCAAAACAACTTATTAATAACATCATAAAATCAACAAGATTTATCCTTTAGCTTTTCATTCACACTCTTGTGTGCTTTTGATCAACCTTTCTTTGTATATGAACTCACTCATACACACTAGGTGGGCTCGACTAGGCTTGAATGGACATGACACCAAAAATTTGGTTTAGTCCCCCTTTAAATAGGTAATTTGTGCTATACCATTTTCTAAATCCACCATAGATCTTAGGGTTTATGATCAACTTCAACTCGATTCAATGTATTCGTACTTCTTGATCATCCTCTAGAAATTTCTCTAGAATCCTTCTATTAGGTCTTTATCTAATCATCACATTGAATATAATGATCCAAAACATCAATCAAATCTTCAACACATTTTACATCTCCAAAGAAATCAATAGAGGTGGCTTGATCTTATGATTCCTTTGAATTTGATCTTTTACTGTCACTCAACAATCACTAAATTTTGACACTCAGTCAACACTTAAATACTCAGTCATTGTTTAGGCTTTCTAGCTTAACATCAACTAACTTTCATAGTCAATGCTAATGTTTGATCAACACTATATTTGATTGGTACTAAATATGACTCAATTGACACTAGCATTACTTGATACTCCTTAGTAATTTAGTCTTTAACTTAGCTTGGATTAGCTTCCTTGACATAAACAATTACTTCTCTTAATTATAGTATCTCTAATTAGATATCCATTATAACTTCCTTTTCATATCTTCAACCTTTCCTCTAGGTGATATA
Source organism: Cupressus sempervirens (assembly GCA_028749045.1). Classification (NCBI taxonomy): domain Eukaryota; kingdom Viridiplantae; phylum Streptophyta; class Pinopsida; order Cupressales; family Cupressaceae; genus Cupressus; species Cupressus sempervirens. Next base: position 596,126,606 of record CM053788.1, on the reverse strand, counting down.
GTTATGAGTAACTCTCAAATCCTCTTCATCAATCAAATAGATATGGTATTTATGATAATCTCATTTTGGTTTTGACAAGGAAGTGACAAAACACTTAGTCATTATTCAGCCATGTGCATAGTTCATGCCAAGTGAATAGAGAAAGTTGAGTGAACAAAGCATGGCGAGCATAAGTCCCCACACAATACATGCTGGGTAATATGATAGGTAGTGTTGAACACTAGTATGTGTTGATTAGACAATGTGTGCCAAGTCACTTAGGTGCCAAATAGTCATAGTGTGCCGAGTGATTTACATGCTGAGCAAATAGAGTGTGCCGAGATATTCAAAAGTCTAGTATTAGTATATAGAGCACAATGAAGGCCGAGCATTAGAGCCTATGAATGCTAACTAAATAATTTATATCATATATGTTTATAATGGCACAAACTTCTATGAAAATTATTTTTGGTTGACATGAACATGAATTTTCAATTATAAGGAATAAGGAGGGAGTCTTATTACACATCCCTATGCAATGCATGCGTCCAATAAGATTGAGGAAAACATTAGGTGAAAATATGGATCAACCATAGTCATTGATTCTAACCTAATTTTGTCTCCACGATGTTCATAAAAAGAAGGAAAACCTAAGGGTAATATATGTTGTAAAAGAGGATACTAAGGAGAGTATCTAGTGTGAAGAAGCATGGAGAAGATGGCTAAGATAGAGTTTTGCAATGAAGAATCAGTCTAAGAAGAACAAAGACAAGCAGTGAAAGGTTAGAGAAGATAGATCTGATCAGGAGGATAAATAGATATCTAGTGAAGAGGAGATCTTACATCAAGGAGTAAGGTGTTAATCGAAGGATCAAGTGTTGGATCATTCTAATAGGTGATACAGAGTAAATGTCTTAAAAGAGTAGTCCTAACATGATTTAATAAATCTCTTAATTGAGTGCTTAATTTATTGTGAGTTTAAATCCTTTAGCAAGGTGAGACCTAACAGTCTTTGTAAGCCTTTAATAGGGTAGACCTCTCACAAAGTAGATCATAATTGATGATCAAAACTCTATAGCCATAATAGGCCACACTTTACAACTATAGTAGTGAAGATTTGTGGGTGTCATCCCCACCCCAATTTTACATTCTCCTTGGAGGGTTTTTGGGTAACCAAAATCTTATGTGCTATGTGTTGATTTACTCCATTCTTTGGATGTGATGAATGGTTACATATTTTAGTTTACATTTAAGTTATGAGAAGGATGTATGGTGAAATGTTTTATAGGTAAATGTTTTAAGTACTGATTCAACCCTCCACTTAGAACTTAGTTTCCCATTTTTAATTCCACCAATTGAGATTAGATAGCAATATGTCTCATCCATAGATTTGACATCAATGACAAAACACCAATTGTTCTAATTGTAAGTTTCCAAAAATCTCCCTCGTTAACATTAATGGAAACACATCAAATATCCAAAGTCCTAATAACTTTGTTACCATCCAATCCAAAATATTTCACTTCCATGAGTGACCACTATTCTTAGTTTGATTCTGATTCTCATCCATTCACATGATCAAACTCCCTCTATCAGTTTTCTCTCTTTCATGATTCAATCTCTCCCTCTATTATCTTATGTCCTTTCATCTTATTTCTCAATTTTTTCTCCCTCTTTTACAAAAATGCTAATGATGTGTAGCTGTGAAAACTAAAAATTCTAAATACATCTAAATTATGTATATTTTGCATGTTTGGCTGATACTTGTCATCTGACTATGACTGATCTTTGTATCTTGTACTAAACTATTCTACCTTAGGCATGTTACAAAGTATAACTTTATTGCATCAATCTGTAAAATATGTTATGTAACACATGTGATGCAATGCATATTAGCTTATTAAGTATCCTTAGTTAGAGGAATGGCCCCTAATTTACCTCTAAGATAGTCATGAGCATCTTTGGGTAATGGCTTTGTAAATATGTTAGCAATTTCTTCCTTTTTACTCACATATTCTAGCTTCACTTCTTTGTCTTGAACTAGTTCTCTCAAGCGGTGATACTTGATAGTAATATGCTTTGTCTTAGTATGCATCATTGGATTCTTTTAAATGTTAATAGAACTTGTGTTATCACAATAGATAAGTACTAGATCTTTAATCTCTTCTTTCATGCCTTTTAGCAATTTCTTAATCCATATTATATTTGAATAGTTCACTGCAGCTACCACATACTCGGCTTCAACTGTTGATTAGGAAATACAATTCTATTTCTTTCTTGTCCATGATACCAATATTTTTAAATAATACACCTTCACTCATTATTTTCCTATCATCAATATTTCCTACCTAATTTGAGTCAATGAAAACCTTTAGTTTAATCTATCACTTCTTTTGTAGTATAATACATAATCTTCTATACCTTTTAGATATCTCATTATACTTTTTATAGATATCTCATTATCCATAATATTCTTAAAATATAGCAATAATCCTAGCTACTAATACAATATTTGATCTATTATGAACAACATATTGCAATTTTTCTATCATGGATTTGTATAAGGTTTGGTTCACACCAGTAGAATCACAAGTCTTAGATATCTTGTGTCTTATAGACATAGGTTTACTCATTGGTCTTGAATCTTCCATACCAATAATCTTCAATGTTTCCTTGTTGTATTTGGTTTGTGAAATGAAAATACCGAACTTCATTTGGCACACTTGTAAACCAACAAAGAATTTGATCTCACCAAACATAGACATTTCAAATTACTTTTTGATTTCATTAGCAAGTGATTTACATAACACTTCTCTTCCTTCAAATATGATATCATCAACATCTCAAATAACAATTTCTCATTATTCTTTCCATTCTTCAAGTATAGATTGTTGTTACCATTTTTCTCCCAAAACCAATTTTCACTAAATCTTTATGTAACCTTTCATAGCATGCTCTTTGTGCTTTCTTTAATCTATAAAGAGCTTTTTTTAGTTTACATAACATGGTCCTCTTGTCTAGATCTAAAAATCATTCAGGCTATTCAATGTATACATCCTCTAGTATACCATTCAGAAATGCAAATTTGACATCCATTTGATATACCTTGAAGTTCTTGTAAGATGAGAATGCAAGAAGAGTTCTAACTCCTTCAAGTCTAGCCACAAGAGCAAATTTTTCTCCATAGTTGACTCCTTGTGCATAGCCCCTATGTACTAGCCTTTCTTTGTTTCTTATTACTTCACCATTTTCATTGAGCTTGTTCCTGAAAACCCACTTTGTCCCAATGACATCTTTGTCTTTAGGTATTGCTACTAAAGTCCATGTATTGTTCTTTCAATATGGTCAATTTATTTGTTCATAATATGTATCCAATCTTCATTAGCTAAAGAATATTTTATTTATTCAAGATCAAACTCACATAATAAACATGTGTCACCTTTGATTTTTCTCCTTGTCATAACACTTGATTTATCATCTCCAATTATTTGATTAGGTTTATGATGTCTTCTCACATATTTTTCTAATAAAGGTAGCTTTCTTCTTGGATCTTCTTCAAGTTTATCTAGAAAAATAATCTTAGGTTAATTTCCTCTTCTTTGTTCTAATTTTGGTTCATGTTCTAAATACAAGGCATTCACTATCTGATGGTCAACATTTCCTTTCTATGACCTAGCATCCACAATTTGTTGCTTGACACCCACTCTCTACTATTTAACAATTTGTATTCCCACTCCACAATTTCTTGTCTAATGTCAACTGGCAACTTGATTTTTCTGTTCATTTTGAGTGTTGGGAGCATCATCATCCACATAGATGAATGTATTATAGTCTTCAAATTTTTCATTACATGAAGCATCACCTTTTTCTACAAACTCACCAATTGTCACATTTGCACTTTCCACAACTTTGTTAGTGTTAGAATTTAAATACTTATAAACTTTTCTATTTGTGGAATAACCTAGGAATATTATTTCATCACTTATTGTATCAATTTTTCCATCTGTATTATCTTTCAATATATTATTGATCTCAGATTGGTTTTGACAAATGAGTGTCTATACACTTAATTCATCTATTTAGTTCATACAAAACAAATAACATATGCTAAGAATAACATATAAGAGAGTACATGCTGAGTAAATAGTGAGTGCTAAGCCACTCAAGTGTCAAGTCACTTAGATGTTGAGTAGATAGTATGCGTTGAGTGATTCAAGTGTCAAGCAAGTAGTCCATGTTGAGTCATTCAAATGTCAAGTTAAAACATTGAAGTTATAGTTAGTGTTGAGCACTAGGGACTTCAGATGTGAGTAATACTATTTTGACATAGTTGTTTATATTGGCACAAACTACTATGTAAACCATTTTTGAGCTAACTTAAGCATTGTTTTGCAATCTTTGTTGATAAGTATGAATCTTAATTGTGAATCCCTATGCATTACATGCATCCAATCAGAAAAAGAGAAGGTTTAAGTAGCAATATGGGTGAATCACTAACATTGATTCATACTTAACCCTAAATCACTTAGGTCTTCTTAAGGAAGATAAACCCTAAACTTTGAAAAGATGGAAAAGGAATGCTAAGAAGAAATCAAGAGAGTTTGCATGTGCAAATAGAGAATTCATGGTGATTAAGATGGTATGAATTGAATTATATTGCTGAATCAGTTAGAAGGAGAATAGAGGAAAGAAAATAGAGTACAACAAAGGTACATCTGATCAGAAAGGATCAAGTAGACAAGGAAAGATCTAACAGTCTTGTAAGCCTTTAATAGGGTAGACCTTTCATAGGGTAGATCATGTTTCATGGTCAAACATTGTAACCTTCATTGTATACACTTTATTACTATAGTAGTGAATATTCGTGCATGTCATCCCCATGCCAGTTTTACCTTTTCCATAATAGGGTAGACCTTTCATAGGGTAGATCATGTTTCATGGTCAAAAATTGTAACCTTCATTGTATACACTTTATTACTATAGTAGTGAATATTTGTGCATGTCATCCCCATGCCAGTTTTACCTTTTCCTGGAGGGTTTTTGGGTAACCAAATATCTTGTGTCACACATGTGTTGAATATTTACTTTTATGCTATGAATGTATATGCTTAATTTGATATTTCAATTTATATGCATAGATTGTGAGATGAATGTGTGGTGAATAGTTTTAGAGGTTGAAAATTTTAAGTGTTGATTCACCCCCCCTCTTAGAGTTTACTTTCTTATTGTATTTCCAATAATTGGTATTAGAGCATAGTTATATGAAAGAAAAGCTTTTCATCTTTGAGGAAAGATCTTGGAAATGGAAGTCTACAAATTGGGAAAGACTATTGAGAACTAGACAATTGAAATACAACTTGCCATACATTAGCTTAATGAAGCAAGAAATGAGTTAAAGAGATCATTGAAGAGAAGGAAGGAAATTGCTATTCAAGAGAATGACACTGTTAGAATTCCTTAGAATAACTAAGAGGGGGGGGGGGGGGGAGGGGTGAATCAGTTATCCAAGGTCCAAATGTCCTAATAATACTTTTTCACTACTTTTAATGAATCCATACACTTTTCATCCATCCAAACTTAGATCGACCATATTAGCAAGTTACAGTAAATCAACATGCAACAATAAAACATACAAGATTAACACATGACACAATGATTTACATGGAAACCCAATTTGGAAAAAACCACCAGTAACATGCTACTTGATTCTTACCCTTTTAAAGTGATGCTCTGTTAAAAGCCTACCCTGTTAAAGGCTTACAACACACTGTTAAATGTGACCTTGTTAGAGGATTTTACCAAACTGTTAGGAATGAGCTTGATCAAAGGACTTTAGAACATTCACTTGGACTGTCACCCTATTAAAGGATTTACCTCATGGCTATTAAACCAACCTAAGTCCATAGGATTTAAACTAACTGTTACAATTGCTAGAGAGTAACAATAATGGAATGTTGACCTAATACAACTTACAACATACTTTGCAAATTTTAGATCACTCTTGAGTTCTATCCTTTTGCTTGGCTTTAATCACTTCAGCTCTAACAACTTGTCTTCCTCTCAAGCTTCGTCTCCTTGAGTCTTCTTACTCATCATGCTAATGCAATCATATCTAGGGTCTTCCTATCAAAATAGAGTAACTGTGCTTTCTTTCTCCTTAGCACCTCCTTCAACACTACATGCTTTTATGCTCGACCACCTTCTCCTCTATATGCTTCATGAACTTATGACTTCTTAAATAGAAATCTGGTTTGCCTTTGTCGCTTGATTCTCCTTTTCAACTTTAGGGTTTCAAAATGGATTAGGTAGGATACAATGTATCTACTCTATATCTTGCTCTTATCTAGAAACTTCGTCTAGACTCCAGTTGTAATCTCCAAAAACATTCTACATGGTGTTCTATGCCACCAGCTCATCATTCTTATCTTACATTTAATTCACCGATTTCTAGATAACAACCTTGTCAGCTTGGATCTGGTGAATCTTTGATTTTCAAAATAATGTAGCAACTCAACATTATTGATTTACTGATGCTCAGCATCTCTGTGTTACTCGACACTATTGGTTTTCTGATGCTTGACATCTATTTCTGCTTGGCACTTGATTTTACTCAGCACCTATAATTCACTCGGCATCTGAATTTCACTCGGCATCTAAAGTTTACTCGTCACTTGAAGTTTACTCGACATCTGAAGTTTACTCGGCACTTGAAGTTCACTCGCTTGACTTTAACTAGGAATATGTTCGGTACCTACTAGCTTGGTTGACTCCCTCTCTCTAATGAACTTTAGTTAGGCTTTATAGATGTCTTATCTAAAACCTTACATCTTTGTTATGTTTCAATGTGCCTATCCTTTGTGTCTGTCATCAATACACTTTTTCATCAATGGCTTAGCTAATCCTTCTACTTTATTTCAACATCATAACTTCAACCTTTTTCTAGGTGTTCTAGTTATAGCTTATTGATTGCCTCCTCCTTGTCAATCAACCACTTGATAGTATTTGGATCACTAAAGCAATTTTCATTCCTGCAAGTAGCAAGTTTGACATCAATGAAAAAACAATGATTGAGAACATTATTTACTAGTTCCTTATGATCATTTCAACAATTTTTCTCATGATCTTTTCAATCATTTCCAATAATCTCCCTCTTTGGAATTGATGGTAAAACCAAACTGATCAATTGATCAACTTAGTTACCACCAAGATTGTATATGTTGTCTGCTATTGTGTGCTACTTTTCCTGGCCGCTGCATCTTTACTACTGATCTCATATATATCTTTCATTTTCTTCATTAATCTCCCTCTTTCATATATATCTCCCTCTTGCTTTATATTGATCAAGTTTTTGCATATTTCTCCCTCTTTGACATAAATGCCAAAGATGTAGCATCTTTATCATGCAAAATATAAGCTTTGGCTTCTTGATGTCTTCTCCCTCTATCACCATGCTTATGACTGATTTGGAGTTTCTGCTCCTGCTGTCATCCTCTGCCTCATTCTGTTGATATTTCAATGATTTGATCTTGTTGATGCAGGGAAAAATTCTTGTTGCTTTAAATTGCTTGAGTTAGGGGTATTACCCCCAACTTGCCTCTAAGATATTCATAAGTATCCTTGGGCAATGGTTTAGTGAAGATATCTGCAGTTTGTTCCTTTGTGTGAATGTATTCCAACTTCACTTATTTGTCTTCTACGAATTCTTTGACATAATGATACTTGATTGCAATATGCTTTGTTTTTGCATGCATTACTGAATTTTTGGATATGTTTATAGCACTTGTATAATCACAATACAATATCATAGGTTTTATTACCTCTTCTTTCATTCCTCTTAATAGATGTGTGAGCCACACAATGTTTGTGCAATTGACTACAACTGCTACATATTCTAATTTTGCAGTGGACTGGGATGTGCATGTTTGTTTCTTGCTAGTCCAAGTAACTAGCGTTTTACCTAAAAATAATGCACCTCCACTTGTACTTTTTCTGTCATCAATGTTGCCTCCCCAATCTGCATCTGTATATGCATTGAGTTTAAACTTTCCATTCTTTTTGTAGTATAGACCAAAGTTATCAGTTCCTTTAAGATATCTCATTATTCTTTTTACGGCTATGAGATAATTTTCTTTGGGATTATCAGAGAATCTAGCCACTATTCCAACTGCTAATGCTATGTCTGGTCTACTATGTACAACATATTGTAGTTTTCCAATCATGGATCTATAAATTGTTTGATTGATTTCAGCTGATTCATCATTTTTGGATAGTTTATTTCTTGTTACCATTGGTGTGCTAACTAGTTTGGACTCCTCCAATCCAAATGTTTTGAGTATTTCTTTGATATACTTTGATTGTGTCACAAATATACCATGTTTTAGTTGATGTACTTGCAATCCAACAAAAAATTTGATCTCTCCAAACATAGACATTTCAAACTCATGTTTCATTTTGTCAGCAAAGCCTTTGCAAAGCACTTCCTTTCCTCCAAACACTATGTCATCCACAAAGATTTTAGATACAATAATATCCTTAACTTCTTCTACTTTGATGTACATGTTGTTTTTATCATCTGTTCTTTCAAATCCTATTTTCACTAGATACTTGTGAAGTCTCTCATACCATGCTCTAGGTGCTTGTTTCAGACCATAGAGTGCTTTATGTAATTTACAAACCATATCCCTATTGTTCTCATCAATAAATCCTTCTGGTTGTTCAATGTAGACTTCTTCTTCTAGTATGCCATTTGGAAAAATAGACTTTACATCCATTTGATAAACTTTGAAATCTTTATATACAGCATATGCAAGTAAAATTCTTACTCCTTCCATTCTAGCTACAGGGGCAAATGTTTCCCCATAGTCTAGTCCTTCTTCTTGAGCATAACCTTTGCATACTAGTCTAGCTTTGTTTTTAGTAATCTCACCATTCTCATCTAGCTTGTTCCTGAATACCCACTTGGTGCTAATCACATTTTTATCAACTGGTCTGGGAACTAAACTCCAAGTTTTGTTCTTCTTTATTTGATCAATCTCTTCTTCCATAGCTTTATACCAGTCATCATCTTTTAATGCACCATATACTATTTTAGGTTCAAATTTTCTAATCAGTCATGATTCATGTCTTAGTCTGTTCCTTTTTATTGGTCCTTCATCTTTGTCACCAATTATCTGTTCAATAGGGTGATGTCTTTTTACATATTTGGATAATCTTGGTTTTGTCCTTGTTCCCATGTTTGATCTTTCTGATTCAGGGTTACTATGTACTGAGTTGTCAGGTTGTTCTTCATCTATTTCATGTATATTGATTTTTGAATCAAATTGTGCATTTCCTTCATTCTGCAACTCAACTTCTGAATGCAACTCAACATTCACTGGTTGTGACTCGGCTGAAACTGAAATTTGTTGTTGAGTTTCAATTTGATTGACAGGCATTCTTTCATAAGAATACACAAAGGTTCTGTAATCATTCATTCTCTTTGGTTCTTCAACTTGGACTTCTTTATGCTGATCAAAGTTTACATTTGCACTTTCCACAATTTTTTTAGTGTTAGTATTCAAACACTTGTATGCCTTACTTCTAGTGGAGTAACCAAGAAATATTCCTTCATCACTTTTTGCATCAAATTTTCCATTTCTAGCATCTTTAAGGATAAAGCACTTGCAACTAAACACTTTGAAATGTTTTACATTGGGTGAGTGACCATACCATAATTGAAAAGGTGTTGTATTTGTACCTTTCTTGACTTGTACTCGGTTCAGTGTATGAACAACTACACTTACAGCTTCTCTCTAGTATTTTAGAGCAATAGTCTTTTCCATCATTAATGTTTTGGCACAGTCAATCACAAATCTATTTCTTCTTTCACCAATTCCATTCTGTGGGGGAGTTTTAGGAGCTGACATTTGTCTTTTGATTCCTTTATAATTACAAAATATCTCAAATTCTTTTGATGTGAATTCACCACCTCTGTCTAATCTCAGGCATTTCAAGCTCTTTCCTGTTTCCTTTTCAACTCTAGCCACATATCACTTAAACATTTGAAAGGCATCAGATTTTTGTCTTAAGAACATAACAGTCATCATCCTGGAATAGTCATCAACAAACAACATTATGTATTTATCTCCTCTATAGCTTTGTACTTCCATTGGACCACATAAGTCAGTATGAACTAACTCAAGTACTTCTTTAGATGTATAATTTTTTCTTTTAAAACTTGACTTTGTCATCTTTCTTAGCTGACATTGATTGCACATGGTATTATCAGGCTTCCTCAATTTTGGTAAACTTCTGACTTTCTTCATTTTACTAATATTGACTAGATTGTCAAAGTTGACATGACATAGCCTATTGTGCCATAACCATTCATCATCAAATTTTGCAACAAAACAAGAGAAATCATCCATATCAAGGTAAAATAGATTACTCCTTGTTTGATCTCCTTTTCCTATCAGTTTACCATCAGTATCATATATTTTTGTAGTTTTGTTTCCAAACTCTACTTTGCATCCTATATTGCCTAACTGTGAGACACTCAAATTTTTTTAGTTTAATCCTTCAACATAGTATGCATTGTCACATGAAATTTATTCTATAAGCTTAATGGAACCTTTTCCTTTTATTTGACATGGAGCATCATTACCAAATCTAACACTATTTTCATCATACTGAGTAAAGTTAACAAACTTACTTTTGTCTCTTGTCATGTGATGTGAGCATCCATTGTCTATGATCCATCTGTCATTCTTGTTCATACATGTTACCAGTGTTGTAGGCTCTTCTTCATTATATTGGTCCTTCATGGCTACATAAACAACTTCATCATCATTATCATCAGAATTTTCTTGAACAATATAACACTACTTGCCTTTGTCTTTGTAATCTCTCTTATTGTCTTCTCTTCCATATTTGTATTTGTTGCCTTCCTTGTAATCCTTTTTCTGTGTACATCTGGCAGCAATATGACCTACTTCATTGCAATTAAAACAAATGATAGGCATATTACCTTTGAATTTTTCTTTACCTCTGTGAAATCTTCTAGCAAGTAGTGCTTCCAATTGTTCCACATCTTCCTCATTAGTGCTACTGTCACTGGATACATATTTCATCTTTCTTCCCTTTTTTGATTTTGCCTGTTCAACATATTTCAGTGGTAGCTTGGCCTTGAAAGCAGATTCAACATTCTTAGGTTTGTAGTTGTCAAAGTTAGATAACTCAAATGTAGTGAGTCTACCCACTATACCTTCAAAACTTAGATTGTTTCCTGGTACACATCTTAGTTCTTGTATTGTAGATACTCTAATAGCATAGATAGGGAGAAAGGTTCTTAAGAACTTACTATTAATAATATCTTCATCCAATTGACCATTCAGACATCTTATTGCACTTACCACTTCCTTTATTCTTTCGCCACACTGAGCAACATTCTCATTTTCCTCCATTTTCATATCATCAAACTTTCCTCTAAGACTTTCTCTTTTTGCTCTTTGGAAATTCTGATCTCCTGCATAGATGTCTGATAGGGCTTTCCACATCTTGAATGCAGTGTCACATCCTTTGATATCATCAAATTCAGCATAGTTGAGTGCAGAGGCAATTTCTAGCATTGTCTGATTGTGTTCCTATTTGTTTTTCATATCTTCTGCAGTAAGAGTACCAGTTGGATCAACATGTTCAGTAATGATTAAATTTTGGGCATAATATCCTATGGATCCAAGATGTAGCTTCATCAAACTTTTCCATGCAACAAAGTTGTCTTTGTTGAGCTTGGGGACTTCTCTCTTAGACATTTTGATCTTTCCTGCTTATAGTCCCTTTAAACTGAAACAACAATTAAGCTCTAATACCATATGTTAGAATTCTTTAGAATAATGAGGAGGGGGGGTGGGGGGGGGGTGAATTAGTTGTCCAAGGTCCAAATGTCCTAATAATACTTTTTCACTACTTTTAATGAATCCATACACTTTTCATCCATCCAAACTTAGATCAACCATATTAGCAAGTTATAGTAAATCAACATGCAGCAATAAAACATGCAAGATTAACACATGACACAATGATTTACGTGGAAACCAAATTTGGGAAAAACCACTAGTAACATGCTACTTGATTCTCACCCTTCTAAAGTGATGCCTTGTTAAAAGCCTGCCTTGTTAAAGGCTTACAACACACTGTTAAATGTGACCTTGTTAGAGGATTTTACCAAACTGTTAGGAATGGGCCTGATCAAAGGACTTTAGAACATTCACTTGGAATGTCACCCTATTAAAGGATTTACCTCATGGCTATTAAACCAACCTAAGTCCATAGGATTTAAACTAACTATTACAATTGCTAGAGAGTAACAATAATGGAATGTTGATCTGATACAACTTACAACATACTTTGCAAATTTTAGATCACTCTTCAGTTCTATCCTTTTGCTTGGCTTTAATCACTTTAGCTTTGACAGCTTGTCTTCCTCTCGAGTTTCATCTCCTTGAGTCTTCTTACTCATCATGCCAATGCAATCATATCTGGGGTCTTCCTATCAAAACAAAGTAATTGTGCTTTCTTTCTCCTTAGCACCTCCTTTAGCACTTCATGCTTTTATGCTCGACCACCTTCTCCTCTATATGCTTCATGACCTTATGACTTCTTAAATAGAAATTTGGTTTGCCTTTGCCGCTCGATTCTCCTTTTCCAACTTTAGGGTTTCAAAATGTATTATGTAGGATACAATGTATCTACCCTATATCTTGCTCTTATCTAGAAACTTCATCTAGACTGCAGTTGTAATCTCCAAAAATGTTCTACATGGTGTTCTGTGCCACCAGCTCATCATTCTTATCTTCCATTTAATTCACAGATTTCTAGATAACAACCTTATCAGCTTGGATCTAGTGAATCTTTGATTTTTAAAATAATGCAACAACTCAACATTATTGATTTACTGATGCTCGACATCTCTGTGTTACTTGGCACTATTGGTTTTCTGATGCTCGACATCTGTTTCTGCTCAAAACTTGATTTTACTTGGCACCTGAAGTTCACTCAACATTTGAAGTTCACTCGGCATCTGAAGTTTACTCAGCATCTGAAGTTTACTCGGCACTTGAAGTTTACTCGGCATCTGAAGTTTACTCGGCACTTGAAGTTCACTTGCTCGGCTTTAACTAGGAATCTGTTCGGCACGTACTAGCTTGCTCAACTCCCTCTCTCTAATGAACTTTAGTTATGCTTTACAGATGTCTTAGCTAAAACCTTACATCTTTGATATGTTTCAATGTGCCTATCCTCTATGTCTATCATCAATACACTTTTTCATCAATGGCTTAGCTGATCCTTCTACTTCATTTCAACATCATAACTTCAACCTTTGTCTAGGTGTTCTAGTTATAGCTTATTGATTGCCTCCTCCTTGTTAATCAAACACTTGATAGTATTTGGATCACTAAAGCAATTGTCATTCTTGCAAGTAGCAAGTTTGACATCAATGACAAAACAATGATTGAGAATATTCTTTACCAGTTCCTTATGATCATTTCAACAATTTTTCTCATGATCTTTTCAATCATTGCCAACAGACACACGGTACCAAGAGATTGACACTATGAAATTATTTACAAATGGAAAATCTAATGAATTTGATATAACAATTGCATATTTGATGGAAAAGAATGGAACCCTAACTAAAGAGGTTAGAAATCTAAAGAAAGAACAAAAGATCCAATCAATATTGCTATGTGAAGTGATTAAGAAGTAAAAGGAAGCTAAAGAGGAAAAAGTCATGATTGAAGATGGAAAAAATATTTTGACCAATAGACTATAAGAGAAAACATCAGAGGTAACTAGGACTATTGACATGCAATTGGAAACCTTGAGTCAAATGATGATTGAAAATTATGAACTAAATGCAAAGGATATTGAGATCACAACATCGAAGTTGTAGAATGAAAAATTGAGGAATGACCTTAAAAGAGAAAAGGAGTTTGCTGATAGTTTCAAAAAATCGAGTGAAGCCATCAAATACTTTGAACAATTGATGAGATCCCCTAGATCCAACAATGATAGTTTTGGATTGGGATACACTAATACTAAAGAATGAGGATCATCCAAAAGTGGTGAAGAGAGAAGCAAAAAAGGTAAGAACTCTAAATTTACTTATCATAGTTGTGGTAAGATAGGTCATACTACTAATGTTTGTAGAAGCAAGGCTGCAAATCAGAATCCTAAGCAAAAATTCATGGGTCATTGCCATAAATGTAACAAAAAAAGACATTAGGTACATGAATGCAGAACCAAGACCATAAGCTCAAAAAGATTTGAAGGATACTACTATAAGTATCAAAAGTAGGGACATAGAGAATATGAGTGTAGGTCAAAGCCTAAATAGCCATCAAACATGTTAGTCTCAGAATGGTTTTGACATTTGAGTGCCAACACACTTAACCACTTTCTACATTGAAGCCGAGTACACTATGTATGCCGAGTCAGAATTCCAATAGGTACTGAATGATCTTTAGGTGCCGAGCAATCTTTAAGTTCCAAGTGAAGATCAAGTGCCAAGTAATATTTAGGTTCTGAGTCAAAGATGATGCCGAGCAAGATAGAATCACTATAGCAGTTGAGTGAGCTAGTTTCTTATATGTGCCAAGCATCAAGAATTAGTAAGTGCCGAGTAATGCAGAATGCATATATGAGTTTGAGAAGGCACAAACTCAGATTTAAACCATTTTTATGGCCAACATATGATGAATCTTGAAGGATCTAAGTGATAAGATTGAATATTTTGTATTTCCTATGCAATCTACATACAACCAATAAGAAAAATGGAGAAACCATGCAACCAATAATAAAAGTGCAAGGAATGAGCAAGAAACGTAGATTCAATATGGATCGTAGATCCATATCTAACCCTAAGTCTTTGAATGTCTTTATAAGGAAGACAAAATCTCATTGTATCTGAGATGGATGAAGGAGTGTATGAGAAAACTATAGTGGAGTTCAGAGTGAAGAGTAAAAAGACTTAGAGAAAAAGAGTAGCAATTAGATATTTAGTTGATCAGAACAAAGCAAGGAATATGAACAGTTATCAGATTTTAGAGAATCAAGATTAGAGAAAGCAGATCAAGTGCCTAAATTCAACAATCACAAATTGTAAGCTATCAAGTTTATTATACCTAATACTCTCTAGCAATTGTATTAGAAAGGAAATCCTATGTTGATAGGTTAGCTTAATAGCTAGGTTGTAGATCAATACATATTAAAAGTACTCCTCCACTGATGCTTTTTCTATCATCAATATTACCTCCTGAATCTACATTAGTGTAGGCTTTCAACTCAAAATTTTCACTCATCTTGTAGTATAGGCCAAAGTCATCAGTTCCTTCTAGGTACCTCAATATTCTCTTTACTGCCATTAGATGATTTTCTCTTGGATTTGCCAAAAATCTTGCCACTATTCCAATAGCTAATGTAATGTCTGGTCTACTATGCACAACATACTATAGCTTTTCAATGATTGATCTATACATTGTCTGATTTACTTTAGTTGACTTATCATTTTTGGATAATTTATTTCCTATTACCATTGGTGTACTGGCTAGTTTTGAGTCTTTTAATCCAAATGTCTTGAGTATCTCCTTGATGTATTTTGATTGGGCCACAAATATGCCATGCTTTAGTTGATGTACTTGCAATCCAACAAAGAATTTGATTTCTCCAAACATTGACATCTCAAAATCATGTTTCATTTGATAAAAAAAATCTCTGCATAGGACATCTTTTCCTCCAAATATTATATCTTCAATAAAGATTTCATATATCAAAATATCTTTACCTTTTTTTTCCTTGATGTATAGGTTACTATTTTCATTTGTTCTCTCAAATCCTATCTTCACAAGATATTTGTTCAGTCTATCATACCATGCTCTAGGTGCTTGCTTTAGACTATAGAGTGCTCTGTGCAATTTGCAAACCATATCCTTGATGTTGTCATCAAAAAATCCCTTTGGTTGTTCTATGTAGACTTCCTCTTCTAGTATTCCATCCAGAAAAGTAGAATTCACATCCATTTGGTAGAATTTGAAACCTTTATAAGCAGCATATGTAAGTAGTGTTGTTACTCCTTCCATCCTTGCAACAAGGGAAAATATCTGCCCATAGTCTAGTCCTTCTTCTTATGCATAACATTTGTAGACTATTCTAGCCTTGTTTTTTGTTATCTCACCATTCTCATCAAGTTTGTTCCTAAAGACTCATTTGGTACCAATTAGATTTTTATCAACTGGTCTAGGAACTAGGGTCTAGATTTTGTTCTTCTCAATTTGATCTATCTCCTCTTCCATAGCTTTATGCCAATTATCATCTTGTAATTCATCTTTCACTATTTTGGGTTTAATCTTGCTTAGTAGACATGATTCATTCCTTAGTCTATTCTTTATCATTGGTCCAGCTTCCTTGTCTGTAATGATTTGTTCTATAGGGTGATTTCTTCTCACATACTTGGCTAGTCTTGGTTCTATCCTTCTTTCCATGTTTGATCCTTCAGCTTTATTGGATGGTCATTTTGCATGAGGCCAACAATAGGAATCCATTGTGTAATTCCTCTCTTCCAAAGCTAATCTTTTTGTGATCAACTCCAAGGTTCTATATTTGTCTTGTGACATACCAAAATCCACTTAGTTGAAGATAAATGTGATTGTTAATGAGGCCTTTGCTAGTTCTGATTATAATCCTAGAATAAAGTAAATCTATTTGCTATCTCAAAATCACACACAAAAAGAACAATATTTTTGTATTTTTTTCTTATTTTTTCAATGAATGCAATTCTAACAATGTAACTAAAATGCTTTCCTATTCTAACAAGGGGTTAGCAAAGTAAATAGAAAATAACATAAAATTGAAATAACGTGAAATTGAAAATCCTAAATGGACATAAGCTACATAACACAACACGCTGCAAGTTAATCTTTTGAATAAATTGGTAGGAAACAAATGAAAACAAGAGCAACACTTCCTAGACTCCATTGGTGCAATTTTTGGTGAGAAACTTTAACAATCATATGATATTTCACCTTTCATCAAATCATAAGGCCACAAAAAGTGTACTCTTGCAAGACAAAAGACTATGCAGGCACAATTTGATGATCTCTTGTTAAGCTTATTATGTCAACAAAATTTGTAAATCTATAGCAAACACAAGAACTAAAAGATCACACAACTAGAAAAAACACAATAAACCTTTGGCTCAATCATGATTTTGTGAATAAAATTCACAAAAATATGACACATTCACGCAAGAATGACTACACACCAAATGCGAGCACCAAAAGCATAACTTTATTGCATAATAGTGATGACCCTTGTTACATTTTAAAATGGAGTATTTATAAGAAATCATCTCCTCAATTTGTGTTGAGAGTGAGAGATATCTTCATGCAATAAAATGCTTTTAAAACGTTAAAACAAACTAAATATATACAAACTAACCAATAATATGGTGCTTAGAGGGACTCCATCCATATTTTATTTATTAATTGGATGCATGAGCCCTTTACATGTCAAAACAAAGAAAATATGAGAGAGAAAGTAGGAAAAAACCACCAGTTGAAGTGGACATGCATGGAGGCATAAAAAATGGAATCTGGTCCTTCACTAGGCATGTGTCAAAGTTAAATTGCTATCAAAATGCATTTTGGATGCATGAAAAGTGTTATTTTTGGAATAAGTAGTTAACTGTTAGTGCACCCCTAAATTACAAAGCTATAGACTTGCGTACATGTGGACCTACACACCTACGGAGCTGCAAACCTCAATAGGGTCAAAATCTCAAAATTTTCCTAGGTGTTGAAACTGAAATTCTAGCATTTGGGTTTTGTTCTTCTTCATCCAAAAGCTATGTTTGGATGTTTTCCCTTGAATTTCTCTATCATCTCTGTAATTTTAGCTACATTTGGAAGATCTAGAGCCTCATATTTATCCTTGACCTTCTGTCTATAGTTTTCCACCTCAATTTGAGTTTCTACAAAATCTTTGAGTTTGGTGTCCAACTCTAGTACGGCTTCTTCTATTCTGAAGGTTTGTATGATATCTTCACCACTAGATGCTTCCACTAAAGTCTTTCTAAATTTTTCTACCACAACCTCAATAGGCAATAACTTCTCATGTTCATCATCTTCAAAAATATCCAAATAGGCATCACTGTAATGTCTTTCTGCTTCCAAAATTTGCTCTTGGGCTTGATCCTTGAGCTAATGTATCTCTTCATGTAATGTTTCCATTGCTTTATTGCCACTTGCTATCTTCTCTATCCAATAATTGATCATGTCTAATTCTCATCTGGTATATACATCAATCAAAACTCGGTACCTCTACCCTTTTATGGCTTGTAGAGTCTACAAATCCTTGCTCTAGGTCCGTACCTCATCCATGATACTGAAGTCCTACTGAAAAATTGCTATGATCTTATTCAAATTTTCCTATGTAGCATGCAACAACTTCAAATTCCCTATGATTATTGGCACACCTCTATCCTCAAGGCTTTCTCACCATTCTAGACAAGCTTTCAAAAATTAATTGAGCTGTACACCTTCTCCTTCTCTAAGGATAGCATTCAGAGTTTTCTTAGGGTGCTCAAAATTAAGAGGACCAACAACTTCAGCTAGATATCCCTTTACGATCTTGACTTGCCTTTGAAGTGTTTGAAGTTCAATTTCATCTTGCTCCATATGCTTGACAACCTCTTTGACTCCCATGGTCATCATTTGTCAGGCTAAATCCCATGTTGGCTTTCCTAACATACCATCCTTCATTTCATAATCCTCAAGGCTAATGCTTTGCACATCTGTACCTTTAGGAGGGAGAGCCACTTGTATAAATAAATCCTAGTTCTGTATGGTAGTGACAAACATGAATGGTGCTACATCATGTAATGGAGACTCAGGTTTGTTTAAGATCTTTGAAATATCACAAATGTCATCCTCCAACAAATAGAACTGAGGCTTAGAGCTCCTTATTATCTCCTTCCAGAACCATCTCAAGATGTGTTTCTCTACAGCCTTGGCTCTTGATGATAAAGGGTGTGTTTAACTACCTCCTTCCCTTTATCACTTTTTCTTGGAGTCATCTCCTATTGTAAGGAATCCTCTTGTATTGTTTCAGTCTCCATGGATGCTGTAGCCTATACTTCAATGTCTTGGGAAGGTTTTTGTGGATATTCTACCATTTGTACCTCCTTTGACACTTCAACAGTAGCCCTTTGTTCTAGTTTCCCTTTTGATTATGGTTCCCTCTAAACCTACTCCTCTTTTGAACTTTGAGGTAAAGGAGTTACTAAACCCTTATCTACCATCATAATCTATGGTGGAGATAGAGGAGTAAGATTAGGACCTTATGCATCTGGCAACATTTGCATCCAGTCTTCTTGTTGAAGTTCACCTATAGGGGTGTCTTTGATCTTATCCCTAATTAACTTTGTACCTACGAGCATGAAATCAAAATTTGACATTGAGAAAACATGACCGCTCTCTTCACTCTGCTCATCTACCCACTACTATACTTCATCTTTTGAAGAAGAGAGCTCTAATGGTTCTACTTGGGTGGATGGTAGGGTACCCATGGCACTCTTTCTCCTTTGAAATTCTATGGCTCTAGCTAGCTAAGTCCTTCTCTGTTGGGGAATTTGTTCTTCCTCCTCTTTTGATTCTATTTCTTCCTCATCCTCATCCTCCTCCATAATGGTCTAAGGAATAGATGGATTAGGCACTAATTTTCTATTGATCCTTTGCCTTTTCTTCATCTTAATCTTGAGCGTCTTATGTTTCTTGGGGATAGAAGGAGAAGCAGGCTCTTCATGTGCGGGAGGAATGGAGGCTTCTAGAATTTCTCCCTCTTCTAGTTGGTTTGACACAATAGGAGGAAACTACAATTCATCTTGGACTTGGGTAGCTCCAGTACCTTGGGACTCTTATGGACTTGGTTCCTGCTATGGGGCGATGCATGCTTTGCAACATGTTCCACCTAAATCCTTTGAGGAGAGATCCTCTTTCTTTTGTTCTTTCACTTCCTTTCAAGAGTGTGATAATATCCCACCTAACGATCGAGCTGGTACACTATTTTTGGCTTGATAGGAGACTAGAGCACAAAGGTAGGAATTGTAACTTTCCTTCCTTTACCCCTTTTTGGGTGATCATGTGCATGGAAGATCACTATATCTGGAATTGGATCAAGTGGAAAAGGTCTCTTGATCCAATTCTTTGTCATTCAGATGACATGTCTCACTCAATGATTAATGTCATCTCCTTCCTTCCTATCAACCTCCACATTTAGAATAGGTCTTTCACCAATTTTGTCTATGTTGAATAGGGGGTTCAATAACTCCTTAGAATCTTGTTGCCTTATCTCGTCTGGGATATTCAACTAGAGAGCCTTTTTTGCAAGATACAAAGTCATCTTACAATAGTCCCTAATGTAGACATCGTAGTCATTTGTGGCATTCATCTAATGATCTTCAATAGCATCCTCATGATGAAAGTCCTTTCTTGCCAGACTCTCCACTTTCCCAACAATATCAAAATATGGCCGAGGAGAGTTGTACACTTCAAAAGGATAGTTTTCCCATTCCCACTTGAAGGTTAGAATATCCTATTTCCTCTTCACTTGATATGATCCTATGACCAGTGGCCATGTCTAGCAAGGTCTTGGTTGTCTCTTGATTTTCTCATATGCCAACTCAATCTATCAAGAAATCTCTAGTAGCACTAGTTTGTCACTTGGATATTTTGGGAGCTTCTTAGGACTGATGGATGTACCAGTGATGGGGACACAACCCAAGCATAGAATGAATATAATAAGAAAGGGAAAGTTTTATTAACTATGAAAATATGCTAGTAAACTTAGTGCAGAGAAATAGACTCCAAAACATGCCCTATGGGCTTACAATAGCATAGAGCTCGAGATAAATTCTTCTCCCAGTACCTTCTCTCAAACTCCACTCTGAATTGCCTTTTACAATGCCAAAAATATTCTTAAATAGACCTCAAAGGGTTAAGGATTAGGAATACATTCTAGAAAGTTCTAGTTGGCATCCACCGACCAAATAGAAGGCTCCAAAAGTTGCATTAGAAGTTGGCACAAAATTGGAAAAATCCAAAAATGGTAACTGAACTTCTAGGAGGCATAACTTTTGAACCGTAGCTCCGATTGATGAATAGTTTACATTTCTGGAAAGCTCTTGAAGTGCTCTATAGCCCCATGGACAAGCTTCACTCATCCCCCAATTTTAAGCCCTGTTCAAGGTCATTTAATGCCCCTAACATGACTTTGAAGCATTCTTAGGAGGTCTCCAAAAATCAAAGAATTGCAATAACTTTCAAACCGTAGGGCCTTTTGACCTGATTCTTTTTCTAGAATGCTCTAAATTACAATTAAATTCATTCAACCAATTTACACCCTCTAATTTACCAAAATTATGGCTCAATTACATACTCCTTTTTTTTGGCATTTACACGTATCCCAAGGTGTTCAAATACTCTAACCTAGAACACTGATAGTGGAACAGTGAGAGTTGGAACCTTTATTTGACCCAAATGGGTATCTAGAAATGAAAACACATGAAACATAAACTAATTTCATTTTTTTGGATGACACAAGATTGCCCTTATACGTCTGGATGCTCCTACATTAGACACCCAGGGCAGATTGAAAAGTGACCTTGTCACTTTATGAATGGTAGAGGAAATCCCAAATGGGAAACCTCAGCTGCTGATATCCAAGTTGAGTCCTCTAATGGCCATCCTTTCCACTTGACCAGATACTTTTCATACTACCTATTTCTGGTACTCCTACCCACATGACTATCTAGAATCTCCTCTATCTCCACCTTCTTAGAAGTAGGAATTGGACATGGCTCTAACATCAGCTCCTCATCTGCACCATCATCATGATACTCTGTTAAGTCTGCAATGTTGAAAATAGGAGAAATGTGAATTCCATCTTGCAACTCTACTTCATATGCATTTCCTGAGTCATGTTTCTTCAAATTTTTGTAGGGGCCAAATTTCTTTATCTTCAGCTTGTTGTAAGTACCGGCTAGAAATCTTTCTTTTCTTAAGTGTACCATGACTAGATCCCTTACTTGGAACTCCTTATGTCTTCTCCTTTGATCAACCCTAACTTTATACTGTTGGTTCATCTTGGTAATGTGTGCCTGGACCTCCTCATGTAGATGCTTGATATGTTCAACAAATTCTTCAGTTTCAGCACTTGTCCTCTCCCCTTGCTCTATCTTCCTCAATTCTGGTGTAGTCCTTGGGCTACTTCCATATACAATTTGGAATGGTGATATACCAGTACTCCTATTTATAGAGTTATTGTAAGCAAACTCTGCTTGTGGTAGAATCAAATCCCACCCCTTGGGTTTATCCCCAACTAAACATCTTAGCAAATTGCCCAAACTTCTATTTACCACTTATGTTTGGCCGTCAGTCTGCGGGTGATGTGTGGAACTAAATTTTAAGTCTTTTCTCAATTTCTTCCACAATGTTCTCCAAAAATACCCTACAAATTTAGTATCTCTATCAGAAACTATACTCCTTGGAAGACCATGTAGTCTTACCACCTCTCTGAAAAACAAGTCTGCAATATGGACATCATCATGAGTTTTGTGGCATGGAATGAAATGTGCGATTTTGGAGAACCTATCAACCACCACAAATACTGAGTCATTACCCCTTTGTGTCCTTGGCAATCTAAGAACAAAATCCATACTTATGTCTTCCCATGGCTTTGATGGAATAGGCAATGACTGATATAGTCTAGTATTGTGACTAAATCCCTTGACAACTTGACAAAATTGACAACTCTGTACAAACCTCTTCACATCCTATGACATTTGAGGGCAAAAATAATGTTCTTTGAGAATGGAAATGGTCTTATCTTGACCAAAATGTCCTACCATCCCTCCACTATGTTTCTCCTTAATCAGATTTTCCCTTATGGAACTCCTTGGAATGCATAATTGACTGCCCTTGAATAACATACCATCCTGAATAATATAGTCTAACCACTCAGTTCTATTTATAGCAATAGGCTCCTTACAAGCTTTCCACACTTTAGCAAAATCAGGATCCTTAGGGTACAAATTCTTGAGTTCATCAAACCCAACTACTTCAACCCGAATTACTGTAAGCAACAACTGTCTCCTACTTAGTGCATTTGCAACCCTGTTAGATTTTCCACTTCTATGCTTCAACACAAATGTATAGCTTTGTAAGAACTCTACCCACTTCATATGCCTTTGATTCAATTTACCTTGGCTATTTAGGTACTATAATTCCTAGTGATAAGTATATAACACAAATTCCCGTGGCAATAAATAATGCCTCCATTTCTTTAAGGCTTGAACTATTGCATAGAACTCTTGATCATAAACAGAATACTTCTTTTTTGCATCATTCAATTTTTCACTAAAATATGCAATAGGCTTACCTTCTTGGCTCAATACAGCTCCAATAGCTCTACCACTAGCATCAAAATCCACCTGGAACACCTTTCTAAAATTTGGAAGTGACAACACAGGTTATTCTGTCACCTTCTTCTTCAACATTTCAAATCTTCTCCCAGCTGCCGCAATCTATTTGAACTCTTTTCTATCCCCTCTTATTGCGTCAATCAGGGGTGCACATATGCCACTGAAATTCTTAATGAACTTCCTGTAAAAACTAACCAGACCATGAAATGATCTTACCTTAGTAGCAGACCTTGGAGTAGACCATTCCAAGATGGATTTTACCTTCTTTGGATCCATTTTGAGACCTTCAAGTGATATAACAAACCCCAAGTAGACTAACTCCCTTTTTGCAAAGATACACTTCTTCAAATTAATTAACAGTTTCTCTTCCCTTAACCTTTCAAGGAAACTACGAATATGCAATAAATGTTCTTCCAAAGTCTTGCTGAAAATTAAAATATCATCCAAATAGACAATAACAAATTTTCCCAAGAGCTTCTTAAGTACCTCATTCATAAGCCACATGAAGGTGCTTGGCGCATTCGTCAATCTAAAGGGCATGACTAACCACTCGTAAAGACCCTCCTTGGTCTTGAAGGCTATTTTCCACTCATCTCCTTCTCGTATCCATATTTGATGATAGCCACTCTTGAGATCTATCTTTGTGAAGTATTGAGCTCCACTCAAGCAGTCCATAAGATCATCCATTCTTGGAAAAGGAAACTGATACTAGATGGTTATCCTATTTATAGCTTGAGAGTCTATACACATCCTCCACTCTCCATCATTCTCTGGTGCCAATACTATAGGTACTGCACATGGACTTAGGCTCTCCCAAAATCAAGTCCTTCCTCAATAGCTCCTGAACCTGTCTATTTAGCTCCTTAGTTTCTCTAGGAGTCATCCTGTGAGCAGCCTTGTTAGGAAAACTAGGTCCTGGGATTGAATCTATCTAATGACTGATTTTCCTTACTGGTGGCAATCCTTCTAGAACATTATCAGAGATGATATCTCAAAACTCACCTAGTAAATCTGAAACTTCAAGTGGTATTTCACTACTACCTTCTTTATCTTTCCTAGGAATCAAAGCATATCACATACGTTGATGTTTCATGTCATCTAAAAACTTCCTTCCATCAACAAGACAAATCATAGCACTACTACATACCTTTTCGCCTTCCTTTTTCATGGGCTTTAGTTTGTGGCAAACTCCATCCTTTGTTATAGAGTATGTGTTTGTATGACCATCATGTACTGCATGCCTATAAAACTGCCACAGTCTACCCAACAATAGATGACAAACATCCATTGGAATAACATCATAGAGAACTTCATCATGGTAACTCAAATTTTTTAACTTCACTAAACATTGTTCACTTACTAGGACCTTATGATCATCTTTCACCCAAGCAATCTGATAGGGCTAGGGGTGTTCCTCCCTCTTGAGCTTCAGCTTAGAGACCATCTCTTCTAATACCAAGTTATCAATGCTACCACCATCAATGATCACATCACAACATTTATCCTCACACTTGTAGTTGGTATGGAATAAACTCCTCCTTTGTCCTGGTTCAATCTCACCACTTAGTAGGACCCTTTCATTTACTAAAGTCTTTCCTCTTTCTGCATCCTTTGAATGTGATGATTGTGCATCCTCATCAACATGAGCAATCCTAACTTGACCCTTAGCTCTCCTATATTTCCTTCCTTGTCTTTGAGGGCATTCAAAGGCATGATGACCTTCTTCATTGTAATGGAAATAGGTAACACAAAAGCCTCCTCTTCCTTGTCCATGTCCTCTACCTCTTCCTCTCTAATTTTTAAAGTCTTGATCACGAGAGCGGTTGAAACCCTTGTTCCTCTGGTTCTTGCTAGTACCCACATCTTCATTTATATTTTGGGTTTCATTTCAGCCTCCAGATGACCTACCACTACCCCTTCCTCCTTGACCATGCCTTCTTTATCTCCCATCAAACCTTTTATTTAGCTTCTCTTCAACTCGTAGGGAAAATTGGCATGCTTCCTCTACGCTGGTCATTCTTACTAGACATAATTCCTCTTGGATGCTAGGTCACAACCCACTAATATAATGAGAAACCTTCTCCTTATTTGCTTCTGCATGCCTCACTCTAATTAGAAGTCAATAAAACTCCTCTATATATTCTTGGACTGATTTTCCTGCTTTCTTTAACCCATGCATCTTCTTAAACAAATCAAGCTCGTAGTCAATAGGAATGAACTGCTTCTTTAGTTTGTCCACCATACGATCCCACATTGTGATCTTCTCCTTTCCTCTTCTATCTCTTTCCAATTGAACCTCTTGCCACTAGATTTTGGCATGTCCTTTCAGTTTGGCCTTTGCAAACTTAACCCTATCTAGATCCCTGATATCCTCATACTCAATGTACTCTTCTAGTTCATTGATCCAGTCAATCAACTCATCTGGTTTAAGATTTCTTGAAAATACACCCACATCAATTGTAGGTCTTTTCCCAAACTTAGTAATGGCCCTAAAAAGCATCTCCTCTACCTGATTCAAAACTTCCCCATCAACTTCCCCTTCTGGTCCAATTTCTTCTTCTTCATTGTCGTCCTCACTTTTGTCACCTGCAATAACATTTGTTCCTCTATGGAGCTCCTCCTGCAATGCTTGTACTTTCCTTTGGAGGGCTCTAACCTCCTCAAGATTAATAGCTCCTACCCTTCCACCATGCTCTCTTCGTGGAGGCATCTTCTTAACTCAAACCCACAACCACATAGTCCTAGTGTAAACTACCTCACAGGCAGCGCTCTGTCTACACACTTAGGAAAACTAGCTTTGATACCCCTTGATGGGGACACAACCCAAGCACATAATGAAAATTTTATTAACTATGAAAATATGCTAGTACACTTAGTGCAGAGAAAAAAACTCCAAAACATGCCCTATGGGCTTACAATAGCATAGATCTAGAGATAAATTCTTCTCCCAGTACCTTTTCTCAAACTCCACTCCAAACTGCCTTTTACAATGCCAAAAATGTTCTTAGATAGACCCCAGAGGGTTAAGGATTAGGAATACATTCTAGAAAGTGCTAGTTGGCATCCACCAACCAAATAGAAGGCTCCAAAAGTCACATTAGAAGTCAGCACAAAATTAGAAGAATCCAGAAATGGTAATTGAACTTCTAGGAGGCATAACTTTTGAACTATAGGTTTGATTGATGAACCATTTACATTTCTGGAAAGCTCTTGAAGTTCTCTATAGCCCTATGGACTAGCTCCACTTTTCCCCCATTTTTCAGCCTTGTTCAAGGTCATTTAATGCCCCTAACTTGACTTTTAAGCATTCTTAGGAGGTCTCCAAAAATAAAAAAACTACGATAACTTTCAAACCATGGGGCCTTTTGACTTGATTCTTTTTTTGGAATGCTCTAAATTACAATTACAATCATTTGACCAATTTACACCCTCTAATTTACCAAAATTATGGCTCAATTACATACTCCTATTTTTTGGCATTTACACGTATCCCAAGGTGTTCAAATACTCTAACCTAGAACACTGATAGTGGAACTATGAGAGTTAGAACCTTTATTTGACCCAAGTGGGTATCTAGAAATGAAAACACATGAAACAGAAACTAAGTCTAAGTACATTTTTTTGGGTGACACAAGATTGCCCTTATACCTCTAGATGCTCTTGCATCAACCAGCTACCTATAGATAGGTGAACACCTTAAACTAGATGAAGTAGGCTTTGAGAGCTATGACTTGTGCTTTGGCTTCATCAGATAACCTCTTGCCATAGTATCCTTCAATAAATTGAATGATCACAAAGGTGAACGCATCATTCACAATTCTGTATTCTTTACTCTGTGCTAAGAGCTTCTTCTTCACTAGTTGGAGGTAGACTATATATGGCTAGAAATTGGGTTCTTGCATACTACCTCTCCTGTAAAAACCAAGATAGTTTGTTGCCCTTGCTACAAATAGGTACACAATGTAAGAAGTCATGTAAAACTTCTTCTTGTCCTTCACCATTCCTAGTTGCTCACACAAGCTCTCACTTAGTGTGGTAGCTCAATCCAGTGGTATCTTCACCTATCTGATGATCTTAATGAAGTTGATCATGAAAGTACTGATGTGACCCACTACGGGTAAGCCCATGACTCTACTCAGGAGAATAATAGAGTACTTGATGTCTTCTTTCATGTATCCCTGAGTCATATCCACTTTTTCTATTATCTTTCCTTGAGAAGGCTTCTCAATGAGGTAGGAAGACTGTATGATGTCAATGGCCTCTTGATGATGCTCCCTATATCACCTTTTAGCTATTTCATAGGAAAATTGGATGAACTGGTTTTCTCTAGGAAGATGAAAGAGCCTCTCAATGTTGTTGGGTCACAGATCCAACACCACTTCTCCAGTAATACTCTTGACTACTCTTTCATTAGGAATGAAATATTGTGATAGGGCCATGATTAGTTTAGTAGACTGCATTGACATGGGGTGATATGCTACATTCACTAACCTGGAAAGGATCAATGTGGACACCAAAGTTGACCTCTCTGCTAGTTTGTTGCAAATTCTCCCAAATCTGTGTATCTGAGGTCAATATCTCTAATCTCTATGTAATCATCATGGAATCTAGACTTTGAAGGTATGCCTTGGAATTTAAACATGACTGGCTTAAGGGCCATTCTGGAGGTGGATGCCATTTGATCACATGTACATTATGAGAGAACAAAAAATATATTAGTTAATTAGTAGATAAAGAAAAAACTAAAAAAATGCTTAATTAGAGTCTAAATGAGTGTTAAGAAAAAAAAGTCCCTTTGGTTTATTTCATCTCTTTTATTACTTTTTTATTTTATTTTTATTTTTATTTTTTATTTTTAAAAAGAAAATTATTTTATATATTTTTTTGTTTTTAATCTTTAAAAAAAAAAAAAAATAGAATAAAAAAATGGGTGCATGAGTGTGCGATTAGTGTTTGTAAGGGAGTGCTACCAATTTGTTGCGCATGATGGTGAAGGCACAATGTTCTGCACACATCAAAAAGAATTGGGGCATCAAAGGTACCGTGGCTGTGGGCACCGAGCCAAGAGGCATCACCACTACTTGAGCATAGGCATAGGCATAAGAAGCGTTGCCGCTGCTTAAGCATGGACATGAAATAACAAGTGCTACTACTGCTTGAGTGCAGGCACAGTCATAAAAATGCCACCATTTCTTGGGCATGGGTGTAACAAGCACCACTGTGACATTGAGCATGGGTACAAACATAAAAATGCCATCGCTGCTTGGGCATGGGCTTAACAAGTGCCACCACGACATTAAGCATGGGCATGGACATAATAGCACCACCGTTGCCATTGAGCGGGCATAAACATAACAAGAACCACTACTGCTTGAGCACGAGTGCAAACATAACAAGCATTACCACTACTTGAGTGCAAGTACAAAAATAATAATGCCACCGCTGCTTGAGCACGGGCATGGGTGTAACAAGCATTGTCGTGACATTGAGCGTTACCTTGCATTGAAACAAATGAAAATAAACAAAGTGCTGGGGGTTTTATAACCCCGCGCCAGGCTAGCTGCATGGTTAAATTTTTTTTAAAAAAATTTTTCCAATTATTTGATTTTTTTTTGGTTTTCAAATTTTCAAATTTTTTGAAATTTTCTAATTTATTTCATTAATTTTTGATGATTCTAGAACTCTAATTCTAATAAAATTTTCTTCTCCTGACTCTCGAACTATGAGTACAGGAGTAGAAAAAGTAGGGGGTCTCCATTCTTAGTGAGGAATGGGGTGTGTGTTGTGGAAACCACAACAAATAGCCCTAAAAAAGGAAGAAATGACCAAGGCATTTCTTCATCAACAAATATTCCTCTGATGTGTCTCAAACACCAACCAAACTTTGAACATCTCAAGCACCTTTTGGATGACTTTACAATAAAAATCCTAGAATTTGAAACCTTCACACTCAGTGTGTGCGTTGTGTATTCATTCCCTTTGATGTGTTAGTATGTAGTCAATCAAAGTTTTCTAACAACTTAGAACAATCTTCCACTCCTCCCAACTCATCCATTTGAAATCTCAACAAAGGCTTTTATCAATCAATTGCTTGACTAGATGAGAGAATCAGTTTAAGGGCTCTTGGTGGGATGCCACATTTTTTTCTTAATTTTTGGATTTTTGAATAATTACTTCATGTCATTTACAATGCTACTTTTGATGAAGTGATATTTTGAATAGAAGATACTTTTTTTTGAGAATGTATCTTTTTCCATTTTAGATCTTTAGAATCCTTCAGACTTAACATCGTATTTTCTCTTTTTTTTTTGTCATATTCTATATCCTAACTACACTTAGACTATGTAGTCGGAACATTGGTGTCATTTCTTGAATTCAATCTCTTGTGAACATCCCTTGCATTCCTCTTTTAGAACCTTTTATTTTGGAAACTCTCACACCAAACAATGATCTTAGGAACCTCTCAAGGAGATCCCTCTTGTTTGAACTAGTTGAAGTTTGGATAATCCCTCATCATCTTTGACTTCATTTCAACAACACCCAAAACAATCAAATTTTTAAGATTTGAAAAGTGTTGAGAACTTGTTGGTCTAGACTTCTGATTTCTAGATTGAAAATCCCTTATTTTCACAAGAAATGTCCATTGCTTGGTTGGTATAAGACACACAATAATCCAAATGTTTTGTCAAAGAAATACTTCTTCCTAAAATTGGAACCAAAGAGTGCTTAGTAAAATCTTGAGAGAAAATCTCAAATACACCTTACCCCCCAAGACTGACAGAATCTTGAAAGGACACATAGGACTGAAAGCAAACACTCAACATGAAAGGAAACACATGTGCGAAAATAAACACACTTGCAAGAATGAAAATCTAAGCTAAATGTAGAAATGAAATTTGACTAATAATTTTCTATTTTTTTTGTTTTTGTTTTTGATCTTTTAGGCTTCAAAATAATGCTTTAGAAATTGACCATTTACAGGTAAGGGAATTAATTCTCCCTATAAGGAACTGAGCCTAAAAGTGTTTTTTCCTAGAATTTCTGCGATCTGATAAGGACCGATCCACAAGTGTTGAAACATGGCATGACTACCTTGCTTTTATTTTTCCTTATCCCAAATTAGAACAAGGTTAGAAATCCTAAATTATTTGATCATGGCCCTTTTATCAAACCATCTTTTCACAATAGCTTGATGTTTAGCCATATGCTCCAATGCAACCGTTCATTTCTCATCCTTCTCTAAAAGATTCATTAATTTGATTTTCACTTTATCAGCATCTTCAATAAACCCACTCATGAATTTCAAAACAGGAATCCTGAGATTAAGTAGGAACACTAGTTCCTATCCATAGACAAGCAAGTATGGAAAAGTCCCCAAGACATTTTTGACTCTCACTCAATCTATCCATAGGGCATATTTTAGTTGTGTGTGCCAATCCCTAGGATTCTCCTTCAACAATCATTTTATTACTGTGATCAAATTTTTATTTGTAGATTCTGCTACCCCATTTCCTTGTAGGTAGTAATTCAATGAGAACTTAATAATGACTTTATTCTCAAATGCCCACTAGGTTAAGAATGTAGATGCAAAATTAGGTTCATTATTGCAAACAAGAGTGAAGGGCATTTTGAATCTAGTAACAATGTGTTCTTCGAGAAAGTCAGTCACCACCTTAGCAGTGCAATTTTTGAATGTCTCAGCTTTCGTCCATTGTGTAAAATAATTTTTAGCTATAAGAATATACATGTGTCTAGTTGATGATGGTGGATTGACAAGACCAATAAAATCCAATCCCCACTTTTCGAAGGGGTGCACCTCGTACACCAGTTGTAATGGCATTGCTAGATGCCTCTCTCTATTAGCACTAGTTTGACATATATGGCAAGAACGCACATGTTTGAAAGTATCTTTGAATATTGAGGGCCAAAAATAACCCAATCTTAACATCATGTGAGACGTTTCTTTAGCTAAGTCATGTCCTATGCCATATTTTTCATGGAAATGTTCGAAGACTTCCTTGGCTTCATCCCATCCCAAGCATTTCATATAGATCCCTTCATAGTTCTTCTTGTATAGCTTGTTATCATGCAACATGTAGGACTCACATTTCATTTTAAGTCCTTTGTGCTGTGAACTATTCATCCAACTAAGACATCGATTCTGTAGAAGGTAATAAAAAATGTCTTGATACCAGCCATCTATTACCACTCCTTGATTAATGTCAACTTGTGATACAACCATCTTTTTCTAATCATCCTTGTTTGTTTTAGTGTCAAACTTGAACTCCTTTTCATCTCTATCTTGATTATCAGCTATCATCTTCGATATACCCTGGCCTCTAAACAATTCCATAGGTTGAATCTCAAGGTCAAATTCTTGGAGTATTGCCATCCATTTCCCATGTTGTTCACCAAGCTCATTTTGCATCAAAAGTGTCTTCAAAACTAGATCAGGCACAATGGCATACAATTTACTCATAAGGATGTAATGATAGAATTTCTTTACTGCTTTAATCAATGCAAAGGACTATTTTTCAAGGTTGGAATATTTCAACTCAGCATTCTTTAAGGGATAGCTCATGAACAAGATTGTACTTTCATCTTCATTTTCCTTCTTCTAAGTTAAAATCCTAGTGCAAGAATGTTCTAAATCAAAAGAATATATCTTGAAAGGTAGTTGGTAGTCAAGACTTACTAGCATCGAGGTGGTGGAAATAACCACTTTGATATCTTCAAATGATTTCTTAATTTCTAGGGACCACTCTATTTTAGCTCCTTTCTTGAGAAAATCATTGAGGGGACAAACAATTTATATAAATCCACTTATGAATTTTCACGCAAAATTTATCTTTCCAAAGAAAGATTTTAATTCTTTTCGACTGTGTGGAGGTGTTAATTTCAGGATAGCTTCAACTTTGTTTGGATCGATGGAGATTCCTACCTTAGAAATAACATGCCCTAGCAATTTTTCTTTGGTAACACCAAACGAGCATTTCTTGGGATTGAGAGATATGCTGTATTTATGACATCTATTGAATACCTGTTTGAGATAAAAAATGTGAGTGCTTTGATCATTAGAAAAGATAGTTAAGTCATCCATGTAAATGACTATACATTTATTAATCAATCCTTTGAAAGCTTCATCCATTGCCCACTGAAATGTAGCTCTTACATTAATCAATCCAAAAGGCATTCTTCTGTAGGCAAAAGTTCCCCATTTTGTCATAAAAGCTATTTTTAGTCAATCTTCTTCATCTACCATTACTTGATTGTACCCAAAATATCCATCTAGAAATGACATCATCTTTTTCCCATTTACGATCTACAATGCTTCATCTAGCGAGGGCAAAGGATAGTTGTCCTTTTGAGATGCTAAGTTCAGATTTTGAAAATCAACACAAAGATGAATCTCTCTAGTCTTCTTCTGAATAGGAACCAAATTAGCCACCCAAGTAGAATGGTGGACAGGGAATATGATCTTTGCATCCGGTTGCTTTTTCACTTCTTTCATTATTAGTGTTTCAATGATAGGATTTACAGGTCTTTTTCTTTGCCAGAATGGTTTGGCCCCTAGTTTTAGTGGGATATCATGTGTAATAATATTAGGATCATAATTTTTTAACTCTTCATAGCTCCAGGAAATAACATCCTTATACTCGGTGAGAAACTTGAGCATGTCTTCCCTTTCTTGTGGATTACAAGCTTTTCCTATCTGTACCATTTTTGGTTCCTCATTAATACCCAAGTTGTATGAATCACATTCATCCATTCCCTTTTCTTGGATTACTCTCTTTTTCAATGCTGATTCATCATGATCAAATATACATTCTAAATCAACTATCCCTTTTGGAATAGTGTTGGTTTTCAAATTAAGAATACCATCTTCATCCTCAAGTCCATCATCTTCAGGTTTTTCATCTAGTGTATCATCAATATCTTGTCCCTCAAAATGATAACCACACATGATAAACTCAAGTATATGTTGATCATCCTAAAATACCTAAAAGTTTGTGATATTATTAGGAATAAATGGAATGACAACCAATTCTACTGAGAATCTTTGCAACTTGGTTCTTTCAACAGGTTGTAATGAACTTTCTGAAATAGCGAGAGCATCAACTACCATGTTTTTTCTTCTTGGAAGAGACTTTAGGTTTAGAGCCTCAAAATCATTCATTATATCCCATACCCTTTTTTTGTAAGCTAATAGCCTTGTATCATTGCAAGAGTATATTGACTTGAGTTTTTGTATAACTAGCTGGAAGTCTCCTTCAATTATGATAGCCTTGACTCCTTTCTCAAGTGCAAACAAGAGTCATTGAATCAATACCTCATATTTTGTAGCATTTTTCATGCATCAAAATTGTAATTGATATGCAGAATAGAATGACTTACCTTTTGGGTTAACCATTTCAATACCTGCACCAGCTCCTAGTTTGCATTTAGAACCATCAAAGTGAAGTGTTTGAATTTGATCCTCTTTGGGTTTTCTAACTTTATGCTTGTTTTTCCTTAACTTTTCCTCTACTTGAGCCTTGAATGATTATCTTTTGGGAACCCATTGTAACTTTCTTGGTGGAGGACTTGATGATTCTACACTCTAAATTTATGACCAAGGAAATGCATGCTCTTCTTGTTTGTTTTGAATTTCCCCTATTAGCTCTTTAATTTCTTCAACTTTGGGAAGATGATGTAAAACCATTGAAGTCCATCCTTGACCTTTTATGTATCACCTTTGTCTTTGAATTTTGATTACTCTTGATGGAGGAGAAGATAAGCCCCCATCATTTGCATCAATACTTTCGTGATTGCTTCTTGGCATGATGAACATTTGAACTTTGAATGGCTCATTTTATGTAATCAACAAAATTTAGGAAGGAGGAGAATATTAGGGTAAGCTTCTTCCCCTAGATATTGCAAGTTAGCCATCATATGATCTATGAATTGTGTCACAACTTCTTCTTTCAGGGCTGAAATCATTGGGTCTATATCATGATCACCTGGTTTTGTGGTTGAAGTTGTGTCAAGAACCATCACTTTGTACAAGCCTAGTTCTATTTCTAGAAAGGCTACTTCATTTGGAGCATTGTACTCAATAATCATTTTCTTCAACTTTGGTTCCACATCAATTTTGATTTGATTGTTAAGACCTTTCCATAGCAACCAAAGTTGAGTGAAGTCTATTGAAAACCATCCTCTAAGACACTTTGTCCATTCTTTACTAAGAAGAAACCCATATGTCTCAAGGATATCAACCACATGAATGTAAATAATATCTTGAATCTGAGGATCAACTATTAGCTATATCCGCACATCCTTCAACATGCCTATGAATTTCACCTCAGTTTTATCCAACTATATTACCACTTGATTTGAAGGATGAGGGGTGACTCCTAACCTTTGAGCTATGGATAATGGCATAAAATTACATGAAGCCCCTAAATTGATAAGGCAATTATGAAGATTCTTTCTATATATCTTGATGCTAAGAAAAAATGGAGGTACCTCCATTTTATCTTTGAACATGGTGGACATTGCCTCTGCAACATTGACTTGTTGCAGGGTCATCTTTTGAGAGGTAGTATTAGTATTATGGGGAGTCTTTGTATGGTCTAGTGTCTTCATGAGTGCTTCCCTTTGTTGTGGCCAATTTTGCAACATGTCAAACACAGAAATATTAGCTTTAGTTCATTTCAAGTCTTCCACTGCACTATATTTTTTTTTAGACCAAGCAAGATTCTTTAATATTGTTGGTACATTCTAGTAATTTTGATTCTGTTTTCCTACAGGTGGTGGTTTAACTGGTGGTGGATTATTGCTTGCTCTAGGATTAGGTGGAGTTGGTTGTAAAGCTAGAGGAATTCCATCCATCAAGGGATCCTTTCTACTTCTAATATTGTAGGTATTTCAATTGTCATTGCAAAAAGTGAACACCTCTTCATGTTGAATGTCAAGTTCATGACTAAATGGGAATGAGAATTCCTTGCCTGATGATTGTTCCACTTGGAAATTTTGTATAGAGTTGTATGAAACTAATAGCATAGCATTGAATTGCATAGGAGGAGGATTATCATTTACTTGTGATCTTTGGTTCATTTCCTAATTACCATTGTAGTATGAACCGTTACTGTTAGACACATTTTGGCTATCATCATATTGATTGATATCAGCATACTGAACATTGTTGTTGTTATTAGCAAGAATGCTTCCATTATTTAGACAAGTATTCCATTGTTAGTTCTACCATTGGAAGCCATTATTATGATCTGGAGGATTGAAATTGTTTCCTCTGCTATTATTTCCCACATTGTTATTGTTACTATTTTCATTGAAGTTCCTATTGTAATTTTGACCAAATTTGTTGTTGTAGGGAGAAGCATTGTTCCTTTGAAAATTATTGTTCTATCCTTGTGACAATCTAAGTCATGTCAATTCATTGTTCATTTTTGACATTCACCTCTTCATTTGGTCAAATTCTAAGATTAAACTATTATCTAGTTTCACAGGAACTATCACCTTCTTTTCAAAGAAAGCTATCTTCGGGGGGTTGTACCTTGGATATGTTAGTGTAGGGTTTTGTGGAGCAGGTGCTTGCTCTAATGGAACTGGATTGATAGGTATGAATTGGCTAGGCACTGGAGGTGCTCCAATGGGGTATGTCAGTATTGTAGCAATTTCTTGAGTCAGAGGCATCATCCTCCCTTTATTGGGATTAACTTTTTTTGTGAACGTAATTGCCTCTATGAAAACCTTTTTTAATGTATCAATTTCTATTGTAGGAAGCCTTCTAAGAAAGATGGCAATAAGAGGGTCCATAGCATTTAGATAAATCTAAATAGCCACTTCAACTAGTATAGTGTATGGTGTTTCCAATCTGCGATATGTCATATGGAAGTGGTGATTGAAGCACGAAACTATCTCAGTTGGGTCCTTTTTTATTGATATGAATTGTTGATGTGTAATGTCCCCTTTTTAGCATTCATAGCATGATGTTGTCGTTAGCCTATTTCCCCATGGTCCCATAGGCTAACCAAGACATTAAAGGGACTTAGAGGCCATTTGGCCTAGATAGTTTCAATTGCAGGTCTTTCTGAGGGGTTTTGAGGCAACTTTGGACATACTTACTATTTATAGTAAGTCATCTTGGGCATGGGCGGACATCTAGTGGCAACAGTATGCCGATGGTAATTGTTTAAAATTGACAAGAACACTTGTTTATCATTGATAAGATTTGTTATGCATTGACAAAGCTATTTTATAAAGTTAAATTTAAATATTTAACTTTATTAATGCATAGACTATAGTTGGTGGGAAATATTTAAATTAAAAGAGTCCCCTTTATTTTATAACACATTGGAGACATAAGTTACATAAAGGGAGTTATGTTTTATCTCACATTGAGAAAACGAAGGATGGAGCCCTTATGAGAACACTATAAAAGAAATGGAAGAGTTTCTTTTAAGTATGCTTGGAAATATCAAAGAAATTGGGAAATTTTTTGGAGATTATGTCTCAATAGTTTGAAGGACGAAATCCTTTCAGGTTGGAAATCTTGACACCATTGAAAGATATGGTCTTGAGATTCAACATGGTAGCTGTCTGAAAAAAGCAGATACGAAAAAGCAGCCCGAAAAAAGCGAAACCGAAAAGCCATGCGAAAAAAGCAATCTGTAAAAGTAGTTCAAAAAGTGGAACTGAAAAAGCAGGCTGAAAAAGCGGGTACGAAAAAGAAGGCCAAAAAAGCAGTTCAAAAAAAGCAATGCAGAAGGGGCAGCATAGAAGGAAATTATTTCAGCCATCTACAACCAGGTTCTTTTGTTAGTATTGTTTTTAGGGTGTTATAAGCTTTCAGTTGTAAGTGTGCATTATATCATTATTATCATTTTGTAATCAATGTTAATGCCAAAGTCTTGGCCATATTTCATGAGCATTGTAATTTTCATTGCAATTAAGAAGATAATAGTTGCTAGTGTAATTTAATATCATTATTTATCAGCTAGTTAGTTTGCATACCAACTATTTGTAAAAATGCTAGTTGGCTGTAGGTGTTCATTTCTCATGCTTAGATCATATATATGCACTGAATATTGTCAAAATTAGTAGCACACTCATGTTAGGTCATTGTGTAGTCCATTGTAGTCTTTTAGCACAAGATTCTCATTGATGCAAATTGAAGAAAAAGTCATATGAAGCTAGCTGAAATACTATATCAGT
The DNA here is from genome assembly GCA_028749045.1 of Cupressus sempervirens. Taxonomy (NCBI): domain Eukaryota; kingdom Viridiplantae; phylum Streptophyta; class Pinopsida; order Cupressales; family Cupressaceae; genus Cupressus; species Cupressus sempervirens. The sequence continues at coordinate 596,088,901 of CM053788.1, read as the reverse complement.
CATACGTCCCTTGCATGTGAATTGTTTGATGAAATTCCTTGATCTTTCATCAGCATTTTTTTTGAGGGTAGATTTGAGGAGAGTCATTACAGTGGTATCAGAGCTTGCTTGCAAAGTGTTTGATGAAATGTCAAACCACTGAAGTATAAATATTTTTGGTGTTTGAAGAAGTTATATCCTGTTGGGGTTATTATAGTGGTATCAGAGCTATAAGTCCTGTCATCCTGTGGAGGTCTTATTTGGAATAGCCAGATAGAGAGAAAAAAATGTTTGAAAACATGTATATCAGTCCAAATTAGGGAAAGGAAAGATTCTTATAGATATTAGACACCTTGGCATAGGGACAGCGATTAACAGAGCAAAAAGCACACGAACAGAGTCAGAGATTGGAGCTTATGATGCAGATGATGGCTCATCAAATGGGGTTGAACGCTAACATAAGTGGAGGAAATAATTAGAATGGTAACAATCAGAATGGAAATAATCAAGATGGGACACATAATGGAGGCGAACAAGTTGGGAACAATTTCGATCATGCACCCCAGCAAACTAGGACAGTGAGTTCAAGGCCTATGGTTCCAACATTCCCTCCTAGAGCTCCAGAGCAGCCTGTACTGGAGCCCTAGATCACTGATAGACTGGACCAGTTGAGGAGAGATTGGGAAGCTGGAGGTCCAAATTTTATTGCTGCAATCACCTTTAGGGAGTATATAGATGTGCGGATAAAGCATATGCCACGTGGACATGACAGGAACCAGAGCTATGAGCTATGAAAGAAATAGGGAAACTTCAGTTACCATATTATGATGGCTCAGGGGAGTCTATAGCAAGAGCTTGGGTTCAAAAGATTGACACATACTTTCAAATGAACCTTATGCCTGTGGAAGAAGCTATTAAGTATGCATCAATTCACCTGGATGGGTTAGCACACTAGTGGTGGCATCATGGTATGGTCACTATGGGTCATGTACACATTACCTCATATGTGGAGTTTATGGAGAGATTGATTGAATGCTTTGATAGGCCTAAGGATCATACCTTCCCTATGACAGGAAAAAACTTGTATGAAGAGTTTAATAGACATGCAGATTCGACACAGGGAGACTTTAGCACATCTTCAGGTAATGGTTTATTTGCATCATCTTCACAGGCAGAAGGGGTTTCGAATGTTGTGCAGGTTGAGCCAGTTGCATCAAAAGGTGATATCATAGGCACATTGGATTGTGTGATTGACACAGATAGTGATTCCATTACAGTTGGGCTAGATGAAGTTATAGTAGTTGAGGATACTGTCATGTTTGAGGATAGTATAGTTGATCATAAAGTGAGCATTTAGGACTTTGTAAAAAATGAGTATCAGGCACAGTTGGATGCTTCTTCACACAAGATAGAGGCTAGTAGCTCTTTACTCGGTTTGGCAAGCCAGCTAAAGACAAGGGACAAGAATATTGTCACAGCTTTATCTCATCATGATAGGATACATGGATTGATTGAGAATCAAATTTGGATGATTCAACTACAGGAGAGATAGAAAGGAGTCACAATAGGTTCTTCTTGTGACAACTTACAACAGATCAAGGAAGGCATGGAGGCAATGAAGGTAAGTTACATACACCTACTTTTAGATCGCAATCATCTCCTTAATCTTCCAGGGATCTATTTAGATGAATTGAAGTAGAAGGAGCAGGAGGTTGACCGACTTTCTCATGAGTTGAAGGATACTCAGAATTCCTTGGTGTGTATTCAGTTGGCTCTTCAGGATTCTGAGAGACATGTGGACAAGCTTTGTCTTGAGGTGAGCTCAGTTCGAGAGTTAGTGCGTATAGCAGGGACTTAGTTTTCTTTTACAATCAAGTCACATGTTGATGATTTCTTAGAGATGATAGAGTTTATAGGAGAGTCCCAGGATCTGAGTATTATAGATGATAACTATTTTGAGGTTACTCCTTTGGACAATGTACTAGGGATAGAGTATAGGAGTTTGACTAGTCGGCACAATCACATGTCTAGTCAGTTGAGGGTTAGTCAGCAAGAAATTGCTATTGCGTGCAAACATTTTGATGTTGCTCGCCAGTTGTTAGTAGTTTATGGATGGGGTTCTCCTACTAGTGATGAGCAGGGAGGCAGTTATCTTTCCTTGACAGAGATCCACTCTTTATGGGAGGCTATTTAAATTCTGAGATAGAATTATATGTAGTTGGTAGCCAACAAAGATTATCTTATGGAGTGGGGGAGTACAACATACAATGCATTATTGGCCAAGGAAGATGAGGTGAGTGAGCTTACTCAACAGCTTGAGGTGACTCCTGAGTTTCTTGAGAGTACATAGTTGGTTTTCAAGGAGTCACAGTTTCATTTAGCTAAGGTTACCATGAAGTTAGAATGACTTTAGTCTTGACCAGATTTTGTACAATCATGGACTGTGGTGTCTGGTGATCCACAGATGTCCATGGTCAAGGTTGATAGAGGTAGTGGAGATGAGGATATATCTTTCCACAACACTAGTATTGGCATATTTGGACCGTTTCCACTAGAGGCAAGTTCAACTGAGTTGGGTGCTACAGCTGAGCATTGTGATATGTTTGACTTGGAGGGCACAATGACTAGTGATGTTGTTGTTGATTCTGCACTCTTGGCTATATCATCCTCTGACTTAGCTGATGATAAGTCACAATTGGATGTATCACATCTGCAAGATGAGTCTTTGACTGGGATTGGTTCTTTTTACTGGCATTATACTACAGGATATGTTCATCGGTTTTCTTTTGATTCATGTGTTGAGGAGTTGATGACAGACAGGTTTGGATTGGGCTGTCATTTTTGCTATCTACCGTGTAATGACTATTCACCATTAGTAGTGCATGGGTGTTATGGTTATGAGACAATGGTTGATAATCTGCAAAGTTGTGTTAACTGTAGTAGATGTACAGTGTGTGGATTCTCTGTATTTGGTGCAGTTTCATGCGAGAGTATACATCATTTTTGCAGAATTGTATTGTACATTCCACATAGGCTAGTGGGATGTGTTGATGGTATTTACTATGTTGGCAGTTTGGGTTATCTACTCTACTTGGGTTCTGATATTTCGAGAGCTTGTTTCTCATGGGTTCCTTACTTTGGAGTATGGGTGAGTTGTATTTGCCAATTTGATTATGGATTCATCTTGGTTAATTTTTAGAAGTTGTTGCAGGAGCCTATGTTGATTGACAGCAGTATAGTTCATGACTACATTTGGGATCTAGGTGGATTGATTGGGTTGTTGTTCAACCATTGCTTGGGGACAAGCAATTTTGGGAAGGGCGGATTGTAGTGTCCCCTTTTTAGCATTCATAGCATGATGTTGTCATTAGCCTATTTCCCCATGGTCCCGTAGGCTAACCAGGACATTAAAGGGACTTAGAGGCCATTTGGCATAGATAGTTTCAGTTGCAGGTTTTTCTGAGGGGTTTTGAGGCAACTTTGGGCATACTTACTATTTATAGTAAGTCATCTTGGGCATGGGTGGACATCTAGTGGCAACAGTATGTGTTAGATTAGGTGAAAAACTAATCTCCCAAGAACACCTGCATGCATAAACCTATCACATGGATGAAGCAAAGAACAGAAGCAAGGAAAAATCAAGGAGGCCAAAAAGCCAAATCCATCTTATGGACATGCAAAGAGCAATATCTCATATAATCCAATAAGTGAATAAAATACAAAGAGGTGAATCCTTATAAAGGAATCACGAAACTCGAAAAGGGAAACTAAAGCCTAAAAAAGCTAGGGTTGCACAATATAATTAATAAAATATTAATTATATGCACCTACAAGATAGCTTAAGAAAACTAGAGTAATAGGCAACTAAATTAATTAAATCAAAGTGATTTAATTAATAAGTTAGAACAAATAATTAATCTAACAGTATGCCGATGGTAATTATTTAAAATCGACAAGAAGACTTGTTTATCACTAATAAGATTTGTTATGCATTGATAAAGCTATTTTATAAAGTTAAATTTAAATATTTAACTTTATTAATGCATAGACTATAGTTGGTGGGAAATATTTAAATTAAAAGAGTCCCCTTTATTTTATAACACATTGGAGACATAAGTTACATAAAGGGAGTTATGTTTTATCCCACATTGAGAAAATGAAGGATGGAGCCCTTGTGAGAACACTATAAAAGAAATGGAAGAGTTTCTTTTAAGTATGCTTGGAAATATCAAAGAAATTGGGGAATTTTTTGGAGATTATGTCTCAATAGTTTGAAGGATGAAATCCCTTCAGGCTGGAAATCTTGACACCATTGAAAGATATGGTCTTGAGATTCAATATAGTAGCAATCCAAAAAAGTAGATACGAAAAAGCAGTCTAAAAAAGTGGAACCGAAAAAGCAGGCTGAAAAAGCGAGTACAAAAAAGCAGTCCAAAAAAGAAAAACCGAAAAAGTAGGACAAAAAAGAAAAGCAGAAGGGGCAGCATTGAAGAAAATTATTACAGCCATCTACAACCAGGTTCTTTTGTTAGTATTGCTTTTTAGGGTGTTATAAGCTTTCAGCTATAAGTGTGCATTATACCAGCATTACCATTTTGTAATCCATGTAAATGCCAAAGTCTTGGGCATATTTCATGAGCATTGTATTTTTCATTGCAATTAAGAAGATAATAGTTGCTGGTGTCATTTAAGAAATTTAATATCATTATTTATCAGCTAGTTAGTTTGCATACTAACTATTTGTAAAAATGCTAGTTGGTTGCAGGTGTTCATTTCTCATGCTTAGATCATATATATGCACTGAATATTGTCAAAATTAGTAGCACACTCATGTTAGGTCATTGTGTAGTCCATTGTAGTCTTCTAGCACAAGATTCTCATTGATGCAAATTGAAGAAAAAGTCATATGAAGCTAGCTGAAATACTATATCAGTCATACGTCCCTTGCATGTGAATTGTTTGATGAAATTCCTTGAGCTTTCATCAGCATTTTTTTTTAGGACAGATTTGAGGAGGGTCATTACAGTGGTATCAGAGCTTGCTTGCAAAGTGTTTTACAAAATGTCAAACCACTGAAGTATAAATATTTTTGGTATTTGAAGAAGTTATAACCTGTTGGGGTTATTACATGATGTATCACAGTTGGGTTGAAAAAAGTCTTGAATTGTTCCAAAAATAATTTCTCAAAAGTATCCCAATCTCTAATGCATCTAGGTGGCAAATTAACATACCAATTGTAGGCAACTTCTCCCAAAAAGTAAGGGAATAAATTAAGAACCACGACTTCATTAGCAATTTGTTTAAGGTTACAAATTTTTTTGAATACTTTGACATGATCTTTGGCAGTTCATGTTTCTCCATAAATGAACCTTGGGCAAAACTTTTTAGGATTCTTAGGGAGGTCATGGAGTGCACCTCTCAAGTTGATGGGTGAGTCCACTACATTTGTAGAAAAGGCCATTGGAGGGTTTTGTGGACCTAGAGGTGGTTGTTATAGTTGTGGGATTGTTGGAGTATGTGGAGGTCCACTTGGTGGTTGAATTGGTGGCGAAGTAGAAGAAGATGACAAAATGTTGAATGAAAGTGGTTCAATTTTGAGTATTCCTCTGTCACTACATGGATTATGAAAGTAAGTAAGCTTAAGAAATTTTTTTCCACTTGGTGAAGACCTTAATGCTCACTGAAATGGGAATTTTGGATCAATATCCTCTAGCTTGCATCAATTCTAGAAAAAGTGCACCTCTGCTGAAGCACACTTTCTCCCCTCTCTGAATTTTGTGCACTATAGAGTTTTGTGCACCTATGAAGTTGTGGATCTATGGACCTACATAGCTATGGACCTATGGACCTGTGTACCTATGGACCTATGGACCTATGTACCTACAGAGCTATAGACTTGAATTTATCAAAAACTCAAGAAATTTTTTGAACTTTTATGAAGTGCAGATTATTGTAGAAGTGCAAAAAATTCCAAAACTCTGAAAATTTTTCTTCCTTTTTGGGAGTCAAAAGGGCCCTCCTTCTAGCACCACTTCTGTTGGGTAGTTTTTTTACACAAGGGCAACAAAATGAATCCATTGCATAATTCCTCTCTTGAAAAGCTAATCTTTTTGAGATCAACTCCAAGGTTTCGTATTTATCTTGTGACGCACCAAAATCTGCTTAGTTGAAGATAAATATGATTGTTCACGAGGAGGCCTTTGCTAGTTTTGATTATAATCCTGGAATAAAGTAAATCTATTCACTATCTCAAAATCACACACAAAAGAACAATATTTTTGTATTTTTTGTTGTTTTTTCAACGAATGTAATTCTAACAATGCAACTAAAATGCATTCCTATTCTAGCAAGGGGTTAGCAAAGAAAATAGCAAATAACATAAAATTGAAATAATGTGAAATTAAAAATCCTAAACAAGCATAAGCTATAGAACACAACACACTGCGAGTTAAACTTTTGAATAAATTAGTAGGAAACTAATGAAAACAAGAGCAACGCTTCCTAGAATCCACTAATGCAATCGTTGGTGAGAAACTTTAACAATCATACAATATTTCACCTTTCATCAAGTTGCAAGGCCAAAAAAACTACACTCATGCAAGACAAAAGGCTATGCAGGCACAATTTGATGATCTCTTGTCAAGCTTGTTACGTCAGCAAAATTCATAAATCTATAGCAAACACCAAAACTAAAAGATCACGCAACCAAAAATGATGCAATAAACCTTTGGCTCAATCAAAATTCTATGAATAAAATTCACAAAAATATGACACATTCAGGCAAGAATGACTACACTCCAAATGCAAGCACCAAAAGCATAATTTTATTGCATAATAATGGTGGCCTTGTTACACTTTACAATGGGGTATTTATAAGAAATCATCTCCTAAATTTGTGTTGAGAGTGAGAGATATCTTCATGCAATAAAATGCTTTTAAAACATTAAAACAAACTAAATATATACAAACTAACCATTAATCTAGTGCTTAGAGGGACTCCATCCATATTTTATTTATTAATTGGATGCATGATCCCTTTACATGTAAAACTAGAAAAACATGACAGAGAAAGTAGGAAAAAACCATCAATCAAAGTGGAAGTGCATGGAGGCATAAAAAATGGAAGCTCGTCCTTCACTAGGTGTGTGTTAGAGTTAAACTGCCATCAGAATGCATTCCTGATGCATGAAAAGTGCTATTCTTGGAACAAGCAGTTAATTTTTGATGCACCACTGAATTATGGAGTTGTGGACCTGCATACCTATGGACCTATGCACCTATGAAGCTGTAGAGCTATGAACCTTGATAGGGTCAAAATCTTAAAATTTTAATAAGTGTTGAAACTAAAATTTTGGCATCTGGGTTTTGTTCTTCTTCATCCCAATGCTATGTTTGGATGTTTTCCCTTGAATTTCTCTATCATCTTAGTAATTTCAGCCAAATTTGGAAGATCTAGAGCCTCATATTTATCCTTGACCTTCTATCTATAGTTGTCCACCTCAATTCAAGTTTCTACAAAATCTCTGAGTTTGGTGTCCAAATCTAGCAGGGCTTCTTTTGTTCTAAAGGCTTGTTTGATATCTTCATCACTAGATGCTTCCTCTGAAGTCTTCTTAAAGTTTGCTACCACAACCTCAACATGCAATAACTTCTCATGTTCATCATCTTCAAAAATATCCAAATAGGCATCACTGTAATGTCTTTCTACTTCTAAAATTTTCTCTTGAGCTTGATCCTTGAGTCGATGTATCTCTTCATGTAATGTCTCCATCACTTTATTGCCACCTGCTATCTTCTCTATCTAATCATCTATTATGTCTAATTTTTTTCTGGGGTATACATCAATCAAAACCTAGTACCTCTACCCTTTTATGGCTGGTAGAGTCTACAAATCCTTGCTTTGGGCCTATACCTCATCCGTAATACTAAAGTCCTGCCCCAAAATTTCTATGATCTTATTCACATTTTCTTGGGTAGAATGCAACAACTTCAAATTCTCTATGATTATTGTCACACCTCTATCTTCAATGCTTTCTTTCCATTCCTAAAAAGTTTTCAAAAATGGATTGAGCTATACACCTTATCCTTCTCTAAGGATAGCATTCAGAGTTTTCTTAGGGTGCTCAGAATCAAGAGGACCAACAACTTCAACTAGATATCCCTTTAGGATCTCAACTTGCCTTTGAAGTGTTTGAAGTTCAATCTTATCTTGCTCCATATTCTTGAGAACCTCTTTGACTCCCATGGTCATCATTTGTCAAGATAAATGCTATGTAGGATTTCCTAATATAACATCCTTCATTTCATAATCCTTGAGGCTAATGCTTTCTACATCTGTACCTTGAGGAGGGAGAGCCACTTGTGCAAATAAATCCTAGTTCTGTATGGTAGTGACAAACATGAATGGCACTACTTCATGTAATTGGGACTTAGATTTGTTCAAGATCTCTGCAATATCACAAATGTCATCCTTTGACACACAGAACTAAGGCTTAAAGCTCCTCATTATCTCCTTTTGGAACCATCTCAAGATGTGTTTCTCTATAGCCTTGGCTCTTGATGAAGAAGGGGTGTGTTCAACTACCTCTTTCCCTTTATCACTCTTGCTTGGAGTCATCTCCTATTGTAAGGACTCCTCGTCTATGGTTTTAGTCTTCATGGATCTTGTAGCTTATACTTTAGTGTCTTGGGAAAGTTGTTGTGCATGTTCTACCATCTGTACCTCCTTTGACACTTCATCGATAGCCCTTTGTTTTGGTTACTCTTCTGATGATGGTTCCCTCTAAACCTACTCCTCTTATGAACTCTAAGGTGGAGGAGTTACTAAACTCTTATCTACCATCCTAATCTATGGTGGAGATGGAGGAGTAAGATCAAGACCCTATGTATCTGGTGGCATCTACATCTAGTCTTCCTATTGAAGTTCACTTGTAGGGGTGTCTCTGATCTTATCCCCAATCAAATCTGTACCTATGAGCATGAAATCAAAATTTGACATTGAGAAAACATCATCACTCTCTTCACTCTACTCATCTACCCACTACTATACTTCATCTTCCGAAGAAGAAAGGTCTAATGGTTCTACTTGGGTGGATGGCAGAGTACCCATGGCACTCTTTCTCCTTTGAAATTTTGTGGCTCTAGCCACTTGAGTCCTTCCCTATAGGGGCACTTGTTCTTCCTCCTCTTCTGATTCTATTTCTTCCTCATCCTCCTCCTCCTCCAGAATGGTCTTAGGAATAGATGGATTTGGCACTAATCTTTTGCTGATCCTTTTCCTTTTCTTCATCTTAATCTTGATCCTCTTATGTTTCTTGGGGATAGAAAGAGAATTAGGCTCTTCATGTGCTAGAGGAATGGAGGCTTCTAGAATTTCTCCCTCTTCTGGTTGGTTTGGCACAACAGGAGGCAATTGCGGTTCATCCTGGACTTAGGTAGCTCTAGTACCTTGGAACTCTTGTGGACTTGTGATGGAGACACAACCAAAGACTAGAATTAACACATAGGAAAAGGGAAAATATTATTATCAATGAAAAATTCCCTATGGGCTTACAACAATATGATTCTGGAGAAAGAAATCCTCCACATAGTACCTTCTCTCTAACTCCACTAAGTGTTTCCTTTACAATGCCAAAAATGTTCTTAAATAAGCCCCAAATGGTTTAGGGTTAGGAATTAATTCTAGAATATGCTAGTTGGCATCCACCACCAAAATGGAAGGTTCCAAAAATCACATTTGAACTCGGTGTAAAATTAGAAGAATCTAGAAATGGTAGTCAAACTTTCGGGAGGCATAACTTTTGAACTGTAGCTTTGATTGATGAACCATTTACATTTTTGGAAAGCTCTTGAAGTGATGTATAGCCCCATGGATGAGCTTCAGTCATATCCCATTTTTTGGCCCTATATGAGGCTATTTAGTGCCCCATATTTGACTTTGAAGCACTCTTAGGAGGTCTCCAAGAACCGAAAAATTGCAATAACTTTCTAACTATGAAGCCTTTTGACTTGATTATTTTACTAGAGTGCTCTAAATTACAAATATAACCATCCCTCCAATTTACACCCTCTAACTCACCATAATTATGACTCAATTACATAGTCCTTTTTTCTAGCATTTACATGTATCTCAAGGTGCTTAAAAACTCTAATCCAGAATACTAATAGTGGAACTGTGAGAGTTGGAACCTTTATTTGACCCAAATGGATATCCAAGAATGAAAACACATTAAAAAAAAACTATTTCTAAGCATACTTTTGGGTGATATAGGATTGCCCTTACACCACTAGATGCTCTTGCATCAACTTGGTTCCTATTGCTGGGGAGACACATGCTCTGTAGCATGTTCTACCTAAATCCTTTGAGGAGAGGCCCTCTTTCTTTTGTTCTTTCGCTTCCTTTTAGGAGGGTGATAATATCCCATCGAGAAATCAAGCTGGTACACTATTTTTGGCTTGATAGGAGACTAGAGCACAAAGGTAGGAATTGCAACTTTCCATCCTTTACCCCTTTCTGGGCGAGCATGTGCATGGAAGATCATTCTATCTGAAATTGGATCAAGTGGAAAAGCTCTCTTGATCTAATTCTTTATCATTTGGATGACATGTCTCACTCGATGATTAATGTCATCTCCTTCCTCCCTGTCAACCTCAGCATTTAGAATAGGTATTTCACCAATTTTTTTGTGTTGAATAGGGGGTCTAGTAATTCCTTAGAATCCTATTGCCTTATCTCATTTGGGATATTCAACTGGAGAGCCTTTTCTGGAAGATACAAAGTCATCTTACAATAGTCCCTAATGCAAATATCATAGTCATTTGTTGTGTTCATCTAGTGATCTTCAATAGCATCCTCATGATGAAAGTCCTTTCTTACCAGACTCTCCACTTTCCCAACATTATCAAAATATGGACAAAGAGAGTTGTACTCTTCAAGGGGATAGTTTACCCATTCCCACTTGAAGGTCAAAATATCCTATTTCCTCTTCACTTGATATGCTCCTATGACTAGTGGCCATATCTAACAAGGTCTTTGTTGTATCTTGATTTTCTCATATGCCAACTCAATCTATTGAGAAATCTCTAGTAGCACTAGTTTGTTGCTTGGATATCTTGGGAGCTTCTTAAGACTAATGGATTCACTAGCTTTCCATAGATTGGTGAACGTCTTGAACTGGATGAAGTAGCCTCTAAGAACTGTGACTTGTACTTTGGCTTCATTAGATAATCTCTTCCCATAGTCTCCTTCAATGAATCAAATGATTGCAAAGGTGAATGCATCATTCACAATTCTGTATTCTTTACTCTTCGCTAAGAGCTTCTTCTTCACCAACTGGGGGTAGACTATATATGGCCAAGCATTGGGTTCTTGCATACTGCCTCTCCTATACAAGCTGGGATAGTTTGTTTCCCTTACTATAAGCATGTACACCATGTAAGAAGTCATGTAAAACTTGTTCTATGTCCTTCACTAGCCCTAGTTTCTCACACAAGTTCTCACTTAGTGTGGTAGACCAATCTAGTGGTATCTTCACCTGTCTGATGGTCTCAATGAAGTTGATCATGAAAGTACTAAGGTGACTCGCTAAGGGTAGGCCCATGAATATGCTCAGGAGAATAATAGAGTACCCGATGTCTTCCTTCATGTATCCCCAAATCATATCCACTTTTCCTACTATCTTTCCCTAAGGAGGCTTCTCAATGAGGTATGAAGACTATATGATGTCAATGGCCTCTTGTTGATGCTCTCTGTACCACCTTTCAGCTATTTCATAGGAAAGTTGGATGAACTAGTCTACTCTAGGAAGATGAAATACCCTCTCAAAGTTTTCGGGTCACAAATCCAACACCACTTCGATGGTGACACTCTTGACTAGTCTTTTATCAAGAATGAAATGCTGTGATAGGGCCATGATTTGTTCAGCCAATTGTATTGACACAAGGTGAGATGGTGCATTCACTAATTAGAAATGGATCAATGTAGACACAAAAGTTGACCTCTTTGCTAGTTTATTGCAAATTCTCAAAAATTCTTCTAGATGTATGTGTGAGGTCAGTATCTCTGATCTCTGTGTAATCATCATGGAATCTAGACTTCAAAGGTATGCCTTGGAATTTAAACATGACCAGCTTGAGGGCCATTCCAAAGGTGGATGCCATTTGATCACCTGCACATTATGACAGAACAAAAAATTATTAGTTAATTAGTAGATAAAGAAAAAACTTTAAAAAATGCTTAATTAGAGTCTAAATGAGCATTAAGAAAAAAAGTCCCTTTGGTTTATTTCATCTCTTTTATTACTTTTTTATTTTATTTATTTTATTTATTTTGTTTTTTAACTTTAACAAAAAATAGAATATAACAAAAAATGGGTGCATGAGTGCAAAATTAGGGTTTGTAAGGAAGCACAACCAATTTGTGGCCTATGATGGTGAAGGCACAATGCACCATGCACATCAAAAAAATTGGGGCATCAAAGGTACCATGGCCACAGACACCAAACCAAGAGCTGTTGCCATTGCTTGAGCACAAGCATGGGTGTAACAAACACTATCACTGCTTGAGCATGGGTACAGGCGTAACAAGTGTCATTGCTACTTGAGCATGGGCATGTGAATAACAAAATTGTCATTGCTTGGGCATGGGTGTAACAAGTGCCGCTGTGACATTGAGCATGGGTGTGGACATAACAATGCCACCGCTACTTGGGCATAGGTGTAAAAGCATCGCTACGACATTTAACATGGGCACAAACATAACAATGCTATCATTGCCATTGAGTAGGCATAAACATAACAAGCACTACCATTGCTTGAGCACGAGCACAAACATAACATGCACCACTGCTACTTTAGCATGGGCACAAACATAACAATGCCGCTGCTGCTTGAGCATGGGCATAAACATAACAATGCCACCGCTGCTTGAGCGTAGGTGTAGGTGTAACAAGTGCCATGGTGACATTGAGCGTTACCTTGCATTGAACAGGGAGATCACTGCACCAAACTCAAAACAAATGAAAATAAATAAAGTGCAGAGGGTTTTATAACCCCACACTAGGCTGGATGCATGGCATGCCTTGGCACATGCATGGTGCACACTCCACATGCATGCTTGTGCATGGTTAAATTAATTTTTAATTTTTTTTCAATTATTTGATTTTTTTGTGGTTTTCAAATTTTCAATTTTTTTGAAATTTTCAATTTTTTTAACAACTCTAGATCTCTAATTCTAATAAAATTTTCTTCTCCCAACTCTCAAATTATGAGTCTAGAAGTTGAAAAGAGTAGGGGTCCCCATTCCTAGTGAGGAATGGGGCGTGTGTTGTGGACACCACAACAAGCTTCAGAGTCACTTTGCACATCACAATCTGGTATTTCATTATCTCTTCCATGTGTACTAATTTCAAAATAAGAATGTGCATTTTCATCATTTTGCAACTTAGGTTCTGAATGTAGGTTGACATTCACTGGCTGTGACTTGGGCTAATGCTGAAATTTGTTACTGATTTCCAACTTGATTGGTAGCATCATCTTCAGCAGTCATTCCTTCATAGAAGTATAAAAAAGATTTATAATCTTCTAGTTTGTTGGATTCATCAACTTGGACTCTTGCATGCTCATCAAAATTTACATTTGCACTCCCACAATCTTGTTGTGTTAGTATTCAAACACTTATATACCTTACTTCTAGTGGAGTATCCAAGGAATATGCCTTCGTCACTCTTTGCATCAAACTTGCCATTTCTAGTATCCTTAAGAATATAGCATTTACAACCAAATATTTTGAAATGTTTTACATTGGGTGAGTGACCATACCATAATTCAAAAGGTGTTGCATTTGTACCTTTCTTGACTTGTACTCAATTCAGGGTGTAAACTACAATACTTATGACTTCTCTCCAATACTTCAGAGCAACATTTTTCTCCATCATTAATTTTCTGGCACAATCTATTATTGATCTATTCCTTCTTTCTACAATCCCATTCTATGGGGGGAGTTCTTGGTGCTAATGTTTGTCTCTTGATTCCTTTGTCATTGCAAAATATCTCAAACTCTTTTGATGTAAACTCTCCTCTTCTATTTGATCTTAGGCACTTCAAACTTTTTCCTGTTTCCTTCTCAACCTTGGCCAAATACCACTTAAACATTTGAAATGCATCAGATTTTTACTTTAAGAACATGGTAGTCATCATCCTAGAATAGTCATCCACAAATAACATTATGTATCTATCTCCATGGTAGCTTTGCACTTCTATTGGGCCACATAAGTCAGTATGTACTAACTCTAGTACTTCTTTGGAAGTGTATACTTTGCTTTTGAAGCTTGACTTGGTCATCTTTCCTAGTTGACATTGTATTTTTAGGTTTCTTTAGCTTAGACAAACCTTTGAATTTCTTCTTTTTGCTGATGCTAATCAGATTATCAAAGTTAACATGGCATAACCTTTTATGCCATAGCCACACATCATCAAGTCTTACAATAAGACAGGTTGCATCTTCCTACTCCTATTTTTTTCTCCTTTTCCTATCAAATTTCCATCAGTATCATATATTTTGATAGTTTTATTTCCAAATTCTACTTTGCATCCTACATTTCCTAACTGTGATATACTCAACAAACTGTAATTCAATCCTTCAACATAGTATGCATTGTCACATGAAATTTTCTCTGTAAGTTTAGTAGAACTTTTTCCTTGGATTTGACATTGACCATCATTTCCAAATCTAACGCTATTTCCATCATACTAAGTAAAGGTAATAAACTTAATTTTGTCTCCTATCATGTGATGTGAGCATCCACTGTCTATGATCCATTTGTCATTCTTGTTCACATAGGTTACTAGTGCTATTGCTTCATCTTCATATGATTCATCCTTCATGGCTACATAGACCACTTCATCATCATTCTCATCATAATTTTCTTGAACAATGTAGCATCTTTTGTGTTTCTCTTTGTTATCTCTACTATCATCTTCTCTTTTGTTCTTTTACTTGTTTCCTTCTTTGTAGTTCTTCTTCTGTGTACACCTTGCAACAATATATCCTACTTCATTGCAATTAAAAGAAATGATAGATAGCTTACCTTTGAATTTACCTTTTCCTCTATGAAATTTGATGGCCAATAATGCTTCCAATTGTTCCACATCTTTCTCATCTATGCTGCTATTACTAGATGCATGTGTTCTTTTTATACTCTTCTTCTTTGAATTCACCACCTTAGTATCTTTCAATGATAGCTTAGTCTTGAAAGGAGATTGAAGATTCTTAGGTCTGTAGTTATCATAATTGGACAAGTCAAAAGCAGTGAGTCTTCCTACTAATCCTTCAAAGGTTAACTTATTTCCTGGGACACACCTTAGCTCTTGGATGGCTGAAACTCTAATAGCATAGATGGGGAGCAGGGTTCTTAAGTATTTTCTATTGACTGTATCATCTTCCAAATGATCACCCAAACTTCTTATTGCACTTACCACTTCTTTCATTTTGGAGGCATATTGAGAAACATTCTCACCTTCCTCCATTTTCATGTCATCAAACTTTCCTTTCCCTTTTTGCTCTTTGAACATTCTGATCTCCTCCATAGATATCTAATAGGGCTTTCCACATCTTGAATGCATAATCACATCCTTTGATGTCATTGAATTCAACATAGTTGAGTGCAGAGGCAATCTCTAGCATTGCCTAATTGTGCTCCTTCCTTTTGTTCAAATCATCTATAGAAAGAGGTCTAGCTGGGGCTACATGTCCCACTCCAATTGAGGTTTCTTCATAATCACCTATTGATCCAAGGTGTAGTTTCATTAAGCTTTTCCATGAAGTGAAGTTATTTTTGTTGAGCTTCAAAATTTCTCTCTTGTACATCTTGATCTTCCTGCGTCTAGTACCTTGGAACTAAATCAATAGATGACTCTGATACCAATTGTTAGAAATACTTTAGAATAATTGAGAGGGGGGGGGAGTGAATCAGTTATTCAAGGTCCAAGTTTCCAATTAAAACTTATTCATCAAGTAAAGTGAGCCTATTAAACTATTTATTCATCCAAGCTTAAACTAGTAACATGCTACTAAATTCTCACCCTTCTAAAGTGATTCCCTATGAAAGGCCTACCCTATTAAAGGCTACAACACATTGTTAAATGTGACCTGGTTAAAGAATTTATCCACCCTGTTAGAAGTGGGCCTGGTTAGAAGACTTTAGAAAATTCACTTGGAATGCCACCCTGTTAAAGGATTTACAAATGGTTGTTAAACCAACCTAAGTCCATAAGATTTTACCCTAGCTTGGAAAATTTTTAGAGAGTAACAACAAGGGCTTTTGACCTGATATAACTCACAACTTATCTTTGTAGATTCCAGATCACAGTTTAGCTCTTCATAATTTTCCTATCTTTTAGTCTTTATAGCTCTAAAAGCTTCTCCTCCTTTCAAGATTTGTTGCCTTGAGTCTTCATGCTTGATATACCAATGTAATCTCCCATATGACCACTTATCAAAGTAGAGTCTTTGTGCCATTTTCTTCCTTCTCCACTTGATGTCTTCTCCTTTACAGCTTTCAACCACTTTGCAATTTGGCACCCTAGCAACTCTAGCTTCTTGGCTTGTGACTCCTTAAATAGAAGTCTAGAATTTATTTTTCCACTTGATTCTTCCCTCCTTTAATTCCAATTTGAATGGATTAGGTAGGATTCATTGAATCTAACCCATATCTTACTCCTTTAGGAACATCATGAAGAATCCTCTTGAATTCGCTAAAAAATAGTTTAGATAGAATTCTATACCACCATCTCATCATCCTTATGCTGCAACTGGTTCACAAAATTTAAGGTAACAAACTTGTCAGCTTCAATTTGGTGAATCTTTGACTTTTCCAATAATGTAGTAGGTCAGCACTATTGAAATTCTAGTGCTTGGCACATACTGTGTTACTCGGCATCAACTATGTTTTATTGATGCTCGACACCTATTGTGGATTCACTCGGCATCCACTAAGATTTTCTAATGCTCGACACCTATTACTTTGCTCAATACCTAAACACACTCAACTCCTTCTGTATCACTTGACACACACTAGATTTTTCATTTTCTCGGCACTAACTAAAAACCAGCTCAGCTCGAACTAGCTTGCTCAGCACTCACTAAGGAACTTAGTTAAAGTTTGCAATCAGCCTTGTTTTAACTTATTCCTCTTGTGTTTCTAAGTGTGTCCAACCTTTGTATCTTCAAGTATATTATCAATACATCATTTTTTCATTGTCTTAACTAATCCTTGCACTTCATTACAAAACCATAACTCAACCTTTCCCTTAGGTGCTTTTGTTACATCTTGTTGACTAAATCCTCATCATCAATCAATTAAGTGATAGTACTCGAATATTATAAGCAATTTTCATTCCAGAAAATAGTAGGTTTGACATCAATGACAAAACAATGATTGAAAACATTCTTTTATCAACCATCTTCCTTCTTTGTAATCAATAATGATCTTTTTTTAAAATTATATTTCCAGCACCCCACACCAGTTTTACCTTCTTCTTGGAGGGTTTTTGGGTAACCAAATATCTTTTTTCATACATGTGTTGAATATTTACTTTCATGCTATGAATGTATATGCTTAATTTGGTATTTTAGTTTATATACATAGACTATGAGATGGATGTGTGGTGAATAATTTTAGAGGTTGAAACTTTTAAGTTCTAATTCACCAACCACACCACCCCCCCCACCCACTCTCAGAGTTTACTTTCCTATTGTATTTCCAACATATATAACATTTACTTCCAAATATTTTTAAATATTTAACATTGGGAGCATAACCATACCATAGATAATAAGGTAAAGAATTTTTATCTTTTTTGACTTGAACTCTATTCAAGGTATAAAAAATGGTATGAAATGCTTCTCTCCAATATTTTTGTGATACACTTCTCCATCACTAGTGTTCTAGCATAGTCAATAATTGATTTGTTCCTTCTTTTAGCTATCCCATTCTGAGGAGGGGTCCTTGGTGCTAACATTTGTCCTTTTATTCCTCTATCATTTTAGAACGTGTTGAACTCATGTGAAATAAATTCATCACCTTTGTCAGATCTCAAACACTTTAGACTCTTCCTTGTTTCTTTTTCAGCTTTGGCTAAATACCACTCAAATAATTGAAAGGCATCATATTTAACTTTAAGAAACATTGTAGTCATCATTCTTGAGTATTCATCCACAAATAGAATGAAATATTGATCTCCATAGTAAAATTTAACACCAATGGGTCCACATAGGTCAATATGAACCAATTATAAAATATCACTAGCAATATATGCTTTACTCTTAAAACTAGACTTGGTCATCTTTCCTAATTGATACTATTTACACAACATTTTTAGGCTTATTTTATTTAAAGGCAATCCTCTTACTTTCTTCATCTCACTAATCTTTACCAAATTGTCAAAATTCACATGACATAGTCTTTTGTGCCATAACCAAACATCTTCTTGTTGTGCAAACATACATGTCTCTTTTGCTAGGTCTAGATAGAGCTGTTGGAAATATAGATGGAGTAACTGAGGGGGGAGGGGTGAATTAGTTACCACAAAAACATATCCACAGATCCCTTAGATGTCTAATAAAACTAAGTTACTGCTGTCACTTGATAATCATACTTAAAATGTTGTAACTCAATAAATGCAGTGTATGTTAATTTTAATAGATCTTAAACATTCATAGTGATTAACATGCAAGCATAAAAGAAATAACATGAACACATGAGACACCAAATTTAATGTGGAAACCCAATAGGGGAAAACCACCAAGTAATTTTCACTCTTCTAAAGTGAGCCATGTTAGGAGTCCATCTGGTTAAAGGTTACAAAACACATTTTTAGGTGTGACCTTGTTAGAGGATTTAATCACCTTGTTAGGAGTGGCCTTGCTAGAGATCTTTAGAAAAATTCAATGGAACTATCACCTTATTAGAGGATTTACAACTGGCTGTTAATCCAACTCTGTTAAGAGATTTTTGGAATCATTGCTACAATGGTAAGAAAGTAACAATGAAATGACATGAATGAGATGCAACTAAATTTTTGATTATAGATCTCTATTTTGCTTCACACTAGATCCTTCTTGATTGAATAAGACTTTGCTGCTCCTCAAGGATATCTAACCATCCTTCAAATTTTCTCACACTTTCATATTCAAACAATCAATACTTGCATACTCACTCATACTCTTAGAATCTCAACTTGACCTTCATATATACCATTCAGATTATCAAGTCGGCTCAATTACAACTTACAATTACCAATAATCATTACCTTAGTTGGCTAGAATCATTACTTGAAATAATTAAACTTCATTTCTCAAAATTAATAAAATCCTTCATTAGCTGACCTAGCTCAGTAAGCATTGATCCTAAAATGATTTCCTGTGTTGAGAAACAAAAGCTTGGTGAACACTTCTTTTTTCCATAATTTCCTTCAATGCTGTAGTGAGCTCGGTAGACATTGTTTACATAGAGTAATTTCTAGGAATGCTTGTTAGATACAGAAAATTGCCTTGCTAACCAACTCAGCTGGGTAAGCACTATCTGCCAACTGATATGACATTTGTGTAACATCAAAGACAACACACAATTAAATAATTATATCCAAAAAGAACAAGTTACCTCTTGTCTACTCACTAGTCCTAATTATCTTACCATCACCATCATGTATCTTGGCCTTCCTATTGTGAAATTCAACTCTATAATTTGATTTGTTTAACTATGAAACACTCAACAAATTGTAGTTAAGTCCTTCAACCCGATCAACATTTTCACATGTTATCTTGTTAGTCATTTGAATAGTACCTTTACCTTTTATAACACATGAGATATCATTACCAATTTTAACACATCCTCCATTGTATGGACTAATATCTTCAAATTTGTCTTTATCACCAGTTATATGATTGGACTATCCACTATCAATTATTCATCTACCACTTTTGTTCACATAAAAAAATAATGTAGTTTTCTCATCTTCATCATGGTCTTCTTTCATAGCAACATATAAAAATTCATCATAGTTACTCTTAGATTCATTATCAGTCTTTTCTTCCACAATATAAAAAAATTTCTTACCTTTGTTAGCCTTGTTTCTTTTATAGTCTTTGTCATCTCTTTTTCCTTTGTACTTTCTTTCCTTCTTTTCATCCTTATCTTCTCTCTCAGGATATCTAGTAGCAATATGACCAACTTTATTGCATGAAAAACAAAAGATTAGTAATTTACCTTTGTATTTACCTCTTCCTCTTCCAAATTTTTTTGCAATGAGGGTTTCAAGTTCATCAATCTCATCATTAGAACTATCACTTTCACTCTTCACATGTTTTCATTTCTTCTTGGTAAGTATTAGTTGTGACTTGAAAGTAGATTCAATGGTAGCAGGTGTGTAGTTATCAAAATTAGATATCTCAAAAGTAGTAAGTCTCTCAACTACACCTTCTAGGCTCAAGTTGTTACCTGGTGTGCATCTTAGTTATGAATTTTAGTGACTCTAATGGCATAGATAAGGAGTAGAGCCCTCAATACCTTTTTTATCACTATTTCATCTTCAATTGATCCATTTTCTCCTCGAATAGCATTAAATACCTCTTTAACTCTTGTGTAGTATTATACTATGTTCTCACCTTCCATCATTCTCATATCATCAAATTTACCTCTCAAGCTTTCAGCTTTGGCACTTAGTACATTGTCATCACCTCCACATATGGTTTTTAGTCTATCCCACATATTTTTTATAGTATTGCAATCTTTTAGGTCATAAAACTTGACATAGCTTAGGGTTGAGGTGATCTCCAACATTGCTTAGTTGTCATTTAACTTATGTCTCAATTCTTTAGCAGTCAAAGAAGCAGTTATTACCACTACATATTCGTTTCTCAATTTTTTTATAGAAGCATCATTGATACTAGATATGTACAACTTCATTAGGGTCTACCATGTAGGAAATTTCTCCTTATTTAGCTTGGGTACATCTCTTTTGTTTGTTATGATCTTTAGCTTTAAGTACCTTTAGAGTTTTCTCTATAAGCACTTAGCTCTGATACCAATTGTTAGAAATGTTTAGACTAACTGCATGCGGGGGGCGGGGGGGGGGGGGGGGGGGGCAAATAGTTAATCAAGGTCTATATGTACCACTTGAACTATTAAAAATTATACACATCAATGTTCTACTAATCTTGCTTAACTTGTTGTTTCTCAATCTGTATTGTAAAATTGTCATAAACTTAACTTGTATTGCATAACAAAAAACATAAAAACATGTAAAACATTCATAAGAAATTTATCACAATTTGACACAAAATTTTTATGTGGAAATCCAATTTGGAAAAAACCACCAGCAACATGTTACTCTTTTTCACTCTTTCAAAGTGAGCTCTACTAGGAGCCAACCCTGTTAAAGGTTTATAATACACACTATTAAATGTGACCTAGTTAGAGGATTTAGTCACCCTATTAGGACTGGCCTTGTAAGAGGAATTTGATCATTCCATTTAGAATGTCACCTAGTTAAAGGATTTATACTAACTATTAAGTCTCTCAATGACTATTAGGTTAATCTCTGTTATAAGGATTTCAATACAAACTGTTCACAATTATAAGAAAGAAAATAGTAGGTTTTGATCTATGTGATTACAACTCAATTTTTTTGGTTTAGGTCTCTATTTAGTCCTTATGCTAGTTAACTAATAAGCCTTCATTGTCATCTCTAATCTTGATCTACTTGGACACGCTTCAAGAAATTAGTCTACACTTCTCATCAACACTTAAGCCTTCTAGTCAAAACAACTTATGAATAACATCATCACATCTGCAAGCTTCCTCCTTTAGCTTTGTATTCACACTCTTGTGTACTCATAATTTACCTATATTTTTATATGAACTTTCTCATACATGGTGGTTGGGCTTGGCAAGGCTTGACTAGACACAACACTAAAAATTTGATTCAATCTCCCTTTAAATAGGAAATTTGTGCTTTACTATTTTCTACATCCACCATAGATCTTAGGGTTTACAATCAACTTCAACTCGATTCAATGAATTTGTACAACTTCTTGATCATCTTCTATAAAATTCTCTAGAATCCTTCTGTTAGGCCTTTACCCAATTATCACCTTGAATTTAATGATCCAACACATTAATCTAATCTTCAACATGTTTTACATCTCCCAAGAAATCAACTGAGTTAGCTTGATCTTATGATTCCTTTGAATTTGATCTTTTACTGTCACTTAGAAATTACTAAATTTTGACACTCGATCAACACTAAAATACTTGGTCACTATTTAAAATTTCTAGGTTGGCATTAACTAAGTTTCTCAATCAATTTTAATGCTCAGTCAACACTGGATTTTCTTGGCACTAACTATGGCTTGGTTAGCACTAACATCACTCAAAACTCCTTAGTAATTTACTCTTTTACTTGGCTTAGCTTAGCTTCCTTGACATAAACAATTACTTTTCTTAATCAAATTCTATCTAATCAAATATTCATTATAACTTCATTTTCATAACTTCAACCTTTCCTCTAGGTGCTATAGTTATGAGTAACTCTCAAATCCTCTTCATCAATCAAATAGATATAATATTTAGATTAGGTAGCAATATGTCTCATCCATAGATTTGACATCAACAAAAAACAACAATTGTTCCAATTGTAAGTTTCCAACATATTATTTTATGTCAAAGGAATCTGTGTTGTATACTAACCATAAGTCTTTACAATATTTGGGTAGTCAAAACAAGTTGAATCAAAGACATATGTAATGGGTTAAGTACTTTTTGTATTTCACATTTGTGGTTAAACATAAGAGTGGAGTGTCTAATAGAGTGTCTGATGCATGAAGTAGGAGAAGATTTTTGCTGACTAAAATGACAATTGATATTCTTGGATTTGATGATATGAAGAACTTAGATGACATTGACCCTAATTTTTCTAATCTATTGAGAATGTAAAAAGAACCTATTATAGATTAATTGAGTAAATGGGAAGACTATTTCATTTAAGAAAGTATGTTATTCAAAAGAATTTAGTTATGTATACCAAAAGGATCAATTAGAACTAATTTGATAAAGGAAAAATATAGTAGTGGTTTGGCTAGACATTTTGGCATTGATAAGACTAGCATTGATAAGACATTAATTTTTCTTACATAAAGGTATTTTTGGCCTTAGTTGTATAACGGTGTTAAAAGAATTGTGGAGTTTGTCAAATTGAAAAAGGAGTGAGTCAGAATATTGGATTGTGTATACCAATTTAAGTTCTTGAGAAACCTTGGGGTGATATCAACATTGATTTTGTTCTTTAGCCTACCAAGGACAACAAGAGGTAATGATTCCATATTTTTTTGTTGTGGATAGATTTTACAACATGATACATTTCATATCATGTTGGAAAACATTGGATGTAATGCATATACTAAATATTTTCATGAAGGAGATTATCAAATTACATGGACTACTAAGGAGTATCATCTTTGTCTGAGACAATGAGTTTGTTAACTATTTCTAGAGGACTCTATGGAAGAATCTTGACATTGAGTTTAAGTATAGTTCTATATTTCATCCACAAACTGATAGCAATATAGAGGTTGTGAATAGAAGTTTGGGTAATCTATTGTGATTCTTACTTGGAGATAAATCAAGTAATTGGGATTCAATGTTAGCACAAGTAGAGTTTGCATACAATAATTAAGTGAATATGAGTACTCACAAGACACCTTTTTGAGTTATCACTAGCATGCAACAAAGAGGTATATCACATTTGAGGGATATTAATGGAGAAGAGAAGAGGAGTATTCAAGGGGAAGAATTTTCTAAATTGATGAAGTAATTGCATAAGGAAGTGATACATAAGTTGAAATAGAGTAACTAAAAGTATAAGGGCAGTGCAAATAGGACAAGAAAACATAATATTTTTGAAGTTGGTGTTGAAGTGATGTTTCATCTAAAGAAAGGAAGATTTCCTTTTGGAACATATAGTAAATTGAAAATGAAGAAGTTTGGTTCTTGTAGAATTCTAGGGAAGTTTGACATAACATGGACATATCACCAATATTAAACATTGCAAATTTGTATGATTATCATAAACTTGGAGAAGAAGTGACAATATTGAGAAATTATCTAAAGAAGCTGATAGAATAAGTTGAGAAAATTTTGGAACAAATAGTTAGAAGAAGTACAAGAGGAAAGGATTATATAGAATATTGGTAAAGTGGAAGAATAGACCAATTGAAGAATATTCATGGGTTTATCAATCTAAGTTGGATTCAACTCAAGTTATACCTCACTCATGATTTGAAGAACCATTTCTTTTCAACCATGGGTGTTTGATGTAGGAGCTTCTTGGGTTCTTGACAATCTCATATCTTGGTAGATGTACTTGGTAGCTACTTTAGAGTTCTCAATGGATTATTTTCTCCTGTTCACCAAATGAGGCCAGTTACTATTTAGTGTTTCCTCACCAAGTGATCTTGTTGTTTATTGTTTGTTTGCATCTTCACTAAGCAAGATTAAGTGTCTCTTTATGTTTCTTATTTGTTGAGTGATGTCAGTGGTTATTTTGCTGCTTGGTGTTGTCTAGCTCTTGGCCTCACTAGGGATTTTAATTTGAGTTCTTTGTCATGACTGGTCTATGGATTTAATTCCTAGTCATTATTTAATAAGGGGATCATTTATTGGGAAGTGTGTGGACCTAAATATAGGTCATTGTTTTCTCTAATGCTAGATATAGAAGGTTCTTTGAGTCATTTCATTAAGTATAAATAGGCAGATCTATTATTAGTTTATTAGTAGTTAGTTCGTAGGAGTAGTAAGAGGAGATTGTTGATCTTGAATGCATTAGGACTGATCTATTATGTAATTGATTCTCTATTCTTTTGGCTGAAACTAAGAAGGCCTCACAATCTGGCTTGTATGGAGTCTGAATCAATATTTTATTGTGATATAAATATTTTTCTCTCTCTTCTTGTGTTATTATTTGTGTTGTGTTTCAACAAGGGGGTTTTCTTGTTAGGCAACCCTCTGTCCCCACTTGTTTGATACTTTCTTGTGTCATATTTTCCCTTTTTTATATAGATTATTATAATTTTAGTAAACTCTAGTAGCATTTATCATATTTCATATAGTTTTTATTCCATTTCCTATTTTCTAAAGTAATGTGACTAAAAAAGTTCTTTTTTTTTTGTGATGTAAATAACAATATTGTCATTTCGAAATTCAATAAGAAAACTTATAACAAATAGATAGTGTTGGAATATTCAAATAGGAAGAATTCTTCTGAGAGGCGGGGTGAATCAAAAGTACTATATTTTAACCATTAAAACTTTTTAACTGAAAGTAGATTGCATGCATATGAACATATCAGACAGTTATGAAAAACACATAAGCATCACCACATAACACTTGAGATTTTGGTAACCCAAAAACCCTCCAGAAATAAGAAGGTAAAACTGAGGTGGGGATGATACCCACAAAATCACTACAGTAATAATATTTAACCACTTCTAATGGTCTGCCTTGTTAAAGGTCTTCCCTATTAAAGGCTTTACACTGTATCAATAGTGACCTGGTTAAAGGATTTACAAACACTTTACATGAAGTGTCACCCTGTTAAAGGATTTAATCACCTATTTAAAGGATCTAAAAAATAGCTATTAAGCTAACCTATCACCATAGGGTTTTCCATTCTAATACAATTTCTAGAGAGTATTAGGTATAATAAACTTGATAGCTTGCAATCCTTCATTTGCTAAATATAGGCACTTGATCTGCTTTCTCTAATCTTGATCCTCTGATATCTGATACTCTTTTCTCTAAATAGTGTTCCTTCCACACCCTTGTACATCCACTTCTCTTTCTAATGAGATTTCATCTTCCTTATTAAGACATTCGAAGACTTAGGATTAGGTATGGATCTACGATCCATATTGAATCTTTGCTTCTTGCTCATTCCTTGCACTTTTCTTATTGGTTGCATGCCTTCTCCATATTTCTTATTGGCTGCATGTAGATTGCATAGGAAATAAAAAATATTCGATCTTATCATTTAATCCTTCAAGATTCATCATATTTTGGCCATGAAAATAGTTTACATATGAATCAATGAAGTTACAAACTCATATGTACATTCAGTGTTACTCAGCACTTCCTGATTTCAGATGCTCAACACTAATAACAAACTGGCTTACTCAGCTCCTATTGCATTTTTGTATTGCTTGGCATCATCTGTGACTCAACACTTAAATATCACTCGACACTTGTGTCATGCTCGGCACCTAAATTCATTTGGCACTTGAACTTTGCTCAGCACCTGATCTTCACTCGACACCTAGAGGCTACTCGGAACCTAAAGATCACTCGACACTTGAAGTCTTTCCTAACTCAGCACATGTTGTGGCTCAGCATACATGGTGTACTTAGCTTCAATATAGAAAGTGGTTAAGTGTATTGGCACTGAAGTGTCAAAAACCATTATGAGGTTTATAGATAGAACCAATTTGTCAACAACACAATATATGAGAAGCCACTAACCCCATATTTCCTAGCATTATATGGGTGTCATTTTCAATAAAATATAGTAGTCTATTTAATTTACCAAAAAAGTATACATTGTTTCTTTCCTATTTTATAAACCAATTATGACTAAAAATTGTTTCTCATTTTTCTAGGTAAAAAGAGGTATTGTTATTTTCATATTTAGTACAAATCATATATACATATGTTCATAGACACCTAATTTCTCAAAAACCACAATACAATTAGGGTACTAACCTGATATTTCCATACATAGTCTTTTTTTTTCTCCAAAGATATAACTATTTGTTAAATTTTGTAAAAACAAATACATTGTTCCTTTACTCTCCAATCATTACAAATATTCAATGAGTTTTTCTTTGAAAAATATTATAAAGAGATTGCTTTATTCATGATATAGGCTACTGTTAGATAACTAAGGGAGGAGGGGGGTGGTGGGTTGAATCAGTTTTGTGTAGTTATCATACAATCCCTTCAAACATTTGAGTACCAACTAATTATCATAAATATTAACTTCAATCACTTAATGTAATCATCCAACTTAATACTTCACTCATACATTCACTGAACAATCTAAACTATTAACAAATTATTGTTTACATTAAAGATTGTCAGTAAAATTCTAGTTATTGCCTAGTGATATCTTAGTTATTATTGAGTTGCAAAAAGCTATGAAACATCTAAATCAACTTGAAACTCTAATAACATTCACACTTTTAACACCATGATTTTAACATGGAAAACCCATGAAGGGAAAAACCACTTGGGATCGACCACCCAAAAATGCCACTCTGCTAAAATAAGCTCTACTAAGATCCAACCTTGTTAAAGGTTACATACACATTATCAAATGACATTGTTAGAGGATTTCTCCAAAATATTGTCTAGACCTTGTCACTCCCTATCTTTGACCAAAAATAGTGGCCTAATTTAAAGGACTTACAAACAACACTAATAAATGTTACAATATAAGATTTTACAAACTTGTTAGGTCCACTCAGTACTTCCAAGATTTTTTTCTACAATGGTTAAATAGTAATAGTATAAAGTGATCTATTAAGAATAACTGTTACAAGATAGAGTTGTTTTTACACCAAAAGATCAACTTGTTAATGCCCAATACAATAAATATAATTATAGAACATAGGAGATAGTTAGGCCATGTTATGAATCCCAAAGGGGAACATTGGTAGTTAGTCCAACAATCCCCCCTCAGCATTACTTGAGGAGATTTGAACCTATGACCAAGCTCTGATACCACTTGTTACAAGCTAGAGTTTTTGTTGCACCAAAAGATTGACCTGTTAATGCCTAATACAATCACTAGACTTATATAACATAGAAGGTAGTTAAGCCATGTCATGAAGCTCGAAGGGGAAAGTTGGTGGTTAGTCCAACAATAACAATTACATTTTCTTATTGAGATCTATATTCTTGCTCTTTCTCTATTTGATCTTTCTATTGGATCTTCTTTCTCTTTGTACTTCTACTTGGCTGTAGAACTCCTCTTTCTCCTTTTACTACTCATTTCACTTGGTTGAAAAATCAATCTTATTTTTCCTTCTTCAACTTGACATGTTAATGTGTTCTTAGCAATATTTGTTAGCAATAGATAATACTGAGGTTGGGGGAGGGGTGGAATCAATATTCTACAAAATTTTACCCATAATTGTATATTGTTACTTTATAAATTTTATATGAAAGAAAAATAACATTTCTAAATAGTAAATATAACCATGCACATAGATAACTCATAACACCATTATTTTTTAACTAGGGAAACCTTGGCCAAGGGAAAACCTCGGTGGGAATGATACCCACTAGATGAATCACTAAACAATAGGATCTTGTTAAGGATATTAACTCTATTAGGAGTATATAAAATACATATAGTGTCTTGAGTCCCTATTAGGAGACTAAGCATTGTTAGAAGCCTCAACCCTATTAGGAGTTGGTAGAACAAATACAATGTATGCAAGAAGAGCCCACTACCCTAACATGCAATAATACAATTCAGTTCTTCACATGATAAGTATATATAAAATACTTGCTTTCCTATTGTAACCCACACTTTATCTAATCAAACATCATATCTCACATCACATAAGGTTTTCATATTGGTTTCAATCACAATTATATCATCTCACAACTTCACAATGCTTCACATATTCCACACTAACTGCACAATATAAAATCTTTACTTATACCTTGCAAAATCACAAAAACTCTACTAAGTCAGCCTTCATGTGTTCACACACTTGACATAATATAAAATAACTTATGGATTAATATTCACATAGTCAACTCATCATAACTTAGTAATTATTTTGTAACCAAAATAATTCCTCAAGCTGTACAACTTTATTTACTGATTGATATGCTTTGTTCTACTTTATTAAATACCTGCACTAGTATTTTAATCATATCTTGCACCATACAATTCGTACACATATGGGCACTTAACCAAATCATCATGATAGTGTCAAAAATATTTTTTCAACTATTCATAAGCGAAATCTAAATGAGTCATCCATACTCTTAAGACCTATTCTTTGTACTACTACAAATTGTCTAACAATTAGATAATTTTCTAACACTAAATGCATAAATGAAATACTAAATACATGTTACCATAAATGAGAACCATCAAGACATATATTTGACCATATTTCCAACAATCTCCCCCTTTGTCATTAAGGGTAACATTTGGGAAAATTGGCTAAGTTCCAAAATGATGTCATACATAACAATAACAAAAGTAAAATAACTATGAAAAATGCCTTCAAAACATAACATTTTTATTCATTTTTTGATCGATTATACATTCCTTATCTCTCATTTATATTGATACATACATAATCTTCCCATTACATATACATTTAAATCTATACAATTTTCTCTACATAATACTCCCCCTTTGACATCAATGAAAAATGTGTCAAAACTATATCAAAAACTTGCTGCCTGTTGATGATAAACTTGTCATTTTTGATATATAGTCTGAAAAATCAAGCTTCAGCCTATCTAAGTCCTTCAATTTACCTTGAACTATATTTGATATACTAATGAGTTACCAAAGTGCATACGATGCCACTTCAACTGTGCTCAAGTCAGTATAAGCAAATTTGTCATAGGATGTCTTTGTTGCCAGACATTCCTCCAACTACCTCTACAAAATGACAATTTTGGGTGTCAAATATTCTCTGAGAATAGAGAATATCTTTGTTACCTTGTCCTTGTTAGACTCAATGCGTTTGATAGCATTATGAATCTTCTTAATTTTGATCGTAGAATCTTCAATTCTGACCTTTGGTTGCTACAATCTGGTAGTGAGTGTCTAAAGCTCACTCATATGGCCTTTGATCTTTGCATCAAAATATGATAAGTAATTGTAAGAAATTATACATCATCCATAAAACTAATTACCATCAACTAAGCTCTTCCTTAGCTCCTTTATACATATACCTAAGGTTTTCATGTCGTTCCTAATATTTGTTCATACTATGTCAAATAATGATGCATCATGTTGTGTCTGTACTTGCAAACATCATGTTGTGTCTATGCTTGCACTACTGCTACTTCAACTAAGGTTGTGAATTCCTTATCAAAATTCTTCACCAAATCTTTTTCCATAACTTCGAAGTCTATATTTTCTACAACTATAGAAATTATCTTTTGCATTCATTCGAAAACTTTAGCAAGAGTCTTCTCCAAAGACTTAAAAGATTTGTTTTTCTCAAACAACTTGCTCAAGGTGCCCATCAATTCTTTCTGATCTTCATCATAAGAATAAATAGGTACTACTACTAATGTTCCAACTAGTGATACTATTGAAGGTACAATAGCTTTTCCTTCCTCTACTTTCTTCTTTTACTAAGCCTCTTTCCTTACATCCTCTTCTTTCTTCTTCTTCTCCTCTTATGCTTTCTTTTTCTCCTCCTCTTCTTATTTCCTTTTCTTTTCATCTTCTACTTTTCTATTCCTTTCTTTTGATTCTTGTTTCCTATTAGTTTTTCCTTCTTCTTTTCTTCTTCATCATCATTTGAGCTAATGTATGTAGTAATATTACTAACAATAGATTGACCAAATACCATAAAGGGATTTTCTTTGACATATATTGTTATGTGCATACTATCCACTTGCATGGATTTAGTACCCATAACAATGTGGGGTGGTGAAAGTGCCTAATGTGTCTCCTCTTCATCTTCTTCTATCTATAAATATACTAGACTATCAGCTTTGGTCTACGCACTCACCTTAGGTACTGAGGACATATATTTTACTATAGCCTCCTTTATCTCTTTCCTAACATCCTCATTATTTCCATCAGAAGAATTTCTCTTCTTTTGTTCCTTAGCAAGGGCTCAATACCCTTCAAAACTCTATTTGATTATTCTTTTGATCCAACATCACATAGCTTGTTTATAGATGTGATCCTCATGTTTAGATCTTCCTCTAAAACTCTTTTCTTCCTATTTACCAACCTATTGTATAGATCTTCAAGAATCTTATTTTTTATATTCTTAAACCTTTTATTCTTCAAAATCATATTTCTTATAACATCATTCTCTAACTATCTTCTATCCATATTATTTTACATATTGTAAAATTTATTCAACTGAACAAAATTACCATCATTAATAATTTGCATATTCAAATTTTCTAGCTTAGGTTTCCATGCTTTCTTGCCTGCTACTATCCTTGCTTCTTGCACATCTTGTTCAACAAGTTTATCTTTAGCACCATTTTTTGAACTCTTAGAATTGCTTATTTGAATGCTCTTTCTCCTCTTTCTAGGTCCACTAGCACTTTTCTTGACCCTTTTCTTCACTTGTGGTGTAGGTTCATGCTTAATCTTAACCAATCTATTAGAATTCCTGTAGTGCCTCTCCCATTTAACTTTTGTAAGTCATCCTGATGGATAAAACCTTGTTGATCTCTCTTTCAAAAGGAATCATGATTGTGACCATGAGTGGTATACATCATTGAGGTGATTCAATTTATGTTCTGTATCAGTTGCTTTGATTAGTATCATAGATGTTAGATTACTATTCTATTTAGTTGATCATATTGCATGATGATGCCATTTTGAGATGACAGTATGTTTTATGATGATATTTGGTTATCCAATATTTGGACATATCTCTGATTATGTTATGTGATGGATTTAATGCTATGGTTATTTACTTCTTTCTTGCTTCATTATGCTATATGCGAACATGAGTGATGTAAATGGACTATTTTGGTATAATTGAATAAATGGTTAAATTAGTCATTTAATATATTTATTTCTTTAGCTATGTTATTATATGCAATTGCACTTGATTGTGTTGTTTAGTGTGTAGGATTTATATCCTTGGCAGTGACATATAGAGTTAGTGATTGAGCCACTCATATTTTACCAATGTCATACCTATATGGTTGATGTATCCTTAATTAATTGTTTAAATTAAACCTTTTGATGATTATTAAGTCCAAACTCATTTGCATTATGTGATTAGACTAGTAAGCGTGTCTATACATTTAGAGTTTCACATTGCCATGAAAGTTAAGGAAATTTTTGTGTTTTTGGATTTTTGGGCTTTTTAATTGATCTATTTTAATTTTTGGTAGCTTTTCCATAGATGAATTCCTATTTCTAGGAATAGCCTATTTTCATTTGGGTCAACTTGGGGTTTAACTAGTTTTGTTAGTTATTTGCCCTAATTGATTATTCACTCGAAAAGTGAATAAGTATCCAAAAAAGAATTTAATTCCTCACTTCTCACTTTTGAATTAGAAAGTTTGAGAGTAAAACACAAAATCCTCTTCATAAGGATTTACTATTCTATTCATTGTGGGAGTTGCGGGCATGGGATTGTCATGAGGTTGAGCTCATTGGATCTAGCTTGGGGAGACCTTGGATTGCCACAATTTCTAGCTACTTCTATAGGGTTTTTATTCTATGGTTCAGATTTCCATTTTGCCCTTTTGGTTGTGAGATAGGGCTCTCCTGTTTTATTGTTTCAGCTCTATTTTTGCTTCTATTTTTGTAGCCATTTGTTAGGAGGTTGAGAACTAATGTTTTCTTTCATTTTTTTATGCTAGCTCTACTTGGTTGGGTAGGTATGAGCATTTCCCTATTTTTCAGGTTGAGGGTTTGGGGTTTTGCATTGTTATGCTAGCTAGTTTTCCATATGGACTCCAAACCCAAATTTTATTTGATATTTGTGGCTTTTATGCCTTAAGACCAAATGGGTTTTAATTTCAAAGTTTTTGATTTTTAAGGTTTTTGACTCGATTTGCGTACTACCCAATTTTCTTAGGTTTTCTCGGCATGATGTTTGTCATGGACTTGGATTATCCATAGGATTTTAGTCAAACCATTTTTTCATTTTTATGTTTGTATTGAGATGCATGCTGCATCCATACTCCCAACTTTGTGATTGGTTGAGTCATTTTATACTTGGTGTTATTGTTTTGTGGACACTAGGATTCGTGTAGAATCCATACTTTCGAATTGAGGTTGATTGAGTGAGTTCATGATGTTTGGTCTTGTTGCATCATTGGGATTCATGCATAATCCATCCTCCTAGATTGAGGCTGGTCAAGTGAGTTCATGGTTTATGGTTTTATTATTTCTTGGAATTCATGTAGAATCCATCCTCTTGAGTTATTTTTGGTTGAGTGATATTTTACTTATGTTCTTATCTAGTCTTTCTGTTATGATCTTCTTGATGGTGGTGTGGTACACATTCATACGTGCATGCACATTTTTTGAGTGACTTGCAAGTCGTAAATTTTTGTGATATTTCTAGAAGCTATGATCATTAGGATTGGGTTGGGAATATTCATGCCTAAGAGCACTCATCATTGGATGACCATGGGTAGGGTAGGGTAGCATATGGAGGGGGCTTCTATCCTATAGACTGGTGATCATTATGCCTAGAGGGGTGGTAGAGGAATTTTTAATTAAGTGATAGATAAATAAAATGTGTGAGTGGTAATAAAATTTAAGATAATTAAAATTGGACTATGTGCCTTCTATTGGGAAGAGCAACTACCAAACTAGCTTGGGTTTGTCAATGTCAAGTGACTCTCCATAATATCAGCCCCTACATAGTAAACCATTGAGTGTCTGACCAGGACCTATTGTACTTGCATTGTTCATGTTCTTGGTTTCTATCATCATACTATCTAGCATGAGTATTAGCCATAGACATTGTGCTTTTTGTGTGTGTTTGTGGTTGGATCATTATCTCCATAAGCACAATTGGTGCAGACCTATAAGTTTCACATTGTTGGGAAGTGTAGCTACCAATACCACTACTAGGGATTGGTGTACAAAATCAATTTTTGCCCTAGTGTGACCATTGTTGGATGTTTTCACTTGATACTTCAGGTTCTAGAGTATGCTTTTCATTAGAATGCTTGGGTGTCATGTTTAGATGATGCTAGTTTATTTGATGCATTCCTACATTATGATGTTTAGCATATGATTAGATGATGTGAATTGCTTCGTTGGTGTACCTGTTGCTTATTGGTTTAGTATTTTAGATTTTCTATTTGTATGATGTTTAGCATATGGTAGATGATGTGGTTGATTATTGGATTATCTTATGCTTTACTTCTAACATGTTAGGTTCCCTTATTTTTATGTTGTAGCATGTTTTAGTAGTGATGTCCTTATAAGATAGCTCTGATGATCTGGTTGATAGTCTCGGATGTTATGTACGGGTGATGGCTAAGATCCATGATTGTTTTATGATGCTATTGATGGTTGGAAGGAATCACATACTTAGTTTGGTTGTTCAATTATTGCAATGTTATTTCTATACATTGCGATGTTGCTTCTATACACTGCAATATTACTTTCAGTATGTCCTTTTTACTGCGATGGTTTAGATGAATAGATGTTCCTCTTTATTGTTTCATGGCATCTTGTTGTTTATGCATTGAGTGTTCACTGCTTGATTTATGTGGATCTAATACTCCTTGGTGTGGAGGAAACTAGTTTCCTATCTTTTTACCTTTATGTTTCTAGCTTGCTGATTTATATGCGTGAACTTGCACTTTCTCACATGAGAATGCGAATGTTCACATGGTGTGTTGGGTTTCCTCACATGTTCTTTAGCACATTCTCACATCAAACCCCACACTAGTTTGGGTGTTTTGGATGCTAGGCCAAGCATGTCCTTATGTGAGATGGTGTTTCCTCATGTGGCTTAGGGGACTTTCTCGTGCAAGATTGTCAGTTATTCTCTCGCACAAAAAATAGGGGGCTATCTACTATTCTTAAAAGAGTGCAACTTAGGTTTTTGAGTATCCTTTAGGATTTCTTGTGGTTACATGATTTGATAGATGTTAGAAAAAGTGATTGAAATGATAAAATATAATAAAATGAAATAGCATGAAATAATAGATTTAATCCAAGAGAGCAAGAAGAGTTTTACCATACAAATGATGCAAGATCAATGGAGCAATACCAAAGATAAGCAACACAAGAGACAAGGATTTTATAAGGGGAAAGCAAAGAAAACCCCTTGTGAGTATTATGAATGAGGAAAAAGCCTAAGAATGAGAAAGAGAGAGAGAAGAAATGCAGTAAAATAGCTCATTTACAATAGCATCAAAAATTTGATGTGAATAATGAAAACTAGATGAAAATGTGAGAGAGAAGCACATCTTTTAAAGAGATGAGAAAGGAGTTGAATGTCTTTGCATATGTAACTCCCATTTCTATGAATGCCACATTCATAAAAGGTGTGTGCAAAGTATCAAGTTCCTCTTAAGGAGGAACATCTATTTTCCTTATTAAAGGAAATACAAAAAAGAGTTGTCCTCACAAGTGGACAATAGGACAAGAATGACATGTCCTTTATATGTGGACTAGAGGACAAATAAATAATACATAAGGGATACCTTGGTTTATCCCAATAAATAAATAAATACAATCAAGGAAAGATTATTAATTCTAACACCCCCCTTTAATCTTTACTTGAGGAGATGTTGTCAAAACCAATTTACAATATTACAACTTAATTTTTTGAAATATCTTCATTGTGTAAGAGGTCTCTTATCATCATGGGTACATCATTGGAGAGCCAAGAGAAGTTGATAATTCTTCAAGTGTGTTACATCTTCAAGTGGATTCATGTGGCATAGAATTTGTACAACAAATAATGATATCTTGTATGTGTCTTGATGGATTACCTGAAACATAGAAACAAAAACAACTATCCACAAAGATAATTTCATCTTATATTCAAGTTAGAAACTTTTTATGTATAAGTAAATTCTCATAGAGTAAATATAAGTGTAACTTGGTACCACAAATAAATCAAGACAAATCATATTTTGCAAAGAACAAATAAGTTATCAAAATTTTCAAGAAAAGACCATAGAAAAGGCTAGCTAATGAATCCAATATCAACAATGCTTCAATCACATCGATATAGACAGTCCACTAATAAGTCATTTTACTGCAAGTTAATGGGTGATCAATCCATAACCTGCATGACTCATGATTTAAGCAAAGAAGTATATATAACATTATATGACATATTTTCAAAGATGTGAAAGGGAAGAAGTATGAGTATTAACAATTGACTGCTTTCAAATAAGAGTAAAATGCCTTCAAGATGGGTCAAATTAACTAAAATTGGAGGGAAACTCCAATAATAAATGATATTAACCATAAAGTGCCAATATGGCAATAGAATGATGCTAAAAAAGCATAAACTGCACTTATATGCCAATTAGTAGAACAAAATAAATGTTGAAGGCAATAGTGTATAATAACTCATAATCCCAAGGAATAAGAAAAATAAATAAAATAAATTTACTTATGTGAAATAAAGAATGCACTCATATTTGATAAGTCACAAGAGACACAATAATTT
The DNA here is from genome assembly GCA_028749045.1 of Cupressus sempervirens. Taxonomy (NCBI): domain Eukaryota; kingdom Viridiplantae; phylum Streptophyta; class Pinopsida; order Cupressales; family Cupressaceae; genus Cupressus; species Cupressus sempervirens. Next base: position 596,052,471 of record CM053788.1, on the reverse strand, counting down.
GTATATTTATCAGAATATATATGTGGGCCTCCATATATACACATGAATAAATATACCTAAACTATCATGGTATGAAGTCATGCAAATAGAATTAAGATCATATATAAAACATAATTTCTAGGCAACATACTAAAGATAAATGCCAAAGATGATGAAAGAGAATTATTAACATCAAACAATATTTGCAGTAATTAATCCTCCTAGGTTGAAGTCTACCCATTCTAAAAATTGATCTCTTTTACTAAGTACTTTTTGAAACCATTTATTTTTTCTCTTAACAAATTTATCACTAAAGGAAGAGTCATGATGTATGAATGCATCATTTGTTTCAACATTAGCATTATTACCATTATCAATATTAGCATTATTACCATGATCTATAAATGCATCATTACCATTACCATTGTAAGAAAGAATAGGAGGAATAAAGGTAGAATAGGAATGCTCTGATACCATGTTAGAAAAAGTGATTGAAATGATAAAATATAATAAAATGAAATAGAATGAAATAATAGATTTAATTCAAGAGAGCAAGAAGATTTTTACCATACAAATGATACAAGATCAATGGAGCAATACCAAAGATAAGCAACACAAGAGACAAGGATTTGATAAGGGGAAATAAAAGAAAACCCCTTGTGAGTATTATGAATGAGGCAAAAGCCTAAGAATGAGAAAGAGAGAGAGAAGAAATGCAGTAAAATAGCTCATTTACAATAGCATCAAAAACTTGATGTGAATAATGGAGACTAGATGAAAATGTGAGAGAGAAGCACCTCTTTTAAAGAGATGAGAAAGGAGTTGCATGTCTTTGCATGTGTAACTCCCATTTCTATGAATGCCACATTCATAAAAGGTGTGTGCAAAGTGTCAAGTTCCTCTTAAGGAGGAACATCTATTTTCCTTATTAAAGGAAATAAAAAAAAGAGTTGTCCTCACAAGTGGACAATAGGACAAGAATGACATGTCCTTTACATGTGGACTAGAGGACAAATAAATAATACATAAGAGATACCTTGGTTTATCTCAATAAATAAATAAATACAACCAAGGAAAGATTATTAATTCTAACACCCCCCTTTAATCTTTACTTGGGCCCCCATATATACACATGAATAAATATACCTAAACTATCATGGTATGAAATCATGCAAATAGAATTAAGATCATATATAGAACATAATTTCTAGGCAACATACTAAAGAGAAATGCCAAAGATGATGAAAGAGAATTATTAACATCAAACAATATTTGCAGTAATTAATCCTCTTAGGTTGAAGTCTACCCATTCTAAAAATTGATCTCTTTTACTAAGTACTTTTTGAAACCATTTATTTTTTCTCTTAACAAATTTATCACTAAAGGAAGAGTCATGATGTATGAATGCATCATTTGTTTTAACATTAGCATTATTACCATTATCAATATTAGCATTATTACTATGATCTATAAATGCATCATTACCATTACCATTGTAAGAAAGAATAGGAGGAATAAAGGTAGATATATGAGAAGTAGGGTTTAGAGAAAGAGGTTGGTCCTCCACTAACACAATTCTGCTTCCATGAACTTGTTCATTTTGAGCATTAGAAGAATCATGCATGCTATTTCCTGCAAGACAAACATTTCGTGCTATGTGCACTTTGTTACTAATAGGATTATAAGCTTGATAACCTTTGGTATTTTGCATGTTTTCACTCATGCACTTTGTACATGTCATCTTAGATAAAGAAATAGGAGGTAAATTTTCAACTGTATTAGATGAGATATACTCATTTTTCAAATGAGCAAGCCTTTCATGTTCCATATTAAAAGTAATATCTTTGTGCAAAGAGTGTCTAGAAGAGGTGAACCCAAAAAATTTAAATAAGTTATCATGGCCTAACTTAGCATTAGCAACAACTTCATTAGTGTTAGGATCAATAACAGAGCACATGTCCCTATGAAACTCAACTTTATAATTTTGACATAATTTTATAACAGAAAGAAGATTGAATTTCAACTCAGGAACATAAAGGACATCATGTAATTTTCCATTTGGAATACTAACATTACCAAATCTTTCAACTTTGCAACTATGATTATCAGCTAATTGAATTGAAATATTAGAAGGATCGGGTTTTAAATAATCAAACACTTCTTTATGAAAAGTAACATGTTGAGATGCACCAGTATCAATAATCCATTCTAAATTTTTAAGAACATTGTAACTAACAATAAAAGCATGACGAGATGGATGAGAGTTTCGATTATTGTTATTGATAAGTTGCTTATCTTTTTGTTTTTTAAAACAATTATTAGTTACATGACCATCTTTCCCACGATAAGTACAATGAGATTTTTTATTAGATTGATTAGGATGAGTATTATTACGATGAGTGTTTGGATGATTATTGTGATTATTATTATTATAAGTATTGAAAGAATCATTATTAGAAGATTTAAAATTCTGATTTTGACTTTTAGACACAAAAGCATGTTCATTTGATCTAAGAGTACCAAATTGTAACAACTTAGCTTCCTCTTGACGTAACAAATTTTGAAAAATACTATAAGTTAATTGAGTAGAAAAAGTAGGATTAGCAAGTTGAGAATGAATATTATTAATAAATTGTTGAAATTGTCTAGGAAGAAATTTCTTTAAAATAATGGTAATTAATCTAATATCAGTGAGAGTAACACCTAATCCAATTAGTTGACTTTTAATATAATCAAATTTAAGTAAAAATTCATCCATAGATTTGAAATCAATATACTTTAAGTCTTCCAAATTGTCTTGCAATTGAATCTTGTGTGATTCAGATGGCCTGTCATACATTTGCTTTAAAATATCCCAAGCTTCATGGGCATTAGTGCAATGAGAAATCAGAACATATAAATCTAGGTTAAGAGATATACCAATGAGGCCAAGGGCTTCCTCATTTTTAGTATTCCATGCATTTTTTTCATCTTGTGTAGCTGAGGTACCAGGAACTATAGAAGGGTCAGTAGAAACATCTAAAATATGCTTAAAACAAAATATAAACGAAAGATGAGTTTTTCAAGCATGATAGTTTGAGTTATTTAACTTGATTTCTGAAATTAAAGTCGACATGATTTTAAAAATTACGTTTAAAATTTAAATAATAGATTTGAAATAAAAAAGTGAGACTTATTATCCACAAGAATGGTAAATAATTATTAAGAGATTTAGAGAGTCAAAATTAAAAACTAAAATGTTCCCTGCAAAACCACTGGTCAGATTGAAGAAATAGGAAAAATAAAAATTTGAAAAACTTAAAAAATGTGTTACACACAGAGAGCGATAAATTTTTTAATTTAAATCTATTTTCAATAAAATTTAAAGGGTTTTTTAAATTTTTATGTCTTCTAAATGCTGTTCAAATTTCAGCCAAACCCAGATCACAGATTGAGAGATATCATAAAAAATACAAACTGTTGTCTTAAAACTTGAAAAACAAATAATACTGCACATATAGTACAATAAATTTTGCAATACTATTCTGATACAAATGAAATTTAAAGGGTTTTTCATTTTTATGTTTTCTAAATGTTGTTAAAATTTCAACCAAACCTAGATCATAGATTATGAGATATAAGAAAAATACGAATTGCTGAATTTTCCTTTCTAAAACAAAAAACAGAAAAAAAATTTGAATTTCAAAAAACTTAAAAAGCTTCCAACAGAAATAGGGTTAGATATAATAAAAAAAATTAAAAAATAAAGAATCTTTTGGCAGCAAGCCTTCGAAAGGAGGTTAGAAAAAATAAAAAATGAAGAACTCTTTGGCGGTAAACCTTCCAAAGAGGGTTAAAAAAATTTGAAGATTGAATAAAAAACCTGCAAAAAAGATAGATATGAATTTTTTTCTTCACTTCTCCTCTCAACAAAGTTCTCCAATATGGTAACCTTCACAAAAGCTCAAAACAAGGATTAGAAAGCTCTGATACCATGTTAGAAAAAAGTGATTGAAATGATAAAATATAATAAAATGAAATAGCATGAAATAATAGATTTAATCCAAGAGAGCAAGAAGAGTTTTACCATACAAATGATACAAGATCAATGGAGCAATACCAAAGATAAGCAACACAAGAGACAAGGATTTGATAAGGGGAAAGCAAAGAAAACCCCTTGTGAGTATTATGAATGAGGCAAAAGCCTAAGAATGAGAAAGAGAGAGAAGAAATGCAGCAAAATAGCTCATTTACAATAGCATCAAAAACTTGATGTAAATAATGGAGACTATATGAAAATGTGAGAGAGAAGCACCTCTTTTAAAGAGATGAGAAAGGAGTTGCATGTCTTTGCATGTGTAACTCCCATTTCTATGAATGCCACATTCATAAAAGGTGTGTGCAAAGTGTCAAGTTCCTCTTAAGGAGGAATATCTATTTTTCTTATTAAAGGAAATACAAAAAAGAGTTGTCCTCACAAGTGGACAATAGGACAAGAATGACATTTCCTTTACATGTGGACTAGAGGACAAATAAATAATACATAAGGGATACCTTGGTTTATCCCAATAAATAAATAAATACAACCAAGGAAAGATTATTAATTCTAACAATAGATTAGAGATTTTGTGTTCTAATGTCATCTTTTGTTTTTGTTCTTGAGTTTGTGTGTGTCAGTTCGGTAGTGGTGTTTGGAGATTTTTTGGTTGCTAGGATTGTGGTTAAGTCTTCCATTACAATCTTTGTGATCCCTATATGATGTTGACATGTGCATTCATACTTGTGAAAAAAAAATCTTGGCTTGTGTTGAATCCTCATTCCAAGGATCTCGAGGTGGGGCATTACATCTAGTATCAGAGCCCATGTTCAAACATTGGGATCTTTGTATTTATGTTTCCCATATGGTTGGTGCTACATTGTGTGAGTGTGAGTTTCTTGGTGAGAGCTTTTGATCTTTGTTGCTTTGATATCTACTTGGGATGGACTTTCTTGTCCAATAGATGTGACTAGATTAGTGTGAGGAGAAGCAAGTGAGTCTTCCTAGTTTTGTAGGTGGAATTGATGTGCTTTATTGGTTGGTTGGTTGCATGTGTGATCCTATTGGATTGAGCCACTAATTAGTTTCCATGTGTTGACCTTGAGTGCCTTCTTTTTGTTTCTCCTTATAGAATAAGGTGCTTTATTCCCTGTTTTCTCCCAATTGCAAGCAAATAAATGAATCTTATTTGTGCTTCTACATTTTTTCATTACAGTAATGAAATGGTTCCCTTCTTTGAAAAATAAGTGTTTATTGTGAATCATTGCAATTAAGTAGGTGTTGTATTAAGATATTTAGGGTCAATGACTTAAGTCCCTAATCTGAGTAATTCATAAGGTTATTGAAATTGTATTAAATTGATGGATATCTACATGTTGCATTGCATGGAAAAATAATTAAGAAAATTATTTTACTCTACATATACATGGGGTTATTGGTGGTATATTGCTTAATGTGTGTGAGTGTGTTCTCTAACACTATTAGAAAATATATCCCTTAGCTTTGTGTGGTGATTTATCCCTCTTGTGTGACTATCCTTACTCATCAAATTTAATGTGATTTTATTAATGCCTTATTTTATTTGGTTGGAGGTAGTTTCCTTATGTTGTTGGGCTAGCATTGGTTTTCAGTATTTTCCTCTCTTGGAATAGTCATCAAATTTTATCTATCACTCTCTTTGTGGCTATTGTCACAGTTGAATTATTGTTGAAATGAGCTCTTTTCTAATTTATTTTTGGAGTTGAAGATTCCCTCATTTGGGCTTTTTGATCATGGTTCATGATGACTATTATGAATTTGTTTTACTGCTACCCAGTTGTCTGTTGTGACTCTATCAAGTTCATCTCAAACCTCTAGTACTATGTATAAGGGATAATCTCATAGAGAACATGCTAGTGTGCTTGTAGTAGATGTAAAGTTTTTAGTATAATTGGATAATTTAAATGGCAATTAAAAATAATGATTTTCTAGAAATAAATTTGAAAAGATAGGTATTTGTTATATGGAAAGTGACTCTTGAACCCTTGCTTTGAAAACCTTTCAATTTTATTATGCATTAGTGCTTATGTTATGTTTAATTAATGAAATTATGAAAGAAAGGTAATGATGGTTTCAATGTGTTAATTACCTTTCTTTTCATGTCTTATGTCATTTTTGTCTTGTGTGCTCTTTGGTTGTTTTGACATTTTATCCATTGCTTGTCTTGCTAACCGAGACAATCTAAGTTGCCTATGATGTTTCATCTTGAGTGGTGATTAAAATTCTTAGGTTTTAGGACTCTCTAAGCTCCATAATATCATAGGCCTTGTCAATATCTTTTTGATACTTTTTGAATGGAGTCAATCGGAGTTCGGACATGAAAGTTATGGCCTCCAGAGTGAAGGCAATTTTTGTGTTGATTTGAAATTTTGCACGAGAATCTGGTGATCATGCACTTTCTCACCTAGTTCATTGCACTATCTTGCTTGGTTTGATGAGAAAATTCACACAAGAATCTATTTATACAAAATTTTTCCTAGGAAACAACAAGTAACTCTTTAGCACTTTCGAAGATGCAGATCAATGTTCCAAGTACCCTTTATTGACTAGAGGCCAATTTAATCATGACACATCACATTTATGGCTGTTGGAGAAGTTTAACCCATCATATTATTCTTAGGGAGGTGTTAAAAAAACCCTCATAATCTACTAGGTATGTGTTGGGATTAATGCTTGGGTTTGTGTGTTTCCTAGAGCACCGACCTACCCTTGTGAGGTGAAGTGTGGTTTGTGAGCATTCCATGTTTGTGGTGGATGTTGCCTTGTCATTTGAGAGTGACCCAATCTTTTGATGAGTCTAGATATACATTTTGGATGTTGACTTTGGTGCATCTCTGTATCCTTTTCTCTCTTGAGAAAGTAGGCTAGTGTAGTTATGCCATTAGCCTAGTTAGTGTTGTTGGAGTATGTTGGTGGTTGGTGGAATTGTGAGTTTTCCTTAACTCATCTTGGTTTAATTTAGTGAAGAGGTTAAGAGAGACTCCCTCTTAGTCCTAAAATTATATAGTTTCTTTCTCCCTAAGCTTATTTCTTCAAGAGGATTGTCTAAGTTGAGTTTTCTCATTGACCGTTGACTTGAGGCTAGAGATTGATTTTAGTGATAGGTTGGGTGTGGTATTTCTAGTATGGTGGTAGAGGGACATGGTATCATTGGACACATGTTACCATCTTATGAGTTGGTATGTAGATACTACATGGTTTTTTCCACTATTGAATTCTTTGCAACCTTGTGGAAAGGTGATACCTTGTCTGGTTGGGTTATGTAACCCTAGTTCTTAGTGATAGTTGAGCTTTTGTATCATAAAGACTAAGTTCTCCTATGCATGATGGTTAGTAGTGATGAGTATCCTTTGGTGTGTTCTTTTTTTGTAAACTATCCTCCTCTTTGCTCAAAGGGTGAGTTTATGTGGATTCAAGGATGCTCATGTGTGACATGATAGTATTCTTGGGAATTTGGGATGGTTATCCCTCATGATTCTAACTCTTGTTGGAAGTGTGTAGTGTTTTGACCTAGTTTTGTAGTCACGTGGTAGGTGCATGTCATAGTTGGGCACCTCTTGACAAGGTAGAGTGGGTTTTTCCTTACCTTGTATTGTTGACTTTATGGATGGATGGGTTTTTCCTAGTGTATAGAAGGTTCCTTATTAGAGGACCTTGTGTTAGTGTGACACCTTTTCTCTTGCAGTTAACCTGTTTGGGGGTTGATGTAATGGTATGAGAATGTTGGAGTGATTTGGATGGACTTTTGAATAAGTAAGTGAATCATTTCAATTGCTCAATTTTGATTTTTCACTTGATGTGTTTTGGTTTCCATTCTTGGATTGTAGGCTTCCAGGAGTAAGCCTAGTCTTTGGGGGAGATGATGTAGTGCCTCTCCCATTTAAATTTTGTAAGTCATACTGATGGATGCAACCTTGTTGATCTCTCTTTGAGAAGGGATCATGATTGTGACCATGAGTGGTATACACTGTTGAGGTGATTGGATTTAACTTCTGTATCAATTACTTTGATAATGCTTTGCTTGATTTTTGATATTATGATATGATTTATGGTTCACTAAGGTTTGTGCTAGTGGTTACTAGGATCAATGTGGTATCATGATGTTAGTCCATGATTACCCTAAGATGTGTGTAGAGATTGGATTATGTACTATTACTGTACTACACTAGAGTAGGTTCTTGTAGTGGTGATTAGTCATGTTTATCACTGTGTTTGCTTATATGTTTAAAGTGCCTTTTATTGCTATTTTTACAACTATTATTAAATGCTTAAATGGTTAGAAATGGATTATCCATGTTGGATTCATTGGTTGTGTGCTACAGATATTTACCTTGATATATTTTGATTTGAGAGATATTTTGTTACTCATGTTATGTTTTGCATTTGAGATGACTTGAGGGTTAGACATTATACTTTGATTTTAGTATCATACATATTAGATTTCTATGTTGTTCAGTTGATCATATTACATGATGATGCCATTTTGAGATGATAGTATGTTTTATGATGATATCTAGTTATCTAGTATTTGGACATGTCTCTAATTATGTTATGTGATGGATTTAATGCTATGGTTATTTACTTCATTCTTGCTTCATTATGCTATATGTGAATGTGAGTGATGTAAATGGACTATTTCAGTATAATTGAATAAATGGTTAAATTATTCATTTAATACATTTATTGTTTTGACTATGTTATTATATGCAATTGCACTTGATCGTGTTGTTTAGTGTGCAGGATTTATATACTTGGCAGTGACATATGGAGTTAGTGATTTAACCATTCATATTAACCTATGTTATACCTATATGGTCAATTTATCCTTAATTAATTGTTTAAATTAAACCTTTTGGTGATTATTAAATTCAAACTCATTTGTATTATGTGATTAGACTAGTGAGCGTGTCTGTACATTTATAGTTTCACATTGTCGTGAAAGTTGTTAAGGAAATTTTTATGTTTTTGATTTATTTTAATTTATAGCAACTTTTCCATAGATGAATTTCTATTTCTAGGACTAGCCTATTTTTTTTTGGGTTGATTCAGGGTTTAACTAGGTTGAGTGGTTATTTTCCCTAATTGATTATTGACACAAAAAGTGAATAAGTATCCAAAAATAAATTTAATTCCTCACTTCTCAATTTTGAATTAGAAAGTTTGAGAGTAAAACTCAAAATCCTCTTCATGAAGATTTACTATTCTATTTGTTGTGGGAGCTATGGGCATGGGATTATCATGAGGTTTAGCTTGTTGGATCTAGCTTGGGGAGACCTTGGATTGTCACAATTTCTGGCTACTTTTGTTGGGTTTTTATTTTATGGTTTAGATTCCCATTCTTCCCTTTTGGCTATGAGGTAGGGATCTCCCATTTTATTGTTTCAGCTCCAATTTTTACTTTTTTTTTGGTAGCCATTTGTTAGGAGGCTAAGAACTAGTATTTCCCTCCATTTTTATATGCTAGCTCTACCTAGTTGGGTAGGCATGAGCATTTCCCTATTTTCAGGTTGAGGGTTTGGGGTTTTGCACCATTATGTTGGCCATTTTTGCACACAAACTCCAAACCTAGATTTTATTTGATATTTGTGACTTTTGTGCCCTAAGACCAAATGGGTTTTAATTTTGAAGTTTTTAAGTTTTGAGGTTTTTCGCCTCGATTTGCATGCTGCCTAGTTTTCTTGAGTTTTCTTGGCATGATGTTGGTCATGGACTTGGATTATCCATACGATGTTAGTCAAACCATTGTTTTACTTTTATATTTGCATTGAGATGAATGTTGCATTTGTACTCCCAACTTTGTGATTGGTTGAGTCATTTTATACCTAGTGTTATGGTTTCTTTTGGACCCTTGTTATTATTTCATGGACACTAGGATTCATGTAGAATCCATACTCCTAGATTGAGGCTAGTTGAGTGAGTTCATGATGTTTGGTCTTATTGCATTATTTGGATTTGTACAGAATCTATCCTCCTAGATTGAGGTTGGTCGAGTGAGTTCATGTTGTATGGTTTTATTATTTCCTAGGATTTGTGTAGAATCTATCCTTCCAAGTAATTTTTAGTTGAGTGATATTTTTCTTGTGTTCTCATCTAGTCCTTGTGTTATGATCTTTGTGATAGTCATGTGCCACACATGAGTACATGCATGTACATTTGTCAAGTGACTTGCAAGTCTTGACTTTCTGTGGTATTTCTAGAAGCCATGATCATTGGGGTTGGGTTGGGAATATGCTTGCCTATGGGCACTCATCATTGGATGGCCATGGATAGTGTAGGGTAGCATATGGAGGGGGCTTCTATCCTACAACTTGGTGATCATTATGCCTAGAGGGTTGGCCAAGGAAGTTTTAATTAAGTGATAACTAAATAAAATATGTGAGTGGTTAAATTTTAAGATAATTAAAACTAGATTGTGTGCCCTTCGTTGGGAAGAGCATTTGCCAAACTAGCTTGGGCTTGTCAGTGCCAAGTGACTCTTTATGATGTTAGCACCTACATAGTAGCCCATTGAGTGTCTGACCAGGACCTCTTGTACTTGCATTGTTTGAGTTTTTGGTTTCAGTCATAATACTATCGAGCATGAGGGTTAGCCATATACATTGTGCTTTTTGTGTGTTTTTGTGGATGGATAATTATCTCCCTCAACACAATGGGTGTGGACCTATGGGTTTGATGTGATTGGGAGGCATAGCTAGCTATACCATTGTTGGGGACTAGTGTACAGAGTCAGTCTTTGCCCTAGGGAAATCATTGCTAGATATTTTCACATGATACTTTGTGTTCTAGAGTATGCTTTCTTGTGATTTATACTTTCATTGTAATGCTTGGGTATCATGTTTAGATGATGCTAGTTTATTTGATGCATTCCTATATTATGATGTTTAGCATATTATTAGATGATGTGAATTGCTTTGTTGGTGTATCTATTACTTATTGGTTTAACATGTTAGATTTTCTATTCATATGATGTTTTGCATATGATAGATGATGTGGTTGATTTTTTGGATATCTTATGCTTTACTTCTAGCATGTTAGATTCCCTTATTCTTATGTTGTAGCACATTTGAGGAGTGACATCCTCATAAGATAGGTCTAATAATTTGGTTTGTAGTTTGGGATGTTAGGCATGGGAGATGACTAGGATCCACGATGGTCTTATGATGCTATTAATGATTGGGAGGAACCGTGTACTTAGTTTTGTTGTCTAGTTATTGTGATGTTATTTTGTACATTGCAATATTATTTCTGTACACTACGATGTTTCTTTTAGTACATCCTTTTTACTACTATGGTTTAGATTGATAGATGTTCCTCTTTCTTGTTTCATGGCATCTTGTTTTTTATGCACTCAAGTGTTTGTTCCTCGAGTTACATGGATTTGGTACTCCCCAGTGTGTAGAAAAATTATTTCCTATTTTACCTTTATGTTTTTGGCTTGTTGATTTGTATCCTTATGCAAACTTGTAGTTTCTTGCACAAGAATGCAAATGTTCACATGGTGTGTTAGGTTTCATTGTGTGGCATTTGGCACTTTCTAATGTAAAACCCCACACTAGTTTGGGTATTTTGGTTGCTGGGCCAAGCATGTCCTTATGTGAGGTGGTGTTTCTTTGCATGGTTCAGTGTACTTTCTTGTGTGAAGAGGTACTTCCTCATGTGAGACTATCAATTGTTATTCTCTCGTACAAAAAATAGGGGGCTCTTTGCTATTTTTTGAAGAATACAACTTGGACTTTTGAGTACCCTTTAGGATTGCTTATGGTTCCATGATTTGATGGATTGGAGATTTTGTGTTTTGATTTCATCTTTGGTTTTTTTTCTTGAGTTTGCATGTGTCAGTTTCATAGTGGCATTTGGAGATTTGTTGGTTGCCAAGATTGTGGTTAACTCTTCTATTGTGATCTTTGTGATTTTTGTATGATGTTCACATGTGCATTCATGCTTGTAAAAAAAAATATCTTGGCTTGAACTGAATCCTTGTTCCAAGGATCTCTAGGTAGGGCATTATACTTCCTTTATATAGAAGGTGCATCCACCTTTGGATGTCTCCTTGTCTATTCATGGGTAGCTCTTATTGGTTGCATTTGCATAATTTCTGCATGAGGTGCAATAGGAGCTTGCACACAAGGTTGTGACCTAGTTACTCCTTCTAAAGGTCCCACCACAACAATGGGAGATGCTGCCAATACTTTAGTTTGACCATTGGCCTTCATCTCTAGTACAATTCCTTTAATCTCATTCAACTCCTCTCTTGTCATGCCAGATTCCTTGAGAATGAAATCTATCTCCTTTTCAATCTTTTTCTTTCTCTCTTTACTATTTAGTTTAGATTGAACTATCCTTGATCTCTAATCATAGGTTCCCCATCTAGGACATTTTCTATCCTACTCAGATTTGAGTATGATCTACACAAACCCTTCAGTTAGCTCTACACTCATCTCATAGCCCATAGGGTTAATGAATTTCACTTTACAAGTGACTGCTTCTATGTAGGTGTTATTAGTCTCCCCCATTAAGCATAAATCATCCTTATACTTTTCCACCATAGAAGGAGTTATCCTATAGCTTAGTTTCATCTTAGATTGGAAACTCTTCATCATTCTGTCTATGTCATTATCTCTAATATTTTTAGGCTTCAATCTATAGCATTGAGTCACTAAATTCATTACGCAATCATTTCTATCCCAATTGATTAATCTAGGAAACTTCTTTGTAATATAGAAATATAAGTGAGTCAATAGGGACTCAAACCTAAAAATTGCACTCTTCATCCTCCTAGTCTTTGCGATGGTGTCCAACAATTGCAATCTAATAATGTCACACAAATTCACTTTCCTTCCTTCAATAGCCATCACATATGCCACATGAAGAAATCCAATAGGTACATAGTTAACCCTTGATCCATGGTTCAACTTGTACCCTAATATTTAACAACTTAACTCCTTTGTTTTGAATAGGTTCAACCTTCATATTTCTTCTGTCAAACTTTATTTTTAAGTTTGTCTCTACCATTTTTTTGACATTCTTCTTATTAATAGGATTACAACCTTTGTTGCTTAATCTTGTGACCTTATGAATCAGGTCATTGTTAATGACAATCGGTGCATCACCTAACCAAAACATACATCATGTACCCTACTTAATATGATTTAGGTCCATTCATGACTATCAATTCCATATAAAACATATACTTCACTAAATTCAACTCCTCAAGGTGCACATACTTAGTTTGTAGGGATAAATCTTGTTACTCAAATCACATAAATCTCTATGAATCTCATCATCACCAATGCTCTCATTCTTATAGTCTATATAACTTTTGATATCTTTTATGTGAAACACATTTTCTAGAACTTGCAAAAATGTGCCTAACAAATCATCCAATAAAGAAACAAAAGGATGTTTCTTGAACTCATACCTTCGTCTATTATTAATATCATACACTCTTTGACTAGCCATAGCTCTATATTTTGTAAATATTGGAGTAAACTAGATTCAATGTTTTGTAAAATACCTAAAATTTGTCATTTAGGGCATTTATGACTTTTGACTTCTCAAACTTTACTTTGCATTTCAATTCATTGTCAAATCACTATTTAATTCACTCAAAAAACTTTACATGAAAAAATGGTACACTCAATCTTTCCTACAATCCTTAAATAATTTCAAATCATACTGCACATTGAATGTGTATATACCACAAACTCAAAATACTATCTCTGTCTACAAGTAACCTTGTTTTCACAATTTTTCATGTTGTGATCATATCAAGACCTGCACACTTGACCATAGCTTCCTCTCTATGTTTTCTACCTTATGCGAATTGCACAACCTCTAACTCACTCTCTAACATCATATCTAACTAACTCATGCTCTGTTTTTGCTAGAACTACTCAATTAGAGTAAGATGAGCCACAAACAATCCGTGACTTCAACTTTCCATCAAATGCATCAAAGTACTAATCTTCCAATATTGTATGTGAACTCTTTGGATTAAAAGCTTTCACAATGCTTCCTTGAACTCATCAACATGTTCCTTAACTTCTTTGTTTTGACTATTATCACTACCATTCTCATTCCTTCTATTTTCTTTGTTGTTGTTCCTTTTGTGATTAGGATTCCTATTAAGGTTTCTTCTGTCCATTCTATAGAATTTTGCTATGCATCCTAAGTTATTGCATAACTAACATACATGTGTAGTCCTCTTTTGATTGGTTTCATTCCGATTCTTAGGTGCTATATAATTCATTGCAATGTGTCTAGGGTTGTTACACTTGTAACACACAAACTGGTTCTTTTCTCCATTAGATGTCTCTCCATTATTGGATCTATCTTGTGATCTCCCTCTTTCATTACTTTTAGGGTTAGTGTTCCTAGATACTCTACTATTTTCATTATTACCATCAAACTTAGGTTTCTTAAATTCTACTACCTTATGTCCATAACCATGACAATTATAATAGTAGAAATTAGTAATGGGTTTAAAAGACTTACCTGTGCAATCTCTCTTTATGTGTCCAACTTCAACACAAATGAAGCATCTACCTTTGGATTCATGTCTCACTTCCTTGGGTGGTTCATCTTGCATAGGTTTATCAAATTTCTCTAGTTTCTTAGGTTCATTAGGTTTAACTATCAAATCAATTAACTCAACATCCTTTGATACTTTAGTAGATGTGCTTGATTCTACCTAACTTAGATCAAATTCCTTAGGTGATTCAATAACTATAATTGGTTCTCTTCTAATTTCAACTTTCTTGACTCATTTCTCTCCAATTAGATATCCAAGTCTTGTCTTGTCATAAGAAGGTCTTTGATGAAATATCTGCTGACCTATCTTCTCACTACTAGAATAAAGTTTCTCTAATTGTTGTTTAGCTTGTGTCAATTCTCCTTTCACAATAATGTTATATTTCTGTAACTCAGCATGTTCAATCTTGATAGTATCTAATTCAAATATAACTTGACTTAATTGAGATCTAAAATCTGCATTCTTAGTTTACAATCCTGATTCACTAATGCTACCATTTTTCTTAAGACTTAACTTAAGCTCTACTAGTTTTAGTTCATGTTTCAAGATCTCATTTTCCTTCTGAAGATCTCCTACTTCATCATTATCACTAGTTTTCATAATTGATTCCTTGCTAGATTTTAGATCATCAATCTCATCTTTTAGTTTTCTAATGTACACTTTTGCATCTTTGTATCTATCTTTCAAGGTGTTTCTTTCTTTTGTAAGAAGGTCAACCTTCTCAAGAGCTTCTTCAAGATTCTTCTTCAACTATTCCATATTCACTGGGATCTTACTTAAGTTTTTAAGCCTCTTCAAAGTAATTAGACTCTGATACCAATTGTTATAAATAGATAATATTGGTGGGTGGGGGGGGGGGGTGTGTAAATGAGTATTCTACAAACTTTTCCCACAACTTTATATTGTTAATTACTTTATAACTTACATACAAAAGTAAACTAACAATGTTGAATAGTAAATATAACCATGCACATAGATAACTCATAACACCATTATTTGTTAACTAGGGAAACCCTAGCTAGGGGAAAACCCTAGTGGTGATGATACCCACTAGATGAATCACTAAACAATAGGATCCTATTAAGGATATTGACTCTGTTAGGAGTCTATGAAATACATTTAGTGTCTTGAGTCCATGTTAGGAGACTAGTCCTTGTTAGAAGCCTCAACCCTGTTAGGAGTTGGTAGAAAAAATACAATGTATGCAAGAAGAGCCCATAACCCTAACATGCAATAATATGATTCAGTTCTTCACAAGATAGGTATACATACAATACTTGATTTCCTACTATAACTCACACTTGCTCTAATCAAATATCAGATCTTGCATCACATAAGGCTTGAATAATGGTTTGCATCACAATTATACCATCTCATGACTTCACACTGCTTCACATATTCCACACTAACTGTGCAATATAAGATCTTTACTTATACCTTGCACAATCAAAAAAATCTACTTAGTTGGCCTTCATGTGTTCACACACTTGACATAATATAAAATAAATTATGGATTAATATCCACATAGTCAGCTCATCATAACTGAATAACTATTTTGTAACTAAAATAATTCATCAAGCCATACAACTTTGTTAACTAATATGCTTTATTAAATACCTACACTGGTATTTTAATCATATCTTGCACTGCACAGTCCATACACATCTGTGCACTTAATCACATCATCATGAAAGTGTCATGAACCTTTCCTTAATTTCACATAAGCTAAATCTCAATGAGTCATCCATACCCTTAAGATCTATTCTCTGTACTACTACAAACTATCTAACACTTAGACAATTTTCTAATAATAAATATATAAATGAAATAGTGAATACATGTTGCCATAAAAAACAACTTTCAACCAATAACATAAATTTTTTTCCAACATCTCCTCAAATAGATACTTCCCAATCTTATCATCTTTTGTCATTTAATGAGAATCGCCAATCTTAGGTTTACAATAAAATTCCTTCATATAATGAACTTAGTCACATAGAAAATATAACTTGCATAGAACTTTGTGTCCATCCTTATATTCATTCAATTCCCTTCATCAAATCATTCTTGAATTTATTCATTCATAGATCTCAGAAAAAAATTTGACTCTCACTTCAAACCTTCTTGTATTTTCCAAATTTTAATCAAAAGTTGGCCTTAGATTCTGATTTTCCATACTTGTTCATCCAATAGTCACTTGGTAAACATAAAATTTACTCTAGCAACATAACATTGGGTTAATACTAACTCATCAAGAAATACTATATTTTCCTTCTTTCATTACTAATCACTTAGGAAATAATGTAGTCACTTGGTGAATACAATCTCCCTTTAAAAACCTAGGAATTCGGTTAACCTTGTATCATTCAATTCATTGCAATAATACATGATTGTAAAATAGTCAAACCAATATTACATTACCATTATCTAGCTCATTCAAGTACTCATTGGATACCTTACATATCACTTCTATCTTTATCATACTTAGTTCAAATCATCTTCATCAATCTAATGATATGGTACTTTCCTAAGTTAGCATAATGTCTAGCCAGCTAAGACTTTAATATCAATGACAATATAAAAACACATATGACTCCCTTACATACATTCATAACACTTAGCAACTATTGATCTCCCACTATTAATTACAATATCAATTGGGGCTAACAATCTCCCCCTTTGGCATTGATGGCAACACATTATATAAGATTTTACATTACAAAACATTACATAAGATAAACAAATGTATACATTGACAACAACGTATCTTGTTAGCTCTTTTACTTCAATTTGAAACTTTGTAACTCAGTGTTTATCTTTAGCAGCAACAATTTCTTCAATATCTTCATATTACTCCCTCTCAAAATATTCTCTCTTATTGTAGGTTCACTCTTCTTTCTTCATCTCTGTAGAAATTCTCCTTTGGTAATCTATCTTCCCTTTTTATTTTCATACATGCTTTTCTTATCATTAATCTTCTCCCCCTTTGATTTAGTATATTCTCCCTGTTTGCTGACAATGTCAAAGGTCAATATTGATTTCAACATGACACTTATAAACATTTTTAGTTATCCTTGTACCTTGCATCTAAAATTTAGTTTAATTTCATCATAGTCAACTTCACAACTTTAGAGATACTCCTAAAGTGTGAACACTTTTGCATCAACTCCATATTGTTATAACAATTCATCCATGAATTGATGTGACATGCCTATTTTCTTAGTGAATTTTTGATAGGGACAAGACCCCCAATTTACCTCTTAGATATTCAAAAGAATCCCTAGGTAGTGGCTTAGAGAGTATATCAGAAATTTATTCCTTAGATTTCATATATTCAAGCCCCACTTTCCTCTTTTATACTTTCTCCCTCAAGTAGTGATACTTGATTGATATGTGCCTTTTTTTTGCATGCATCACCAAATTATTTGAGATATTTATGACACTTGTATTATCACAGTAAATAGTGATAGGATTGATTACCTCTTCTTGCATTCCTTCCAACTATTGTTTGATCCATATAATATTTTAAAATTTTATAGTAGCAACAACATATTCAACTTCACCAATAGATTTTGTAATACAACTTTTTTTCTTGCTTATCCATGTAGTTAACTCTTCTCCTAAAAAGAAGGCTCCACCACTTGTGATTTTTCTATATGTGTAGACTTTAATATAAAAGTCATCATCTTATTTATACCATAGGCCATAATCTTCAATTCCTTTGAGATACTTGAATATCCTTTTTAGTGTAGTCATGTGTGTTTCCTTTGGATTAGATTAAAATCTTGCAACAATTCCAACAACTAGGGAAATATCTAGTCTACTATGTACAATATACTATATCTTTCCAATCATATATTTGTATAGTGTTTGGTCAACTTCACTAGTACTATCTTCTTTTGATATTTCACTCTAGTCACCATAGGTGCACCAACTAGTTTAGACTCATCCATCCAAAATATTTTCAAGGTTTCTTTCACATATTTATAATGAGTAACATAAATAACTTTCATTTTTTGATGAACTTGTAATCCAATGTTTTTTTAATCTCACCAAACATTGACATTTCAAATTCAATACTCAAATATTTAGAAAAAGTATTCTTCAACATATTATTTCCTCCAAATATCATGTCATCATCAAATACTTCAGCAATAAACATCATATCATCAGCATTATTCTTCATATATAGATTACTATTTTCACTTCTTCTAGAAAATCCAATCTTAATTAGATAAGAGTATAGTCTTTCATACCATTCTATTGGGGCTTGTTTAATTCCATACAATGCATTGTTCAACTTATAGACCATGTTCTTCTTTTTAGTTCAATGAATCTTTCAAGCTATTCAATATAGACTTCCTCTTCAAGTAATTCATTAAGAAATGTAGATTTTACATCCATTTGATAAAATTTAAACTTTTTGTATGTAGCATAAGCCAACAATGTTCTTACTCATTCCAATCTTGCCACAAGTGCAAAAATTTCACCATAATCAATTCCTTCTTCTTGTGTATGTCCCTTTCAAACTAATTTTGCCTTGTTCTTATCACTTCTCCATTCTCATTCAACTTGTTTCTAAAAATTTAGTTGGTTCCAATCACATTCTTGTTAGTAGGTCTTAGTACTAATGTCCAGGTGTCATTCTTTTTCAATCCAATAAATCTCCTCATTCATAGCATTAACCCAACATTCATCATCCAATGCAATATTTACTATTATAGGTTAAAAATCAGCTATTAAATATGTATCTTATCTTATTTTGCTTCTTGTTTGTACTCCAACACTTCTATCTCCAATTATTTGTCTAGGTGAATGTTTCTTGCTCACATATTTGGCCAATATAAGTTTAGTTATCTAGTTCTTAGTGTTTCCTTCACTCAGTAGAAGTTTAGCTTCCTTCTTGAGTTGTACTATCTAGTGCTTGAGTATAGCTGCTTGTGACTTGGGTGTCCTTATCTAGTTCTTGGTAGCTTTGTGCTATAACTTGGGTAGAGTATTAGGTACCTCTTCATATACATAAACAAACTTGTTTCAATCTTCAAGTTCTTTCTTTCTTTCCACATCATTCTTCTTTGCAAACTCATCAAATCTTACATTTGTACTTTCAATCATCTTGTTAGTATAAGTCTTGTTCAAACATTTGTATTCTTTTCTATTAGATGAATATCCTACGAATACACCTTCATCTCCTTTAACATCAATTTTTCCATTCCTTATATCTTTATGAATATAACACTTCCAATATTTTGAAATAACTTACATTTGACGTATGATCATACCATAGTTCATAGGGTATCTTTTTGTTCCTTTCTTTAATTGAGCTTGATTGAGAGTATAAACATCAGTACTAATAAATTCTTTCCAAAATATCTAAGAGACCTCCTTCTCAATCATCAATGTACCTACACAATCCATGATATATTTATTTCTCCTTTTAGCAATACCATTCTATTGTGGTTTCCTTGGTGCATATAATTATCTTTTGATACCATTCTCAACACAAAAGTTTGTGAATTCAGTAGACATAAACTCACCACCTCTATTGGATCTTAATTATTTTGATGATTTTCTAGTTTCCTTTTCAACTCTTGTTTTGTACCACTTAAACATATTAAAAGTGTGTGATTTCACTTTCATGAGCATTACAATCATCATCCTTGAATAATCATCCATAAACAATATGAAGTATTTATCACCATAGTAGCTGTCAACTCAAATTGGGCCATATAAATTAGTATGCACTAATTCCAAAATATCATTTGAAGTGTGTTCCTTGCTAAGATTCCTTACATATAGATTTTTTCAAGTTTTTACAAATTTGGTAAGCCTCTTACTCTTTTATGTCTACTAATGTTCATCATGTTTTTAAAGTTTACATGAAACAACCTTTTATGCCATAACCATAGATCCTCAATTTAAGAAAATAAGTATGTTTCAACTATAGGATCAAGGTAGAATAGGTTACCTTTTATTTCATCATGCACTAAATTTTATAGGGGAAAACACAACCAACAATTTTTTTTTTGAAACCTTTTGGAAGGTGAACTAAAGGAAAACATATACATAGACCTATACTTTTCTATGAATATTCTATCCAACTATGGGGTGTTAGGAATATATGAATTCAAGTTTCCTTGAATATATTAGAATGTAACTTTTTTTGATGGTTGAGTTGGAGAAAATTTATTCTTGTTGATGTAGGAGAATTTGTTTTCATATGAAATTCAGTACTTCAAGTTTCCATGGAAGTCCAAATAGTTTTCTAACATTCGTTGGAAGCCTAAGTTATAACATAAAAACTAGATGGTATTATCTTTTCAATTTTACATCCTATCCTTGTGGTAAGATATCATGTCTATAAGCTTGAAGTGCAAATTTGGAATCAATGAAGTTATAGTAGTTCAATCATTTGCAAATGATAATTTGTACGCCAATCCATCACTCATATAACTTTGAAGATCTTAATATTCTTTGAGAGTGGGTAGGTGGGTATATATGAAAATTGCACTTATCCTATGTTCTTGACTTATCACTTTTCAGGCCAACTCATGCCATTTTATTTTCCTATGCATTATTTTATTTTATTCTATTCTATTTTTATTCTCTTTTATTTAACCACACAAATTTTAATGAACTCTTGCACGTTATCTTTTCATTGAGTTCCTAACTAATCCTATACCATTAATTTGTCTGTTGGAAATGTATATATATCTATACTATTTATTATTATTCTTATTATTATTATTTTCATTCTAATTTCTCTAAAATCTTATTATTGGTTAACAACTACTCAGTGTTGATTGACACCTACATTGAATTATACGAAGATCAATACATGAAGCCTATATCCTAACTATGGATCATACCCTTATCAATTAATGAATTAAAAAATTAAAGAAATTATAAAGCTCCAAATAAAAATTACAAATTTATTTTCTAATTTACTCCTTTACATATTACCTTACCACTTCCTTATAATTAATAAATAAAGAAACTACATAATAATTTAAATCCCATATTTATTTAATTATATTCTTACCACCTACTAACTAAGCACCACCTCCTAACCTCTTAACACATGATTTGGTATATTAAATACATTAGTTTAATAAAAAAAAACAACTACCACCCTTACTTAACTTGCATATTCTTCCTACCTATCCCACTTACCATACTAATCCCTTAACACTATCGTATTTACTTCTAATTTCCCCAAATCTACCTTTAAGTTAACTTAATACTATATCCCTTCCCAAAACGTGTCCCCCCCCACCTTGGCTCACATGATACATGAGGAGGAGGTTGACTTCCTAATGATGGCCCATCATGGCACTTAACCCAAGACAAAAAAAGGAGTTTGCAATGTTAAAAAGGTCTTCTCCCCACTTCCCATGCGCCTAGGTTTTGCAAGATGATAGGGATGCCTAGGGGAGTGGTTCTGACATGGGATAGAGAGGGGACACTTCTAAAGGTGCCCACCTTATTCTTGGTTTGTCTTTTTTCACATACACTCAAGTGTGGAAGAAGGTAAGGTCACCTAGTGGGGACCACTGCTCCCTTTTCAAGTTCGACTTCAATCTCTTCTCACTTTTGAGACTATATAGGTTTATCCATGTTTAAGTTTTGTTATATTTTTTGAGACTATATAGGTTTATCCATGTTTAAGTTTTGTTATATTTTTTGTTTGAATTTTATTATTAATTGATGGTTTTTTTTTTGAGTATTACCTAGGTCTAAGGGATAGATGTTTGAGATTTTCAAAATCCTTGATTTGACATAGTCTTTATATATATATATATATATATATATATATATATATATATATATATATATATATATATGTAGATGTATATATATATATGCATATGTATATATATGTATATACATATATATATATATGTATATATACATATACATATATATATACACCTACATATATATATATATACATATACATATATATACATATGCATATATATATATATATACATACATATATATACATATGCATATATATATACATACATATATATATATACATACATATATATATATATATACATATACATATATATGTATATGTATATTTATATACATATACATATACATATATATATACATATACATATACATATATATACACATGTATATACATATATATACATATGTATATATATATACATATACATATACATATACATATGTATATATATGTATATACATGTGTATATATATGTATATGTATATGTATATATACATATACATATACATATATATACATATAGATATGTATGTATATGTATATATATGTATATATATGTATGTATTGTTTTCTAAAATAGTGACACAAGGGTCACGTGATTTATAGGAGTCTTTTCTTACAAATAATTTAGGAATTAGATGTTTATTATCATTTGAGTCTTTCTCTTAGCACATGCATTATTTTATTAATATTCTAAGCACAAGTTTCTTAGTATATTCTCTCTGAATAAAATATTGGTCTATAATGGACATCCACTTATTTTCTCATCCTCATACAATTTCCAGAGGAGTAAAATGTACACCTATTACATAATTTCCTCATAGATTTGGACTATGTATTTTTCTCAAGCTAACTTTCTTTTATTCCTACCATGGAATTTTAGGGAACATGTTTGATGATGTGATGGTGTTATCTAATCTAGGGATTCATTTATATAATCTAACATCAATTTTTTAACACACACAAATGTGCAAGATCAATAACAATGTGTTTCTATAGGAAACTTGTATTACACGTGAAACTTCTTATTATTGAACACAAATGAGTCATTTCATATACTCTAACTGGTAAGCAAGATTTCTTATTGCTATTAAAATAGTCACATAACAGGGAATCATATAATGGAAGCATTCAAATTTGCATTAAATATTCATTAAAATGTCCTTCTCACATTGAAAATTCCATAGGTTTTAGTTATTGATTGATCACAAAACCAAGAAAATAATAGTGAGATAATCTACATAACTTCAATACGTTTCTCCACAACATTGGAATTCTTCTACATGAATTGATCTTTTCCCTCCTACACAACTATGACAATGTTACAATAAGTTTCTTGCAAAACACATCTATATGCAAAATCTCAACTTTCACTTTACACAATTTACAACAATGGACAATGGGAAGTAAATCCCCTTCCACATTACAACATCACAACAATGTAAACTTAATATCATATCACATTCTAAGATGGCATGGAAGAGATTAATCTCCTCACAAAACACTTGGTTCTTCAAAATTTTCCATGGGTGAAACCCTAACCCTCTTCAAAGGTTATATTTTCTCCAAAAACCTACTAAACAAAACAGAACTTGGAACTATGGAGGCTCACCTCCCATCCTAGGCTTCTATGAAGCCACCCACCAAGCGGGGAAAAAAAGATTCAAACTAGTTTTCATTTCAACCTTAAAAATTCATAAACACCACATTACAACACTTGAACAATCCCATCCCAAGGGTATTTCACAATGGTTCACCAATGGAACCTTGAACATAGGGTGAAGGTGTGCTTTCAAAAAGGAGACTTTCCATATCATACCATATCTGCAATAAACAATTTTTCATGCCCTTTCAGGGCTTTTCACAAATCAAAAAATTCCATGACCTTTTGGGGCCTCCACAAAAATCCTCCAAATATACTACCAATAGCTATAGCTTCCTTGAAGCCCATACTCCATTAACTTCCTTTCTACACCATCTTTCCCTTATCACCCCCAAGGCAAGATATGAATTAATATGGCATACAATGGAGCACCATACTCCAAGGTTCTCAACTATATTTCAAGCCCAACTAAGCCCTTCACCCTAGACTTCTCTTCCCCTCACATCTATAACAACACTTGACATTCAAATCAAGACAAGGAGATCAAGAAAAAAAATCAAGAAATTTCATGAAACGCAATGCACAATCACACCACCACAACACAATACAAGATTCACAATAACAATACATGATCCCATAACAACACTTCATGGTTGTAGATTCATTATGCAATGCTAAAAGAAAAATGGTCATGGTTTGAACACTAGCGTTGGTCCAAGCTAAAGGAAATTCTAGTTGATGAAGAGCTCCCTTAGCTTCTCACCAAAAACCCTAACTATCTCTAAACTTAGAGAGTGGGTGAACACCCCATTAGTTTGTTGAAGACTCCCTAAAAAGGCCTTTGACTAACTATTTTGGCAAAAAAACCCAGCCACTTCCTCTTACAAACTTGTCTCCCCCTAAGTTTGCTATTTTTGACTTAGTGGAAACATGGGAAAAAGCTCATGTAACAAATCCATTTTCGAATTGATGGAAGAAGACAATGGTAAAGGCCCCCCCTAGGCTACCTAGGCATCAACATGTCAAAATTAGGTCCCTAACATGTTATAATATCATATGGGCAGCTTATTTTCACACAAAGGACACTTTGGGGTAACCTAATGACCCTTCAAAACCCTAGTCAAGTCTAATTCGAATTTACTTTGATTATGACCCATCCTATCCCTTATCAAGTGGATTTACTTAGTCATTAACAAGATAATTAATTTTAGGGTAAAATGCTACCATGACCAAAACCCTAGGTGACATGCCATTAACACACAAAAATCTAAAAGTGTCAAGTGACACATAAAAACACATTCCACATCATCATGACATGTCCCTAATGCATCTTTGAGATTAACAATTACACACATAGGAAAGCTTACATTTATGAAATAAAATACATCACAACGAGGCTTTTGAATATTCCAAATATTTTCCTTGGCTAAATCATGTTCACATAGGTTTGGAACATGTTTTGCCCAAAAATTTCCATGGTTCCACTTTTTGCACACTAAACCTGAGCATCAGTAGTCCAAAGAGGTCATATAAAATACATATCATAAATGCATAAGAATTTAAATGTTACATAATCCATATTAACATAATTAAATGGAACTCCTTTACTTAGTCATTTCAATATAAACATTCAAAATGTTAAAATATCAAGATCTCTATATCAACATTAATATCTATTCAAAATTTCTTTCCTATCATTATGATGGAATGTTGAATTTATACTATTAAATTAGTCAACATGGTAATTAGTTCCAAATACATATTTTAGGTCAAAATCATCAAAACATCTCAACTAATATCCTTTGATTTAGTTAAATATCATTTGGTTGTTGTCAATATCCCATTATCATTATGAGATAATTATAAAGTGTATCAATTATGTTAGGTAGATAGGATGTTTTCATAGTCATGTCACATAGTTTCAAGATCCAATCATAGAATAAATCTATTGTATTTTATTGGTTCATAAAATCTTTCCTTATAAATATAAAGATATCCACCTAATTGACTCATCACATTACATCATATCAAGTTCTTCCATGTAGACTTTTATCCAAAATTTGATAACAATTTTATCTTCTTACTATTAATATTATTCACAAGAGTGGGTGTCAATTCACGTTTCCATACTAGCCATCTAATTTATTATCCTAATAGACCATCAAATCCTAGGAACCCACCGACATAGTTTTCTAAGTCACGAAACCTCAAGTCTTTATTCCATAGGGTCTTAGCTTATCAACATAATATAATTTGAATATACATTAGTGTCAATAAGATTTTAGGTTCATTATAAATTAAGGCATACTTAGATTCCAAAACCTTCATACCAACGTTCTATCATAAGGTGTGCAGTAACAGTCTATAATTTACAAGAGATAGAACATAACATATTATCTCCTTTATTCCTCCTAGGCTTGACCATATTCATGTTATTAAGAAAAATAATGAATTAGAGAAGGGGCCTTAAATGTTTTCACTTTTGTTCCAATTAGATTACCCTCATCATCAAATATCTTAACCTTCCTTTTCTCAAATTCTAGCTTTTGACCTAAGTTGTTTTACTGAGCAATGCTTAAAAGAATATATATAAGTCCTTAAACCCAATATGAATAATCACATCTAATCCTATCATTTAACATTAATGATCATTTACCTTTCACCAAGCATGGAACATCACTACCAAACTTAATAGTTCTACCATCATCAATTTCTTTAGATTTATCAAACTTGCTTAGACCACCAGTCATGTAATGAGAACAACCATTATCAACAATACATAAGTCATTCTCAGTGACATGTAAAATAAGGGAAATTTTATTATTCCATTCACCATTTGGATCTTCCTTAATTGCAACATAGACCATTTCAACTACTTCCTTTTCATCGTCAAAACTTCACTCAGTATGGTTTTCTTCAGCAATGTAGCATTACTTCTTGCCTTTGTCTTTCTAATCCCTATTCTTCCTATACTTATAATATTTCTTGTCATTTCTATCATTTCTATAAAATTCACCTTGGTTAGAACATTTATCACCAAACTAACCAAACCTTTGTATTTACCATTACCTCTTGATAACCTGCTTGCGAGAAATGCTTCAATCTCATCTAGACTGTCTTCAATTTTAGAATCACTATCTTCTTTGGTTTTCTTCTCTTTCTTTGAATTATTGATGGTTAGTTAAGACTTACAAGAATGATGCAGGAGCATCCAGAGATATAAGGGCAATCCTGTGTCACCCAAAAAAAATGTACTTAGACTTAGTTTCTGTTTCATGTCTTTAAATTTTTGGATACCCATTTGGCTCAAATAAAGGTTCCAACTCTCATAGTTCAACTATCAGTGCGTTTGAAAATCCCAAAAAAATAGGAGCATGTATTTGGGCCATCATTTAGGTAAACTAGAAGGTGTGAATTGGCCAGATGAATGTAATCATGATTTAGAGCATTCTAGAAAAAGAATCAGGTCAATAGGCCCCACGGTTTGAAAGTTATTGTAGTTTTTTGAGTTTTGGAGACCTCCTAAGAATGCTTCAAAGTCAGGTTTGGGGTATTAAATGACCTCAAAAAGGGTTGAAAAATGGGGGACAAGAAAAGCTCGTCCATAGGGCTATAGAGCACTTCGATAGCTTTTCGAAAATGTAAACGGTTCATCAATCAGAGCTACGGTTCAAAAGTTATGCCTCCCAAAAGTTTGGTTACCGTTTTTGGATTCTTCTAGATTTGCACCGACTTCTAACGCAGCTTTTGGAACCTTCTATTTTGTCAGTGGATGCCTACTAGCACTTTCTAGAATGTACTCCTAGTCCTTAACCCTCCGAGGTCTATTTAAGGAGATTTCTGGCATTGTAAAAGGCAGCTCGGAGTGGAGTTTGAGAGGAGTTGCTAAAAGGAGAAATATTCTCCAGATTTATGCTATTGTAAGCCCTTAGGGCATGTTCTGAAGTTTATTTTCTCTGTACTATTTGTACTAGCTTATTTTCTCAGTTAATATAATTTCCCTTTTCTGTTGTGTCCATTCTGTTCTTGGGTTGTGTCCCCATCAAATAATTTCCCATTGTAACCATATCGTTATCATAATTTCTCAACTCAAATGCAGTCAACCAACCAACTAGAGCATCAAGTGTCAGATCATTAACAAGCATGAGTCTTACTTCTTGAATTGCAGAAACTTTAATAACATAAATAGGTAGAAGAGTTCTAGGAACTTATAATTCTAGGATACATGAGAGTTCCTCCAAAAACTTTGATTGAACTTACAAAATCCTTTATTTGGTTACAATATTGTGTAGCATTTTCTTCCTCTTTCATTCTGATGTCTTCATACTTTCGTCTAAGACTTTCAACTTTGGCTCTTCTAACATTGTCATCTCCACCATGTACTATCTTCAGTTTATCTTATATTTTATTAGAATTTGCATAATTATTGATGTAGTCAAATTCAACATCATTGAGAGAAGAAGCAATCTCAATCATTAGACTATTATGATTATTTTCTCATTTATTTTCTCAACATTTAGGGGACAAATAGGTGCAAAATGTTCATTTCCCAACAAGTATGTGACACCATCTCCAACACTAGATAGATGTAGCTTCATTTAGCTTTTACATGAGGAAAATTTCTCCTTGTTTAGCTTTGGTACCTCTCTCTTATACATCTTCGATCTTTCTCTCAAGTTAATTTAAACTTCTTTTTCCAAACACTCAACTTTGATACCAAATTGTTAGAAAGTGAGGGTGGAGGGGGGGGTTTGTGAATCAGTTATGTTCAGTTATCATACAATCCTTTCAAACATTTCAGTACCAGCTAATCATCATAAATATTATTTCAGTCACTTTGTGTTATCATCCAACTTATCATGCTTAACCCATTCATTTAATTCAATCAAAATTGTAAACAAATTGTTCCTTGTACTATTGATTGTCAATAAAATTCCAGCTTTTACCTAGTGATATCCTAGTTATAACTGAGTTAAAATAAACTATAAAAAATGTAAATCAACTTGCAACATGAATAATATTCACAATTTAACACCATGATTTTAATGTGGAAACCTTGTGAAGGGAAAAACCACCTGGGATTGACAACCCAAAAATTTCACTCTTTTGGAGTTAGCTCTGCTAGGAGCCAACCTTGTTAAAGGTTACATACACATTATTAAAGTGATCTTGTTAGATGATTTCACCAAAATATCTTCTAGACCTTATCACTCCCCATCCTTGACCAAAAAGAGTGGCCTAATCTAAAGGAATTACAAACACCACTAAGTGGTGTTACCATATAGGATTTCACAGACTTGTTAGGTCCACTTGGTACTTCCGACATTTTTGCTACAATGGTTAAACACTAACTATATAAAGTGGTCTATTAAGAATGATAACCACCTTTTCTTGTTCAGATCTCTATTCTTTCTATTTCTCTATTTGATCTCTTTCTTGGAGCTTCTTTCTCTCTATAATTTGACTTGGTTTTATAACTTCTTCTCTTTCTCCTTTTACCACTTGATTTGTCTAGCTCAAAAATCTTCTTTTTCCTTCTTCACCTTCGTACATTGATCTCTTCTTATCAATATTATCAATAGCCAACAATAACTTTGAACCAACAGCCTAAAATTGTTTCCAACATCTCTTTAAATAGATTTATCAATGCCTCTAGATCCTTCCATCTTTTTCCATTTAATTAGAATCACCATCTTAGGTTTACAATATAATTTTAAGACCCCTCCTCACATGTACTTATTTAAATATGAATTTCTCTATTAAATCCCTATATAGGAGATCTAAATGGACATAGGAAAATGACAAGGTTATGGTATGGGAAATTATTATGGTTCTTTCTTGAAACTATGTTCCAGACATTACAATAAATTCAAGCTATCTTATGTATATTTATATGATGGTTGCTACAATAACATAATTTAATACTCACCCTCTTAAGAATCATTTGAAATTCAAAGATAAATATTATCAAATCACTAGAATTTCCCTTAGGGTAACTTAATATTAAATATTAAAAGTATATTATAGTGTGTTAAGGTTATCATGGTATTATGTATGAGAGGTTAGACTTCTATATTCATATGAGTTATTTGGTTGTTCAAAATTATGGTTTAAATCATAAATATTGCACGTGTTCTCTAGGATACTTTGAATACCTAGGTGTTAGAAGATTAATGGACTTAGATGATAATGATAATGGAAAAAAATTAAGGTTTTATGGTTTAGATATTACAATAAAAATTGATATTAATTGATAATTTCATGTTTTGATACCATATGATTCAAGACTTGATACATTATTTGACTATTTAAACATTGATTTATACTATTGATGCCATATGGTGCTTAGTTTATGATGATGTTATCTGTGATACCTTGATGATTATATTTATACACATGTAGATAGTTCATTTTGATAATATTAAACTGATCAAAATTAGATTTAGAATAATTTGACGAATTATGTTTTAAAAGTTTAAGACTAAAATTGGTAGATCATATCACAATGTTTGAATTACACAAGTGTTTTATATGAATACTTCTTAGAAAAGATAATTTCATTGAACTGAGATTATGGATGTTAAATGGTTAATTCAATAATGTAATTTTAGTTTGCTGCACGCACATGCACACACATAGACATAGGGGGGGGAGAGGGGGAGGGAGGGAGAGAGAGAGAGAGAGAGAGAGAGAGAGAGAGAGAGAGATTTCTTTAGACTACTGATATTTGGATCAAGTGTGTAGGAAAATTAACGATAATCCTAACCAAAGACCATAATTCAAATGTATGTAGCAGATTAAATTCATTTTGTAGTAGACATTTCACATAATTTGTGTTAATGTAATTTAATAGTGTCACGTGACCCTTGTGATGTCTATGTGGAAATGACATGGAAATTAGGGTTTTCAAAGAGACATTTAGCCTAAAACTAGACTTAATTGAGTGCTTAAAAGCTAATCACTTTTATTTAAATGTATCATGTGAAGTGTCACAAAATGGGAATTAAAATTAAAATTTATAGTTCACTTTTAGGGGCTAAAAAGTGATCATAGGAGCTTAATTTAGTGGAGATTAAGTTCCCATATGGTAAGGGTATGATTTAGGGACCTAAGTTTCACCACTAGAAGGATCAGAAAACCTTGGGGACCCTTCAAACAAACCATTTTCTAAAAGTTGCAAAAATGGAGAAGTCTTATGTCCTTACTCTTAACCACACACTTGTCCAAACTTGCATTAATGGAATGAGACAAGAATGATGGCCAAGGACTAGGAGAAAAATCAAAACTTATTTCTAATAGGTGGGTGGGATTTGCAGGCCTTTTTAGTGAGTTCTTACCCACTCTCTAGTTTTAAGGACATTAGAATTTGAAGATTGGAGCAAAAGGAAAGGGCTCTTTTAAATTATCCATTTCCATCACATTTTGTGTAAGGTTGGTGGATTTTACCAAGGATGTTCTTTATTAGCATGTTGATGATCTTTTTTCACGTATTTCATGCATTTTGTGTATTGTTGTTATTGTTCTTGTGATGAATGGGAATGGTGGTTTCAAATCTTGTTTTCTTACAATTCTCTTTGAGCATTTTTTCATGGATGTGAAGACATTACTCACCCCTAGGAGGGAAGAAGTGGCATTGGACGAAGGGGTTAGTTGTGGCCTCCATAGTATTGTAGAGTCTTTTCTCATAGAGAAGAGGGAAAATAAGCAAGGTGTATGGGCCCTTGCTTGCCAATGATTTTTGATGTCATTTGAGGGTGATAAGGGTAGAGTGTGTATGGAAGAAATGTGATTACTATGAGCCTTGTGAAGGCATGAAATTATATGTATTATCATTGGAATCTCCTCCTTAGTTAACCTACCTTCACCCTTGTTCATGGTTTCTTAGGTAAAACTCATTATCAATCATTCAAATGAGTGTTATTGTGATGTTCTTTTATTTGTGGTTGATTGTTTTTGTGACCCGTTTGACCTTGGTTCTCCTAGCTTGGTGGGTGGTCTCATAGAGACCTAGGTTGGGAGGTGAGCTCTTCATGGTTATGTTAAATCTTATTTATAGGTCATGGATTCATGTTGGATAGCTTGGGAGTCTTTTGGACCTCCTATTAGAGACTTGTGAAAAGATGGATCCTTGTTGCATTGTGATCAAGTGCTATGTTGAAGAGTTTCCCCTCCTTATCATTGTTATTTTTGCATTGGATTGGGTGTAGAGAGATGTCGTTTATAGGTCATGGATTCATTTTGGATAGCTTGGGAGTCTTTTGGACCTCCTATTAGAGACTTGTGAAAAGATGGATCCTTGTTGCATTGTGATCAAGTGCTATGTTGAAGAGTTTCCCCTCCTTATCATTGTTATTTTTGCATTGGATTGGGTGTAGAGAGATCTATATCCATTGTCACACCATTATATTGGAATATATTATAGAATTTGAAATAAAGATACACTTGTTGAATTTATTGACTTGAAACTATTGTGTGAATCTCTTTCCTTTTGTTGTTGTAGCAATTAAATGAAGGATAAATATTTGCATTTTGAAATTTTAATTATAATGTATTGAACTTTATACATTTTATTCTATTGTAAATTGTAGGGCATGCAATGAATAATTTTCATGCAATTTGGTTGTCAAGTAATGCTGGATCTTGATTTAACAGATTTAAAAATAACCAAGAAATAAGACCAATACATCTAAGGCTAGCAAATTCCTATGATAGATGCACTTGATTGCAATCTTGGGCCAACTATAAGGCATAACTCCTTCTTCACTTTAGGCTATACAAAACCTAGGAGGGTTAACCTTAAGGTTTTGCTATATGGTACCAGTGAAAATAAACATATAATCTGAACCTATTAATAGTAGATAAAACCCTTATGTCTTCTGATACTTATGCAATAACATGGGAAAGAAATAGTTAGAAATCATAACCTATGAACCCATAAGCCAAGTGAGGGTTAATTCCTTTTATTCCTTCAACATTTAAAAGGAAAAACATTTGATTAATGATGTTGATTTCAACAAAACCCCAAATATGTAGTAGTAAGAACAAATTGATCCTATAGCTGATCAATGCCTTATATATGGGGCATAAACAAAGTCAACACATACACATGGATACTTGAGATATACTCATATATTCATATATTTTATCTATCCATTCACCTTGTAAATAGACATCTATCTTCATAAAAAATGTCACTACTTACTAAATATCCTCTTGGTGAAACCTACAACCTTGTCAAGGTAAATAAGCATTTACTTGACTCTTGTTCCAATAGAAAACCTATCCAGACATACAACCTTAAGGGATTACAAATGAGTTTAAGCTCTTTATTCTTAAACACAAAACATTGTAGACAATAGAGGAAGGAGATGAGAATTAGAATGAAACTAAAGAGATTCTTGCTCATTTGTATTCATTTCCTTGAAATTATGCATTCATATGCATGAAATTAAAACATAGAAATACCTAATAGATCAAAGCTAGCTATATTCTCTTCATTACTACTATTCATACAAGAGAAAATTTGTTGAAGAATTTGGTGGAATCATAGTCATGGATCCAACAATGTGGTCTAATACTAAAAAATTCCAACCTAGTACCACAGCAGTGAGAAATTTCTACAAAAATTAGAAGCCTTACAAGGAGAAAGAAAAATAATGATATAGAAGACAAAGAATTCCTAGATCTTCTCTACAACTACCATGTGTCCACTTGGAAAACTTCCTCTAGAAGTTAAAAACATCTTTCTAACCTCTCCCAAAAACTAGTGAATCAAATCCTCAATCATTTTGCCTCCCAAAAGCATAAAAATATCTCAGATATTTGATGAAAAACATAACTAATTTTGATGCCTAATTTGAAATCAAGGAAAAGGAAAAAAATTAGTTAAATGACCTCTAGAGGTAAGATAAAATTTTTAGAATCATTTAGGCTTCAAAAAGCTTCAATATCTACCCTCCAACCAATTTTGATTCTCAATGATGAATTCTACCCATACTATTGAGAATGCCCTAGAAAATACAAATCTGCATATAGACTGAACTATTGAACATCTATGCAATTTCTAACCCCATATTTAGAATCTCCTCTTGGTTTTGACAATATATTGGAGTCCATATTTTGGGTGAAAAATGCTCCTTGGTAGTCGTTCAACATTTCAGGCTCCCACTATGGTGTTGCACATTAAAATACAAAAAATTGAAAAATCTAAAAACCCACTATAGTATAAACTATAGGTTTTTAAAATTATAACTTTGATTTTTTATGAATGAACGCTTCAAATATTTGCATAAAATATTAAAAATAATATTTTATTGACCTTTTAATCCTCTGCTAAGTCCACTTGGGTGCAAGATATATGCAACATGGCATGCTTTGATTGGCTGGATTTCTAGCACATCACTACCACATTACTATAAGTTGGTCAATCACCATGTTGCATAGTTAACTACCTTGCAACTTTGCCTTGGCGATATAGTGACCACCATCAGGTCTGCTACATGGCATGATCTAGTGCATCATAAAAAATCTAACTAAATCCAATTGGCTCCACAACTTCTTGTTAGATTTCTATGTTTCTAGGAGGTCACCATGTTGTTACTGGTGAAATCTACCATTTTTTGATGGTGACATGGCGACCACCAGAATTTAGCCACTTTTTGGTGAGTTTCTTCTTCAACACATTTGGCTAAAATTTTGGTTGTCATGCCAACTACTATCCACATCGTGCCCCTCCTTGCGAGCTTCTACCTTTAAAAGGTGATGTCTTTCAAGACATTAAGCATGTTGAGTAAAGTTATATTTAAACAATGTAAACTACCCCATCATCACAAATATGGGATTAAAAATCTAAAAGAAACTCCTCTCTTCACAATGAATGTTTCAAACATTTCCAACTTGAAATCTCTTCCTTTATATTTGATGTTTTAAAAAAATTATTGCTTCCCTTTGAAGAGTTCTACAAATTAAGGGGAATGGACGGATGGAAGCCATGAGTTATCTCCATGGTGGATTCCCCCTTTTTTAGAAGGAACTACATAATGAGTTCTATGTTGAATGATTTTAAGGAAAGCCATTCATCTTATAGCTACCATTTACTACCATTTTAGTACAAAAAGTGTCTTTTAAAAGTGCAGATCTTATTCAAAATACAATAAAAACAAGTGCCTCCCTTCATCTACATTCCTAGTCTATGACTTCCATTATTATGTTGTCATTTTATTTGTTCCTTGTTACTGTCGCAATACCTATCAACAAGTCAGCCTGAAGATGCCATGGGAAATATTGCTCCATCTTAGCTATCCTCCTAACATAAAAAATGTCTAAGGATCCTCCAACAATGCGATTGTTCCCTTGCATAATGTGAAGTTTCAAACATTAAATGTGGCTTTACCTTCCTTTTCAAATTGAATGCTAGCTCTATTAGGATAAACCATGGACAGAAATAAAAGCTACATGCAAATATAACTAATAACATAAAATAATAGATCACATAGAAATGAACACAAGGCACCAAGATTTAATGTGGTTCACCCAATCCTTGGGCTACATCCACCAAATTGCAAATCCAATATTATTACAATCCAGTGATTACAACCTGATTACAATCTGTAATCCATTACAACTCAATACCACTGCAAGAAGAAATTTTGCATCACAACATAATGAAAAAATATTTAACCCTAAACCCTTTTATACAAGTATTTTATGCCATTTTAAGGTTACAACATGTTGACCATATGTCGGCCATATGTTGACTACAACATCGGCCACTAATTATGAAGTATGTATAGTACTTTCTTGATCAGTCACCATAATCTAAAAATCTCCCACTTGGGGATTGATCAATCTCCACACTAAACAACAATATCCCACTTGGAGATTGATCCTGTAGCAATACCACTACCACATGGGGCTCCCATTGGATGAAACCACCCTGGACTCTACTATTCTTTTATTCATGTTTAGTCTAAAAGACCAACCGAAGCTGAAGAGGAGTTTAGTTTCTTCCTTGTTACAACCTTTGTCAACATATCTACTAGATTGTCATTTGTATGTATCTTCTCTAGCTTTAACTAGCCATCCTCCAAAACTGACCGAATGAAATGGTACCACAACTGTATGTGTTTAGTTTTAGAATGCAGAGCTAAATTCTTGGCAAGATGAATGGCACTCTGACTATCTATGAACAAATAATTATCCTTCTGAGGATGTCCCAATTCTTCCAACAAGAATTGAAGCCATATCATCTCCTTGGCTACCTCTATAGCAGCAACATACTCTACCTTTGTAGTTGATAGAGCATTAATCTTCTGTAACCTAGAAACCCAACTCACAACTGCCCCACCAATAGTAAAGACATAACCTGTAGTACTCTGCCTGGTATCAATATCCCCTGCCAAATCTGAGTCAACATAGCCCTGCAAATCAGTAGTAGAGCCCCCAAATTTTAAACACTTATTGGATGTTCCTCTCAAATATTTGAGAATTCACTTGACAGCATTCCAATGCTCAAATCCTAGATAACTCATATACCTACTAACGACTCCCACTGCATGTGCAATATCTGGCCTAGTGTATACCATAGCATACATCAAGCTTCCTACAACTGAAGCATAGGGTACCTTGGAAATCTTATCCTCCCCTTCCCATGTCTTAGGACACATCTCCTTATTAAACTTCAAATGACTAGGTAAAGGTGTGCTAATAGCTTTAGCATTCTCCATAGAGAAATTTTGCAACACCTTCTCAACATAATCAGCCCGAGATAGCATCAATGTTCTATTCTTCCTATCTTTGCAAATATTCATACCAAGGATTTGTTTTGCTGCCCCCAAATCTTTCATAGAAAATGCATGTGCTAACTAGCGTTTAAACCCCTTAATATGATCCATGTTAGACCAAGCTACAAGCATATCATCAACATATAAACAT
The DNA here is from genome assembly GCA_028749045.1 of Cupressus sempervirens. Taxonomy (NCBI): domain Eukaryota; kingdom Viridiplantae; phylum Streptophyta; class Pinopsida; order Cupressales; family Cupressaceae; genus Cupressus; species Cupressus sempervirens. The sequence goes on along the minus strand of CM053788.1, from coordinate 596,015,605 downwards.
AAAATAATGTAGCTATCATAATCCAACCTCTTAAAATAAACACAATAATCTAAATGACACTTGTTATAGCCATGCTCATGCATAAACCTATCAAATTTTAGATACCATTGCCGAGGTGCTTGCTTCAAGCCATATAAACTTTTCTTCAATTTGCACACTAAGTTCTCCTTACCTTTGACCTCAAATCCCTGTGGCTGAGCCATATATATTTCTTCATCCAAATCACCATGAAGGAAGGCCATCTTAACATCCAACTGCTCTAAATACAAATCTTCAATAGCCACAAGACTTAAAATAGTACAGATAGAAATCATTTTAACAACAGGAGAAAATATCTCATCAAAATCAATTCCCTTTTTCTATGCAAATCCTTTTACAACTAACCTAGCCTTAAATCTTTTCTTACCTCCTTCCTCTTCTTTCAACTTGTAAACCCACTTATTCTATAAAGCCTTTTTACCTGTAGGCAACTTGCACAAATCCCATGTCTTTCTCTTTAGCAAAGAGTACATTTCATCTTTCATTATAGACTCCCATTGAATCTTAGTATCCACCTGCACAACTTCATCATAACTTTCAGGTTCACTAGCATTAGTAAGTAAAATAGAATACAAAGAGGGAGAAAATCTTTATGGAGGTCTCATTTGCCTCGTTGATCATCTAACATTCACTAGCATGTGTGGTATTTGTTGTTGTAGTTGTTGCACATCATGAGGAATGGCTAGAACATTAGCTTTTGGAGTATCATTAAGCACTACATAATCATCTTCTTTCTTCTCATGTTGGTGCAACAGATCTTTGTACAAAACTTTCTCATTGAATATGACATCCCACCTTCTAAAAATTTTATGATTTTCAAAATCCCAAAGCCTATAACCAAATTCATTAATGTCATATCCAAGAAAGACACATTTCTTTGATTTAGCTTCTAGCTTGGTTCTATTTTCAGAGTCTATATGAGCAAAAGCTTCACAACCGAAGGTCTTGAGAAAAGAATAACTCACCTTTTTACTAGTCCATGCCTCCTTTGGAATACCACAACCCAAAGGAGTAGAAGGACCTCTATTAATCAAATATACTACAGTATTGATAGCCTCCACCCACATGTGTAAGGGCAACCCATCATGCAACCTCATGCTCCTTGCGTGCTCCATTATAGTCTTGTTCATGCGTTCAGCCACTCCATTTTCCTATGGAGTCCTTGGAATAGTTTTCTATCTATGAATACCATTAGTGGAGAAATAGTCTTGAAATTCATGACTATAATACTCACCATCATTATTAGTTCTGAGATATTTTAATTTCTTACCAGTCTCATTTTCAACCAAGCATTTCCATTTCTTAAAAGTTTGAAATATATCAGATTTCTGTCTAAGGAATAAACCCATACTTTTCTAGTTGCATCATCAATAAATGTAACATAATAATGAGAGCCACCAAGGGAAGATACCTGAGCTGGTCCCCATACATCTGTATGCACAAGCTCTAATTTCTCCTTTTTGTTTTCCTTCCCAGTCTTTACAAAACTCACTCTCTTTTGTTTTCCATACACACAACTTTCATAGAAATCCATATTAACACATTTTAGACCTGGTAAAACTTTCTTTGAATGAAATAATTTCATACCTTTCTCACTCATGTGCCCAAGTCTATTGTGTCACAACGCTGTATCAGAATCTACAATAGCTTTTTGTTCTCCCTACTCAACTGCAGCAATTGTTCCTAAACATTCATTTTTCTCTAAAATAATCAAAGTAGAAAGAACAATATGACCTATACAAAGATATAAGGTGCCTACTTTCACACCTTTTTCTACTACAAGGGAACCTTTTGAAACCCTCCAATTTTTATCATTAAAAGTAAGTACACAACCCTCATCACTGAGTTGCTTTGCTAAAATTAAATTCCTACTCAGCCTTGGAACATGTCTTACCACATATAGTAGCCAATGATTCCCATTCTACAACTTAATCTTAATTTTTCCCTTTCCAACAATTTGACAGGGTTCATTATCCCCCAAATAAACAAGCCCAAAATCCCCTTGGACATAATCAATGAAATAACCTCTATGAAGTGTAGCATGAAATGAAGCACCAGAATCTAAAACCCATGAATCATCAACACTTTCTAAAGATAGAAGCAAAGCATCCTCTTCAGATTTGTTACTTACCAGATTTGTCTCCTTATCTCCATCTGATTTATCTCCTTCATTTTTCTTTTGATTCCAACAATCTTTCTTTTTATGACTTGGTTTCCCATAGTACCAACAGTCATTCAGTCCTATCGATTGAGACCTCTTCCCCTTTGAATTTCCTCTTGATTTCCCACAATTTCTAGGGTTCTTTCCTCTCTTAGTCATTCTGCCCCTTCTTTGTGTATTCAAAGCACTTCCTGATGTAGACCCACCTGAGGATTTCCTACAAGTTTCCTCACTCAAAACAATTTCGATCACATCTTCACACTTTAGGGTACTAGATTCAGGAACAGAATTACTCATAGCCATTACCAAGCCATTCCAACTTTTAGGCAAAGAACACAAAATCAAGAGAGCCCTAATTTCTTCATCAAAATTGATACCCACATAAGATAATTAACTAGTAATAGTGTTAAACTTATTTAAATGATCTGTAATAGATCCACCTTCTACCATTTTCATATTATATAAACACTTCATGAGAAATACCTTGTTTGAAGTGGAGGGCTTTTCATACAGTGTCGCTAGGGTTTTCATCAACTCTTCTATCATCTTCACTTTTGTAATATTAAATGCCACTAATGGTTCCAGGCATAACTGAATGCTTCCAAGTGCCTTTTTGTCCAAAAGATCTCATTCAGCATCTGACATAGATCCTTGATTCCTCGCTTTGCCTTCCAACAACTTCCATAAATCCTTCTAATATAGATACTCTTCCATTTGCATCTTCCATAACTGGAAGTTCTTCCCATTAAACCTATCAACCCTTAGCTTACCCTCATCTACCATTTCTCCCACTCAACTATGAGACTCCCACTCAACTGTGAAACTTTCCTACAGAGTATAACTAAAAAAAAACTAGTCTCTAATACCACTTGTTAGGATAAACCACAGATAGAAATAAAAACTACATGCAAATATAACCAATAACAGAATATAATAGATCACACAGAAATGAACACAAGGCACCAAAATTTAATGTGGTTCACCCAATCCCTGGGCTACATCCACCAAACTGCAAGTCCAATATTATTACAATCCAGTGATTACAACCTAATTGCAATCTGTAATCCCTTACAACTCAATACCACCACAAGAAGCAATTTCACATCACAACATAATGAAAAATACTTAACCCTAAACCCTTCTACACAAGTATTTTATGTCATTTTAGGGTTACAACATGTCGGCCATATGTCGGCCATATGTTGGCTACAACGTTAGCCACTAATTATGAAGTATGTATAGTACTTTCTTGATTAGTCACCATAATCTAACAAGTTCTACAATGACAATTTGCTTCACCAATCACCTTCTAGGTTCCCTTTCATGTAGTGGTTGATCCATATTGTTGGCCTCTCCTTAAACATGAGGCTCTTGTCCATTACATGGATGCCCCTACATCTCCTCTGACACATTTGTGGTTTTCCTTCCTTAGCTATGAATGGTGCTTCCCCCAAATTGAAAAGTAGAGCTTCAAAAGTATGATTTTGATTTGGGAGTGACCATGACAATGAGGGCATGGGATATGAATCCCCTTCTTTGGAGTCCACATCTTCATTGGGAGATGGAGTTTCAACTTCCCATCCCTCATTTGTTTAGCTCTGCCCACTATGCATATTACCTACAACATGCTTACCCATGTCCTTTCTTAATTTATTTCCTAAAATATTACTCTCATTGTGCATTTTCTTTATCAATGTTGATTCAATGCTAGTGTCACTAGTGTGACATTTAAAAAAAAAAAAAAAATTCTCCACATTACAAAATTTATATTTGTATGACTCCTAAATTGATAAAAGTAAATTCTTTTCCTTTGCATTCTTGAGCAAGGCTTTCTAGTGGGGGATTTCTTCCAATGTCTTAGCATGCCCAATTATCCACAGTGAAAGTTTGGCTCATGTCAAAGAAACATTCATCCTCATAACATCAGAGATGAATCCAATACTACTCATATTTGAAGTCTATCTTTCCATATCTTTTGATGAAGCTCATATAATTGAACATACAAGAATATCCACTTCAAAACCTTGAAAACCATCAACAATATTAAACTCAATTTCTCTAGTAATGCTAGGTCCAAACTCCTTTGTAACCCATTGCCTTAACAATGAAGATTGTTGTTTGTAGGGTCTTAGTATTACAATCCTTCTAGGAAGAAATTCCAATGGATACCTTGATTTATTAACCATTGTATGTGCAATCACATATGGCTATCAAATATTTGAACAATGATAGATGTATGATGGGTTACTAAATCAAAACACTTGCATATTTCACAATCCCCTATTATTTTTGATGAGATTAGTTGGGCCCCAAAGTGGGTTTGGCTAAAAAAAAAATTGAATCAAAACCTCTAAACTATCACATTTATCCATTAATCATCTGATATAGATCCAAATCAAAATCCATAACTGAACTGCCAATTAAAACTCATTTTATCACTTTTTGCAACTTGTCAACTTTGTGCCAAGAGGTCCTTTGACTGACTTTAAAACTTGACCAAAACATCTGACTAGGCACTAAAATCTGACACACTAACTCTTTGTTCTACGTACTCTTACCCTATCAAATCTCATCTCATGAAAAATTATTAGTCAAAAGATATTGACTGTCAGACCTACCTCCTCAAAACTACTCGCAAGAAATCATGTTAGAAAACCATAAAACACATTCGGATTTGGCTTTGAGAATAGGGAAAACTAACACTTGGGGGCACAAAAACTAGTGAATTGATTCACTGTCATGAGGAGAATATGAATTTGGGATTAGGGATCATTATGAATAAATGAGCACATTTTTTGAATGGTCAAAGTAGGCTACTTAGATTTGCAAAACTAGAAACACTGGCAGAAAAACATTATTCTCAAATGGAATGGACCTGGGAAAGTGTGCAGATGGATTCATCAAGATTTACAAACTGGCACACTTGAAGAATTTTTGGATTAGAACACAATGATACAATCCATTTTATCTCACCTATCACAGATTTAGAGATATGACATCATGAACAAGGGTATCGACCAATTTGCTTTTACTAGCACTAGTTAAAAATTACAAATTGTATTTGGAATTGCATTCGAAAACTGATCAAACAGATTTGTCACAAGCTCAAAATTTAAAAATAACATTTCTTTGACCTTTATAATGCAATGAAAAAGGAATTTTCTCATTTTGGTCAATTGGGTCAAAGTTATAACAAGTCAAACAGGGCCTCCTAGAATTTAGAACAATTTGCATCAGCATGACAACAATAAATGACCAAATTTTAGGGATTCAAAACCTAGTCAAAACACATCAAAATGACTCAAAATATGAAACATAGGTTATATGGTATGGAAATTAAACACTCCCAAAGTGGTGAGCCATGAAACATTACTGAGTGCAAGATATTTAATTGCAAACAAGGCCTTCTGTCGCAGTTTGACAGGCAAAAATGTAGATTTGGTCATTGCTCAAAATAGGACTTCAGAGAATGGCTCAGATTGGCAACTTATCATCACGAGGTGAGTCAATACAGTGAATCTAAGGTGTTAGAAATATTGAACACCTCTTAGGCCTCGAATGGATAGCCAGCTACACATGCATTTAAAAACACTTAAAGGGCTTGAGTTTTCAATGGTACTCAAAATCAGGGCTCCAATTCGGAGTCCCAATAGTGGCTCTGTCTAGGGATGCATCTCCCTTATGGGAATGGAAAGGATTTAGATCTTTGGAAGAAGAAGACCACACACTTGACATCAAAAAAATTCTCTTGCACAACTTTATTGAAAGCAAGGAAATCTACTACTACTATGTACAAATGGCCCTGGGACACCAAATTTTTTTCAAAGCTTCTTACCTCTATCAAACACATGATTCTCATTTACATCTTCTTGAGATAGACTAAAACTCTCATTCCCCTTTGTTTTTCCCAACACATCAACATTTTAGATCACTTTGTTAGGCAAAAGAAAACTATTATCATCGCTTTCATAGTGCATGTATAAATCAAAATTAACTTCTACATCATGCTCACTATGAAAATATGAATCAACATGATCATAACTTTTGATATTAAATTGAAACTAATCATCAATAACCAATTATGGACACCTTCAACTAAAAATACAAAAGTTTGGTAGTCTACTTTATTCAATGAGTTACATGAATCAACTTGTAACTCACCTTGTGCATCTGAATATGAAGAGAATGTAAAATCTAATTCCTCCTCATTTGTAACATCAGTACTCCATAAATTAGACTGATCATTCACTACAATTTCCTCACATTCCAATAAATGATTAGATACCAAATCACAAGAATCATCATGGAATTACATTTTCACAATATGCTAATCCATATCAATGTTTTCCTCAATTAAATCATTAGAATGAACCATTTCATTACTATTAGTTTACTCATCATATGAGCAATCAAAGTGTATCTTAGTCTCTTGAAAATAAGAAGAAAATGAACCAGCAATAGACCTTATCTCTAGACCTTCCTTCTTAACATATAAGTCATCATGTGTATTGATGTACAAACTACCATTACATACACCTCCAAAACTTGACATAGTATATTCTGAAACTATATCTTCTTTAGCATCAAACTTAGGGGAAATGATTGTTGGAAATAATCAAGACTAACTAGGTTACTGAGAGGGGAGGGGTGAATCAGTAACCTCCAATAATTTGAATTATTTTAGCACTTAATCCATTCATCTAATATACTACATGCATGAGAAAAGATACACATTCATAACACATGAACATAGTATTTTGGTGACCCAAAAACCTTCCAAATAGAAAGTAAAATTGGGGTGGGGATGATATACAAAAAACTTCACTACTATAGTGTAAAGTTGGCCTGTTAGGGCTTAAATTGACCACTTCTAATGATTTTCCCTGTTAAGAGAAATTTGGACTACTAGATTCACTTTCTTAGAGGTTTTACAAACATATAATGAAGTATGCACTCTATTAAGAGATTTAAACAAAGATTGTTAAGTCTACCCTATTAAAGGATTTAGAAAACTAATTCATGTATCAAAATGAAATAGTAGATCTAACTTACAACTAGATTGCTAGATAGATCCTTGAAAAAAAGATCACCTCTTGTGATTGATATAACCTTATTTCTCCTTCTAGACCTTGCTGAATACTCTGCTCTACTATTGATTCACATTCACTCTTCTCAAACCATTACATATCCATTCCTTGATACACTTATCCATATATTGAAAATGATAAAATACATTACATATATACCATTCCAATATTTACAATTACAAGGTTGGCTAAAACACAAGTAAACAAAATATTACTAAGTCAGCCAAATAGTAAAAACTTAGGTTCTGTAAGCTAACTTGGTGAACATCTGATACTCAGTGTCTTCTGTATTACTTGACATTTTCATGTACTTGGTAGAAGTAGAAGCTTAGTCCATACTAATCACACAACATAGCTTCAAACTTAGTAACCACTAGAGACTCAATAGATATAGTGTCACTTAGTAGATACTAAATCCTTTGTTTACCTTGCTTTCACTCGGTAAACACTACACATCCATCATTTAGTAGACACTAGCTTCTCATCATACAAACTAATGATTTGGTAGACACTGTGAAGCTCGATGACCACTATCTACTCGATGAACACTGCTAGACTACACACTCACTTGGTAGCTTTAGGAATGCTCGATGTGAACTACTTAATTGATGATCTTACTTGGCAACCACTGAATGCTCGATATAAACTGTAGACTAAGTGATGAGCTTGGTAACCATACAAAATTGAATAAGTGTAGTCACTAATGACAAATACAACATAATGCCAACAATCTCCCCCTTTGGCATTAGTGACAAAAACACTTATAAGCCTTATGTACACTAACATATAGATTTTTTGATTTTTCAAAATTGATCTTTGTAAAGGTGCTCTATATACATTTGTACATATCTCCCCCATACATATGACATAATATATACATAGTCTTTCTGTACATATATCAATCTATTTTCTCCCTTATTATCTCTACAAGTCTCTTATCATGTCTTAATCCCCCTTTTTGACAATGATACCAAAGAGTTATGCGATATAATCACATAGAGACACCAAAATGTGAGAGAAATTCAGAGAGTACCTTGAGAATAAGAGCTAAAGTCTTATCCCAGTTGTCTTGCAAGATTTTGCAGGTGGAGAGTGCCACTTGAACTTCTACAAAAACTTCAATCATATGATCTGCAATGGAAAATTTGTTATCCTAGACCAATGTTTTTGAATATGCAACATGTTTCTACATTGAGTCCATAACTAGAAGGATCACATTTTGGATATTGATCAGTGTGGACCTGATCCTGGCTTCCTCTCTTAGCAATTCTACCTTTATATCTGATAAAAATCTCACCTTGATGTGATGTGAAACTAGGGTCAAGCTATAACCTTTGAGTGCTAGTGTTCATATCTATATCAATCTTATTTAGTTTCTTCTTGATCTTCTTGGTATACTCAGTAACATCAAAAAGCTTAGAAAAAAGTGATGTTACATTGGAAAAAGAATGTTCAAGATTACTCAAAATTGAGGATAGTTTAACCTGGTTTATGGTGATGTGCTCAAGAACCTTGTTATCAAAGTTTTTCTCTACCTTCTCAATTAGCTTCTCTTGGTTAGATGTATCCTCATTGAACTTATTTACTACTTCTTCCAATTGTAGCAAAATGTGTTGTGAAGAATCTATAGCAAAATGTGTTGTGAAGAATCTACATCAACACCTATGGCTTATGTTACTATATTCTTAGCATTCTCAATTATTGTGAACTCTCTATCTCTTTTAGCTCTGAGCTATTTTTTCCTTGCCTTTTGCTCCAAACGTTGACTAACCAATCTCATTTCATCAACTATAGCATTATCCAGATCCAACTTGGGAATTACAATTTCCTTGTCCAAGTCAATGTCTTCATCAATCTCCTTACTAGTAAGTACAAGTTTTAGGGGAGTCTTTGGTTCCACTTTTGACCTTACTGTCTTGGACTTAGAAATAGAAACAACTATAGAAATAGTTATACTTGTAGTAAAAACTTGAATGGGTCCAACTGAAGGAAAACTAAAAGAAGTGCTAACTGTATCCAAAACTAATGTGCTACTCAAAATTGAAGATACAATAGGTGGAGCACAAACTGGAGTACTTACAATAGAAGAACTAACTGGAACAAAAGGTGCTATCAAAGCTGTAGTAGACATAACTATAGAACATGAAGGTAAACTTACTATACATGCTGTAATTGAAGAAGTTGACAAAATTGTAGAACTAGATACTGCTGATGCTGACTTGAGAGTTGATGAAAAAGGCTGTAGCTTGGTAGATGAAGTGGTAGACACTTCCATTGCAGATACCTGGAGTTGTGAGGTAGCAAATAGTGACTTAATAGATGATGAGTCTTTTGTAGCTATGGTCACATTTGCTGAAGTTGTCTCCAACCCTGATGATGTAGAAATTTTCTCAAAGATTGCTCAAATATGTCTTTAGCTATTTGCTCAGCTAATTGGCACCTAACCTTGACTTTGTTTAATAAGTTTGCAGGTATTTGTGAAGAAAACTAATCAGGAGAGAACTTACATCTTCCTAGCTTGTCCATAATTAGATCTTCAACTTCCTTTTATTTTGCTAGAGTTTTGAATTCATACTTAAGTGCTTTGAAAATATTAATTCCAACACCTACTCTCAATTGATTGAGTCTTTCTTGAAATGTGGTAGGGGGCTTAACAAGCACAACTTCAATTTCTCCTTTCCTTTTAGATCTTCTAATAAATACAATTGTAGAGGCCTTGGGCAGCTTGGTAATGATTAACCTACCCTTCTTTCTCACTAACTCTTCCCCCTTCTCAAATTTTTCCTCTTCTTCTTCTTTAGATTCCACTACATCTTTCACCTTTACCCTCGGTAAGCATGAGAGGGGCACTTGCAATTTTCAACTTGGAAACCTTCCTCTTGCCTTTGCTAATATCTTGGGGTAGCTTGATTTGAAGCTCAATTATAGCCTTGGCTTCTTTATAGGTTCCAAAAATAGGTTGCTTAGGATATGTTGGCTCATTCACCAGTTGCTTCAATGATATCTTTGGTTTCATCAATATTAACCTCATATGGGAGAGGTTTCACCCATGCAATTCTAGGCATGACTGCCTAGATATACACTCTATCACAATCAACAATAAAACATACATCATCTTTATAGTCTTCAACAAGCTTGGGAGAATCCTAAACCTATTGTTCATCTTCTCCTTGAAATCTTCAAAGTAATTATTTGTAATACTATCAAAATTTATACCCATTTCAACAATGAAATTATTAATCTAATACAGAATTGGGGTATAATTCTTCCATACTACTAAACCTTTTAATGGGAAAAACTTTTGAACATAAGAGAAAAGACATGTTAACAAAGAACCAAATTTTCAAGGATTGTTCTTTGAAGTCTTGATACTTTCCATGTTTTTATTCAACTGTTTCAACAATAACTTTGACAAATCAAATTCCAAATTCTTCTTCACAACTTTATATGCCAAATCAACTACCTCACATGGCACACTATTCAAATGACTGGAACTATAAATTTTATGAGCAATGACATGAATACCAAACCTTAATTCAATGTTAGAAACAATGCTAATCTTTAGATCTCTACCATCCCACTCGTCTAGGGTTTTCTTTTGAAGTTCATTCTAACTTAGAGTTTTGGTAGTTTTGGCTTTTCTTAGCATGAGAAAACCTATGATCTTATGAATCATTTTTTTGGTGATCAATATGGGCTATTCTAACCACAATTGACCATTGTGCACATGACTGAGAATATACTTAATCCACTTAATCTAAAAATTCCTTGGCATATGCAGGATATGGGTTAATCCTTTGGTTTCAAGATGCTTATGCTCAGTTTGGCACTTTCCATTTGACACCTTTTACCAACATCTTATATCCTCTTTTTGCCTTGCTACTGCTGGTGCTTCTAGATGCCATCACTGCTCGGTAAATGAGAGAAATTTTTTGAACAAATTCTTCGCTGCAAATTTGGTCAAAATTGCTTGGATGCACCTAGAATCACTTTGCTCTGTGAATTCTGAAGTTACAATGAAAAATGAAGTCAAATTCTATCCTTTTTGATGAAAAATTCTCCATTAATGCTTGGTACCACAATGACAGTGTGTGACAGACTATCATCCACTCACTATGCTCGGTAGAAGCTTGTGACTCGGTGATTGAAAAAAAATTCTTATTACTCCCGACCTAGCTCGGTCGAGTCTACAACCAACCCTTCTTGGTGAATGCTAAATTCATGTGATCCCTCTATATATGAAATACTAATTTGGATCTTCTACTTTCTTTCATTGGAACTGCTTGAGATATGACTTGAGGATATAGTTCTAGTTCTTCCCTTAAGGATCTAATTGGAAATGGTGGAGTCACTCACTTCTTGAGTGACATGACCATCATTTGAACTATTTTGCTCAGTAGATTTGGAAATCCACTACTTTCTCGTCTACTTCTTGATATTATCATCTTTAGTTTTCTTTTCATTTTCAACCTTTCCTATGTTCATGTAGTTCTTAGCTAGATGACCAAGTTCAGTGCATGTATAACATCTTACTATTGTATCTTTCTTTCTCAAGTGATGCCTTGTATAGTTTATGCCAATGTGTCCATATTCTCCACAATAGTGACATCTACACCAAGTATTGTAGTCCAAACCAAATATTGCCTTTAGAAGTTGTTCATCTAGATTGAATGCTTTAGATCTACATTTAGCTGCCTTGTGACCTTGTTTCTTGCATTTGTGACATTTACCTTCAAATTTTGGTTTGTCCTTGCATTCATTAGCTTTATGACCATGTTGACTACAATTGTAACATTTTCCATTGAATTTTTCCTTTTCATTGCTCCAACATTTGTTTGATGTATGACCTAACTTACCATAGTGATTGCAAGAAGGTCTTTGATTCCTTTGGGCACCTTGCTTGGAAGATTCACCTTCTTCTTTGTATCCAAGTCCTACTTTACCTTTTTGCCTATGAAGATTCTGCTCACTTTCCTGATTCAATTGATCCATGTCTACTTGAGATTTCATCATCCTTTCATTGAGTTATTTTTTAGAAATTAGATCAGCTTTCAATCTTTCATTGATTTATCTTTCAGTGATTAAATCATTCCTTAAACTTTCATTTTTCAGATCTCAGATTCATGATTTCCTCATTCGCATGGAGAACTGATTGATAAGACTTTCTTGCTGAAGGGATTGACTTTGAGTTTCATTATTTCTTGTCTCCAAGTATTTACTTTCCTTATTCCTTTTTTCCAAGATTTCACACATTCTTATCAACTGAATTACTTGTTCTCTTTTCAAGTTTCTTACCTCTTCTTGCAAAGAGCCATTCTTTGCTAGGAGTTCTTTGATTGCCTCATTTGCTTCATCTAAACTGCTTAAAGGAAAAAAGTCTTCAACCCTTTCTTCAACATACTAGTTTCCATTCATTTTTCTTGCAAGTTCCTTTCTATTTCTTAAGGATTGGGAAAGATGCTCTTTTGCTTCCTTGAGTTGAGCTATGGCCATCTCCAGATCTAGCTTCTCATTGTCAATGGCTTTGTCAAGTCTAAATATCTCCATTGTCCTTGATCTTTGCTCAAGCTATCAAACTTTATCCTAAAAACCACAAAGCTTTGATACCAATTGTTGGAAATAATCAAGACTAACTAGGTTACTAAGAGGGGAGGGGTGAATTAGTAACCTCAAAAACTTTGAACTATTTCAACACTTAATCCATTCATCATTCATTCATCTAATCTACTGCATGCATGAGAAAAGATAAACATTCATAACACATGAACATAGTATTTTGGTGATCTAGAAACCTTCCAAATAGAAAGTGAAACTGGGGTGGGGATGATACCTACAAAACTTAACTAATGTAGTATAAAGTTGGCCTATTTGGGCTTACATTGACCACTTTTGATGATCTTCCTTGTTAAGAGAAATTTGGACTGCTAGATCCACCTTGTTAGAGGTTTTACAAATATACAATGAAGTATGCACTCTATTAAGAGATTTAAACAAAGACTGTTAAGTCTACCCTTTTAAAGGATTTAGAAAATTGATTCACCTATCAGGATGAAATAGTAGATCTAACTTACAACTAGATTGCTAGATAGATCCTTGAAGTATAAATCACTTCTTGTGATGTATATAACTTTACTGCTCCTTGTCGACCTTGCTGAATACTCTACTCTGCTATTGATTCACGTTCATTCTTCTCAAAACATTAAATATCCATTCCTTGATACACTTATCCATATATTGCAAATGATACAATACATTACATATATACCATTCTAATATTTACAATTACAAGATCAACTAAAACACAAGTAAACAAAATATTACTGAGTCAGCCAAATAGTAAAAACTCGAGTTTTGTGAGCTGACTTGGTGACCTTTTGATACTTGACATCTACTGCATTACTCAACATCATCGTGCACTCGGTAGAAGTAGAAGCTCGATCCATACTAATCACACAATGTAGCTTCAAACTTGGTAACCATTGGAGACTTGGTAGATATAGTGTCACTTAGTAATACTGAATCCTTTGTTTACCTTGCTTTCACTTGGTAAACACTACACATCCATCACTTAGCAGACATTGGCTTCTCATCATACAAACTAATGACTTAGTAGACATTGTGAAGGTTGATGACCACTATTTTGTTAGTGAACATTGCTAGACTACACACTCACTCGGTAGCTTTAGGAATGCTTGCTTTGAACTGCTTAACTGATGATCTTACTTGGCAGCCATTGTTGCTCGATATAAACTATAGATTGAGTGATGAGCTTGATAACCATACATAATTGACTAAGTGTTGTCACTAATGAAAAATACAACATAATTCCAATAATGAGTTCACCATATGAAAATGTAAAATTTGGCAAAGCACAAACATCCTTAGATAGATTTGCATCCCTTTTAAAATCATGAGCCAACAAATCTGAAATCTCATCAAAATTTAACAAGACTTCATCACTAGTTTATTTTCCTTGGATGTGATTATTATTTGGATAGCTTGACACACTTACAATAGCAGACTCATTAGTAATATGTTCTAAAAAAATAGAACTCTAATTATCACATACATCTTCTTCTTTTGACAATACCTCAATAATTGATATCTTAGCACATTCATATTCATCACTAGAAGAAACATTCTTACTGCCATTATACTTTTCATCTTCTTAACAATCATCATTATAACAAGATGAATCTACATTATTCCTATCATCAAATTGCTGATTACTGTCCTCTGATTCATAAAGTTGAAACTCTTCATCTTCAACATCATTTTCAATGGATTCATTGGCTTCATTATCATTTACATCATATTCATTTCTACTATTACTAGATTCATCAACATTTAGATCACTTTCAACATCCATGATAAAATCTTGGTATTCAAAAATCTTTTCTAACCTTGAATTTTTTGACCAATCAATTGAATGTGGTATAAGAACTTCTAGGAGTACCATTGGCCATGAAGACTTCTTAGGTCTAAAAGAACCATCAAGATTCATAACTACTAATTTAAACTTCATGTAAATTTGAGAACTGTTAAGACCCTCAATATTACCAATATCATTTCTTATTCCAATGATGGTCTTATTATGAATATCTCTTTTCAGCCTAGCAATATTTGCATGAATACTTTCAAAAGTTGGCACATCATTTTCATACCTAGACTTTGAATTCATATTTTAAAAATTTAAAATTCTACCTCTATTTTTTTACTACTAAAACCACTAGATGGAGGCAACCATTTTGTTAATTCAACTTTCATGAAGGACAAATACATGAAAATTAAAAATACCTTTATGTGTTGTTGCATGAAACCTCTGATCTACTGATTAGCACTGTGTAAACATGAAAATCTTCACATTATAGATAAAATCCTTTTAGAGCTACCACCTCCTTGAAAAGGAAAATGAAATCACAATAGTGATTCAACTTTTAAGATCAATTACTTTAGTAGTTACAAACAACCACATAAACTATCAATCAGGAAACTTGTTTACTTCCTCTTTCCCAACAAACTAGATCTGCCCATAAATACTGAAAGCCTCTGATATTAAAATAAACCATGCACTAATACAGAGATTTAGACTAAAGTTGCCACTCACACTTTGTGAGAAATTATTTGAAACAATTTACCACTTGTAAATTCTAAACTAGACTTTCAATATAGGAGAAACTTGTAGATTACTAACACCTTGAAAAGAGAATACACTTTATAAAGAAATTTTTGACTCTAAACTTTCTCAACAACACTTGTAAAAATTGGATTGATTGAAGATAGACTTATAACAATCATAGAACACAATTTACATCCAATTTTATAACATATAATTGTCCATGAATAAAGCTTAATTGGGGAACACAAAACTTCATCAGAGAAATGGAAAACATCTCACAACCCTATTGCTGTAGCAAATTCTTGCTACTATATTGAATCTTTTTTCAAATTCTCAAGGTTTGTATACCATTTAGATTCAAGACATTCCCTAGTAGAGCCACCATTTTGCTGGCTCTTCATTTAACAGATTTAAAAATAACCAAGAAACACGACCAATACATCTAAAGCTAGAAAATTCCTATGATAGATGCACTCGACTACAATCTTGGGCCAACTATAAGGCATAACTCCTTCACTTTAGGCTCTACAAAACCTAGGTGGGTTAACCTTGAGGTTCTTATATATGGTACTAGTGTAAATAAAGATATAATCTAAACCTATTAACAATAGATAAAACCCGTATGTGTTTTGATACTTATGCAATAATATAGGAATGAAATAGCTACAAATCATAACCTACGAACCCCATAAGCTAAGTGAGGGTTAATTTCTTTCAGTCCTTCAATATTTAAAGGAAAAAACATTTGATTAATGATATTGATTTTAGCAAAACCCCAAATATGCAGTAGTAAGAACAAATTGATCCTGTAGCTAATTAGTGCCTTATCCATTGGGC
Source organism: Cupressus sempervirens (assembly GCA_028749045.1). Lineage (NCBI taxonomy): Eukaryota > Viridiplantae > Streptophyta > Pinopsida > Cupressales > Cupressaceae > Cupressus > Cupressus sempervirens. Next base: position 595,999,362 of record CM053788.1, on the reverse strand, counting down.
ATAAACTAAGTCAAAACATACATATGGATACTTGAGATATACTCATATATTCAAATATTTGATCTATCCATTCACCTTGTAAATAGACATTTATCTTCATAAAAACTCTTACTACTTACTAAATATCCTCTTGGTAAAACCCGCAACCATATCAAGGTAAATAAGCATTTACTTGGGTCTTTATTCCAATAGAAAACCTATCCAAACATACAACCTTAAGGGATTAAAAATGATTTTAAGCTCTTTGTTCTTAAACACAAAACATTGCTGACAACTTAGGAAGGAGATGGGAATAAAAATGAAACTAAAGAGATTCTTGCTCATTTGTACTCATTTCCTTGAAATTAAAATGAAACTAAAGAGATTCTTTCTCATTTGTACTCATTTCCTTGAAATTATACATTCATATGCATGAAATTAAAACATAGAAATGTCTAACAGATCAAAAATAGCTATATTATCTTCGTTATTGTTGCTCATACAAGAGAAAATCTACTGAAGAATTTAGTGGAATCATAGTCATGGATCCACCAATATGGTCTCATACTAAAAATTTCCAACCTAGTATCACGGTAGTGATAAATTTCTCCAAAAATTGGAACCCTTACAATGAGAAAGAAAGAATTCCTAGATCTACTCTGCAACTACCATGTGTACACTTGGAAAACTTTCTTAAGAAGCTAAAAACATCTCTTTAATCTATCCCAACAACTAGTGAATCAAATCCTCAATCATTTTGCCTCCCAAAAGCATAAAATATCTCAGATATTTGATTGAAAATATAACTGATTTTGATGCCAGATTTGAAATCAAGGAAAAGGAAAAAAATCAGTTAAATGACCTCTAGAGGCAAGATAAAATTTTCAAAATCATTCAGGTTTCAACAAACTTCAATATTTTTTGTCCAACCAATTTTGATGCTCAATGATGAATTCTACTCATACTAATGAGAATGTCTGGGAAAATACAAATTTGGTTATAGACTAAACCACTAAACATCTGTACAAATTCTGACCCCATATTTAGAAAATTAATCTCCTCCTAGCTCCAATAGTATATTGGAGTCCATATTTTAGGCAAAAAATGTCCTCTGGTAGCCATTCAAAATTTTACGTTCCCACTATGGCTTTGCACATTAAAATACAAAAATTCGAAAAATCTAAAAACCCACTCTAGTATAAACTATAAGTTTTTAAAATTATAACTTTGATTTTTTATGAACACTCACTTCAAATATTTGCATAAAATATTAAAAATAATATTTTATTGACCTTTTAATCATTTCCTAAGTCCACCAAGGCACAAGATATATGCCACATGGCATGCTTTGATTGGCTAGATTTCTACCATGTTACTACCTATATCACCTATTATCTAGCATTGCAAATTGAAAACTAATCTATTAAAAATATTCTTAATACTAAAAATGACAAACACTTATGATAGGACTAATTTTTATCACCACAAGAGGAAGCAAACCAAGAATGATAGGCTCCTAATGGTATAACACATAAAGCAATGGATTTTTCCTTGATAGGAGGGGATGTATGCTCACATTGTGCTCAAGCTTCCAAAGGATGGGGGATTTCACCAAGTGTGTGTAAGGATGATGGTTTCAAACAATTAAGGTATGGAGGTATTTCAGCATTATGATGGTATTTTGGTAGTTTTTAGGCTCTCAAAATAGCATTATAACATTGTATGAAAAGGTGGATGATTTTTTGAAGGGAGAGGGTTCCATTTATAAGCCAAGGGGTAGAGGAATGGATGATCAGGATGAAAAGATGATGAAATGTTGAGGAAGGGTCAAGATGCACTCAAAAGGGAGCACATGGATTGTGCTTGTTTAGCACCAATAGGGAGGTGATACTTGTCACAAGGAGGATGAGTGTGAGAGGATAGGATAAGGGTTGGTCAAAGGAGTAATGAAGGAGGTTGAGTATGTAAGAGGGATGTAAGAGTCATTAAGGGAGGTGTAAGAGATATTTTGAGGATGTAAGAGGTGTGGTTGAGTTTGTTGACTTTAGCTTAGGTTAGCAAGTCTTAACCCTTTCTTAAATTTGTGCACATGCTTACGAGGGGAATTAAGATTAGCTTAGAGAGGGGGTTAGGAGTGTAAGTAGCTTGGATTTGATGGGATGGGTTAGTTAGGTGGCTAAGTGAGTTTAGTATGAGTGAATGGGTTGGATTAGGGGCTGGATAGGGTTTAAGAAGGCTTTTAGGTATTTTATTAAATGATTTATTTAATAAAATGAGAATATGGAATTAATTTGAATAGATTTGATAATTTATTCAATTTAATAGAGGAATATGGATTTAATTGATAAATTGATTTTGGGTTATCATTTGATTTTATCAATTGAACTATAGTTAATTAAATTAATTAATTAACTAGGGGATGATGATTAATTAATTAAATAATAAATATTTAATCAATAATGTCTTAGAAGATGACTAAATATGATTATCTAGTGATTTAATCAGATTTAGGTGTCTACATTTTGCCCCTCTTTGACATAGTGTTGAAACAACATTATTTCAAAGAAGTTCAAATATCAACAACATGAAGAAGACTTTTTAAAGCAACATGGTTGCCCCAGTTTTGAGTAGAAGAGTAGAGAATGGACTATGTCATGCCCCCTCAAGAAGGTGGTGGGGAAAGAAAATGAGGCATGATAGCTTCTTAAAAAATTGCAATAAGCTTGTAGGGGCCAGGAGGACATGGAAGAGGGCTAAATAGGTTTAAAAAAGAGAAAAAAGGGGAGAAAAAAGAAGGTTGATGGTCAAAAGGGGGATTGCTAAAGGACTTATAAAGGTAGCTAGGGCACCGGGGGGCTTATAAGTGGTTGGAAGAGGGCTAGAAGGGGTCATTTTCTTTCAGATTGACAAGGAAATATAGCTACCAAGAGGTCTAAGTGGGATCTTACGATGGTGGCTATGGGATAACTGGAGCATCGAGCTGATGCAGTACGATGAGTATGAGTATGGTGGATGCCTCATCGACCGGTAGGGTCAAAAATCTCTTTGTAATTTTTATTTTCACATTAGTTAGAGCATTCTCACGAAAGCAAAAATGCAATCTTGCAACTACGGGTCTATAGGAACAATGTATTGTTTGATTTAATGTTGGCAGGATCATGATATCAGGGGGGAATTTTATGTAGAATCACTGGTAACTCGGCAAGATCATGTTCTTGCCAGAAAAAATGTGAATATTGATGAGGGGACATAATCCCACAGTAGGGGGGTCAAATGTGGGTATGGGATAGGGTTGACCAGGGGAAAAAATATGATCTCATAGGAACAAGGTTCAATAGGACTACTAGGTTAAGCTTGCATATCCTTGCACATGCGAGAACGTGGTCAGTGGGACAAGGGTGGGCAACAATCAAAGTTACGATCGTGTGGGATGATATATCTATGGGAACACAAGATGTTGTTTGTGCAAAAATGCATCCGTGGGAATGCGAGTCAAATCAAGAGGGGAAAGGAAGTTAGCGATGTAATTTTTGTCACTTAGGTTTGCACCCTTGTCCAAAGCCTATGCATGAGGACAACCTAGTGAAATATGGAAACAACCTCCAAGCTATGGGACTTGAACTGTGAGGTTGGGTCTCCAGAGAAGGCCAACTTCCTCTTACTATCAAGATGCAGCTAACTACTCTTGGAGAGGAAAAGGGAGAAGGAGAGCATGAAAGAAAATCTACCTAATCTAATCTAAAGAGGTGATGCACCAAAATAGAGTGTTCAAACCAATCTCTGCCCATATATGCACTTTTGAACCAGAATGAAACTAAGGATATACACATTCAAACTTGCTTTAATCTAATATGCACATGCAGATTAGAAGACCAAGATGAATGACACAAGGAAAGAGAGATTCACTTATATTATCATTCATAGGCCAAGGAGATATAGTCATGCAGATCATAGATCTCTACAAAACACTAGTAAGAGGAAAAGAGTTCTTGCACTTACATACATATGGCTGAAAGAGATAAGACTGAAAATCATGTAGTTCAGAGGCACAGGGGAATTTACACTGAGAATTTGTAGAGCAGTAATAGAGAAAATAGATAAAGGTCGACCCTTACAAAATTCACAAAAATTGCCTTTATAGTTTAGGCAAAACTTAGATTTTGCCTCCAAAACTATCCTGCAACTACTGCCATCAAGGCTCTGCCAAGAACAATCATGGGGATCTGAAGAAATCTGATCTAAGTATAGCTTTAGGTACCATGAAATCTAACTGTTAACTAAAACAAGGCCTTGAGAAGATAGAGGCGGCACTATAACTATGCTTTGACCAAGTAGATAGATTAGATCGGGGTGTTAGAGTGTCTCTGCATGCTTTACATTCACTTCTGGTGGTTGGAATTGATCATGAAGATCAGATTCGTGTAAAACCTCAATTTCTTATCATTTTTGGTGCATGAATCAGTAGAGTTAGTGAGTTAGCCGAACACTATAAGCAAAATAGGCCACATGGACCTATCCGTTCATTTCTTTATGCCACCTCACAGGAGTCTTACATGGTTGACCATCTCTTTTCATTACTAACTGTGCAATCCTTAAAGAAAACTTGACCACGAAGGTCACATTAACTGTCAGTCACATCTAACCATTATTACCTCCATTGAACCTACTGAGACACATGTCATCAAGGTGCTATATCACTATGTGTATCCTTTGAGAAATTTCCCATAGCGAGATAGCACCACCATGGATTTAGACTGATTTGACGATCATGAAGACTCACCCGTATTACTACACTTTTCCCTTAAAACTTTTGGGCCCACGAACCAACTCAACATGCCTAGTATCTGACTTAGCCTGAACTAGTACCATCCCTATAGTTTTATAACACTTGGCCCCACCTTTCTATGTGTCATTGAGGTGCTATGTCCATATGAGTAATATCCTCGCAGCTTTCCATAGCGAGATAGCGCCCACCCTTGATTTTTTGAAATCTGGTGGCGAGCAAGATGGATCTGACCTATCAGTGTACCAACCAATAAGAAAGTGGCCATGTGCCAACTTGTCTGACAAGTCCTTGTAGTTTCATCTCACGAGAAAGTGCCAATCATTGATCTCCACAAGATCAACGATCGTGGAAGATCCTCATAATACTGCGATTGCCTCCTCAAAATTTTGGGCCCACGAAACACTTGGCAACCACCTGGCACAACCTAGCATCTTCATCTTGGAATGACCTAGCCCCACTGATCCACACAGAAAAATGGTGCTATGTCACTATGGGTAATATCCTCACAACTTTCCATAGCGAGATAGTGCCCACTGTCAATTTCCTTAGATCTATGGTGATCAACAAAAATGTACAACTATACATCGAGTTCGCTGAATGGACCAATGAAATATCACCACTATACTATGACCCACTTAACAAATACCACTGAGGATGAGCCATAATATTTCTTTGGAGAAGGGAAAATCCATGATGTCATCAGTGCCACGCGTCACTGAGGCGCTATGTCGCTAACGATGAGGAACATAGATTTTTTGATAGCGCCATAGCGCCCTCTAGGGATCTATCAAAACTTGGCACTAGAGAAATAGCAAGGAAAGGGAGGACCTACCTAACATGCAGCCAAAAAGTGCTATGTCACTATGGAAAAACAATGTGCAACTTCCCATAGCGAGATAAAACTAATCGTAGATATCACTTGATCTAACGATGGGGACTTGTGAGCTTGCAAAAAACATTAAAATGCACAGGGAAGAAATATCATAAGGTTACCATAAAGTATTTCATGCCCCTTTTGAATATTTGGATATTTAAAACCTGTGAATGTCACTATGTTGAATTCAAATGTGGTGATTTTGGCAGGAAGGCAAAAATGACCAACATGAATCTCGTAGGAACATATATCCATGAGAAAATGAGGATCAGGTTTTGAGGGAACATGTTTTGTAGGAATGTGGGTGTGGTGAGAAAAACTCAAAAAAAGATTGGGGTTGGGTAAGATGAGGGGTGGGAAGCTAGGGTAGGTAAAATCTAAGAATGAATACTAACATTTGAGTGGGTTTTTGTGATGTGCAGTGGTCATTGGATGCTTTAGTATCACATGAGTAGTGAGTGGTAGTACTACATGTGGGAGAGATGCTGACACCCATAGACTAGGCAAGGATTGAGGCCATTGGACTTGGTTATTTCATGTGGTTGTCCCACACTTGTACATATATGGCAATGGTTACAACCTTGTACGAGTGGTGGCACAATGAGACTATGACCTTCTACTTGTCAACTGGGGAGATGAAAGTGACCTTGGAGGATGTTTATCATATTTTTAGACTACTAGTATGGGGGACACTAGTGATGGCAACTAGGGAGATGATAGTAGAGGTGACAGTACAGGGACTAGTGGGGCCTAGAGTGGAGTACAGGATTTGGCGAGGGTAGTTTTCTTTAGATGAGCACCTGGATTGTGTGGCCCTAGAGAGGCATATTTATTTTTATGTGTTGGGACTGGTCTCTAGATACAACACTTCAGATACATGTGGGATAGGAGTGACCCTAGCATTGATACTAGTGGTGATGTGGATAGTCAATATAGGAGTCCCAACAAAATGGGGGTCCTTGATGTTGGCAAAGTTATACAAGGATCTGCACCAAATAGTTTACGAGGGTGCTAGTTGGTAGAGGAGGAGTATAGGGTTCCCCACTCTTCTATAGGTATGGGCATGGGAGTGCATTGTATTGCTTAGGCCACTAGGTTAGAGGGGTAGGCAAGAAAAGGAGCTAGTGGCCTACAGCTAGGCAGAGCCACTGACCTACCACCATACAAATGTGGTAGATTACTAGAGAGTTGTTCTAGATGACATGGTGATAATAGTGTGGAGGCCATATATGGGCCTGGGGCCATGGGCGGAGGAGGGGGAGCAACTACCATACACTATATCCCCATGCTTTGTGTTTAGTTGGTGGGATTACATTACTAAGTAATATAGGCCAAACAAGGTGTTACAATAGTTTGGTTTATGCTAGATGGCTCTAGAGGACCAAACTGGTATCAATAGGTTACATGTGAGCCAACAAAATTGTACGGGCCAATGCTTTGGAGAGAGGATTTGTTGAGGGCATGGATAGAGCTGGAGCCACAATAATGAGATTAATTTAGTGGGTCAATAAATGTGGGCTCCACTCAAAATTACTGAGACACCTTTGTGCAGCTAAGACTAGTGGGCCGAGCGTAGGTTGCAAGGGTGACAGTGGTAGCAAAGAGCTAGCCTGAGCAGTGCAACATGGAAGGTATGTGGCTAGAGGGTTGAGACAGCGGGTAGAGGCCATTACAGAGGAGGAGGGGGAGCTAATGTGATAGAGGTGGAGGGTAGGGAGCCAGGAGAGAGGAGCTCAGGTGGAGAGAGGAGGAGAGGGGGGTAGAGCTAGAGAGGTGGAGAGGAGAAAGCAAAGGAGAGAGAAGCTTAGCTAGAGAGAGGAGGAGAGGAGGCCACAAGTAGAGAGGGAGTAGAGACTATAGAGGCTAGTAGGGGGTGATGGAGGAGGGTTAGTGGTAGGGGGAGGGGTGGTGGATGGGCAGCTTGTTATGCATCCTTATAGAAAGCACACTATGTGATGAGCCAGCTACTTCATGATAACCAAAAGGAGCAAGATCAGCTCCAGATAGAGTGGGATCAGCTTTGGTAGGGCATGATGTAGACTAGGGGTAGGCATATAGGGCAGGGATAGAGGTGGGGAGGCTATAGATAGAGGTAGGGTGAGTCGAGGGGAGATTAGATGTGGTGACTTTGGAGAGGTAGGCCACTCAAGCAAGGATGGAGGCCCTCTAGCAGGATCGAGATAGGCTGGTGGTGGAGGTGGTGACCCTATGGGCATAGGTGGTGGTGGGAGGTGGTATGGATGAGCTAAGGAGACTATGGGTAGAGGTAGATGATCTGAGGGAGAGGGTTGGTTTTTACCTAGGGAGATACCACACAATAGTCCTAGCATCCTAGATAGAGCATTACAAGTGATCAAATTAGTTGGGTACAATTGGGACACACATAGGGATGTAGGGAGGAGGGGATAGTGGGTGGAGCACTAGAGGGGATAGTACAAGTAGGTCTCAGTCCACTGGGCATAGTCATAGGACATGATAGAGGTAGACGCAGGGGACAGGGGTGAGGGGGAGGAGGGATGAGGCAGAGAGCTTAGGGATAGGAGGAGGATTGATGAGGCCACCACCTCCACCACTAGCAACACCAGGGATAGGGGGGATGTAGAGGAGGAGCCAGAGGAGTCAGATTAGTGACCAGTGATATGTTGGATTTTTGTGTATGATGAGCATTTTGTTGTATAGATCAACAGTTTTGAGATGTATATTTTGTGCAGGCATAGACCTGTTGTATGATATTGACATTGTATATTGGGACTTTGATGGACTGTTATTCTTTTATTAGATCATTGATTCATTATGGAGGGGATTATATATATAGCTAATCATTCTTTGGGGTGGGATATGTGTTAGGGACTTTTGATGATATGAGCATTGTTGATGATGTTTGATATGCAGGATGTGAATTTTTGATGATATTGCTAACGATTTGTGATGCAGGATGTGATTTTTGATGATATTGTATATATGGTGTGATATGTTTTTGATGTGATTTGGCTATGATAGTGCATATATGATTTGATGTCATTTTTATCTATGATATTGTAGATGTGATGTGATTTGGTGTGATCCTTGATGACATGATTTGTTTTATGATATTTCAAATGTGATGCGATATGTTTTTGATGTAATCCCTGATAATGTGATTTGCTGTATGATAGATGTGATGTGATCCCAGATTATGTGATTCCTTTTTTATAGTATTTGATATGTTGTTGTATGATGATAAGTACAAACTAAAAGATAAGTGACAAATGTAAAATGAATCACGAATTAAAGGATAAACAATAGATTTATGATATGGAAGATGAACATAATGTCATGAGATTTAGGATATGTTAACACAAACTAAAGATAAATGAAAGATTGAAAAATGAATCACAATATAAAAGATGAAAATACAAGTTGAAAATGAATTACAATGTAACGACAAACTATTAAATGAAGAACTACAATGCTAAAATGATTTACAACTAGAATGCAAAAATAAATCACAATTTAATGATGAACTATTAAATGATGAACTATAATGCTAAAAATGAATCACAATTTAATGATGAATGACAATGCTCAAAATGAATCATAATCTAATGATGAACTTCAATGCTAAAATGAATCACAATTTAATGATGAACTACAATACTTAAAATGAATTATAATCTAATGATGAATGAGAATGCTTAAAATGAATCGTAATCTAATGATGAACTACAATGCTAAAGCTTAAGCAAACTAAAGAGAGAATAGTAAATTTATGATATGCTAAAAAAGAACACAAACTAAAAGATACGTCTAGGAATTATGATAAGCATGTGAGAATAACACATAAAAGACTAAATGCTGTGATATTCTGAGATATGATAAAAGGATACAAGCTATGATAATACAACATACTAGATTCTAGGAGATGCAAGACAAATGATGATGGTGGAATAGGATAACCAATGCTTGAGTTATGATAGTGTTCTATGATATGAAAAGTGAACATAGGAGATACTAACTCTAAGGAGAATGATGTTGGAAACTGAGTGACCAACAAACTTGCAGTCAGGAGGATAGCAGAGATTAGAGCTAGGATAGTAACTTATGATAGGGATCACATCATGATGGTGGTGAAATAGTAAGTTAAGGATGAGAAGTTGTGATAATGAACAAGAGTCATTCTTGGATGATTTGAATCAAAATATTTTGATAGTGGCAAAAGCTCAAATTTGAGGGAGAGAGGTGATGAAAAGGAAGAGGATACTAGGGGTTCTAAAAATAAATGTAAGGTGTATTAGAAGCTTGAGCGTGGGGTACTTTGTGAGGAAGTACCACTATGTTGTGTGAGCACTTTATTTGATATAGGAATATTGGGGATCTGCCAAGGTTACTAAGAACATCAAGGTGTTTTCCCCAATATTACATAGGAGTAACTTAAATGAGCATGCAAGGATTGCCCCAGCATCACACATGCATCTCAGAGAGATCAGTGTGGGAATGATGCTAGGTGTTCCATAAGCAAACAATATCACCCAAGTGCATCATGTTATCAGAAATGAAAACATGGTTGAAATATGCAAGGGTGATATCCAACTGACTCACAAACAAAAAAAATACTGTGATAAAAAACATGCCCCTAAGTTACCCAAGTCAAAACACAACATGATATGAAATGATCATGGTGATTGTGAGGAGGAAATAATGAAAGATACATGGAATTAATCAATCAAAACATACAAAAAACAAAGTTTTTGCAAATAAAGAACAAAAAGTGCAAAAAAGTAACCTTTTGCTAAAGAGATCAACTGATGGGCTACTGATGAGCTAGGGACACAAGGTGTCACAACAAGACCTAGATAGGATGTACAAGCATGACTATACAATAATTGGAAACTCAGGAACATATAATAAAACATGGCATTAAGTATGTACATGATGGGGGAAATTTTAGGATGAGGAGATAACACTATTATAATACAAGTATTGTTATAGTGGTGTGATAGGTATAGCATGACTATTGTTTGTAATACTACTATATTTACAAGATTATGATACATAGGATACAAGAGTTGGAACAAGGATATTGTACATAAAATACTACTCATCAAGTACAATGGATATGGTAAAGTACAAGGGTGAAAATAGCTGAGAAGCTACATGTGGTAGAGTACAATGGTAGATTACATCGGGTATGATACACGGGATGCTATAATATAGGGTTTTAAGGTAGGATGCTACAAATGTCAGAATGCTGGAGGGTAATGTTGCAAAGCATGGTGGAAGATGTGAATAGTAAAATTATGAGGGACTCCTTGGAAAAATGGGGAGATGGGTGATGTGACATTAAGTGGTGATGTGGGAGACAAGCATTAGTGATAGATAATAAAAATGCTAAGTACACTTGGCACCTATTTGCTAGGTTGTCACTAGAGACCTATCCAAGGCACTTGAATTGCAAAGTTTTCACCATTGGACACTTATTTTTCTTTACCTATTTTTGATTTGAGAATTTTTCTTTCAAGGGTAGAATTTATTAAGGTGAATGATATTGGTAGGATCATTCAAGACTTCACCTTCAAGTGTGGATAGCTGATAGGTGCTTGAGCCAAAAGATGTCGTGACCACATAAGGACCAAGCCACGTGGGCTTGAACTTGCCTTTCTTTTCTCTATTAGCCTAAACCTTCATGTTCTCTTTGAGTACCATGTAGCCTTCTTGAAAACTACACAAATGGAATTTCCTATTGAAATTGTGCATGAAGTGATTCTAGTAGACTAGGAGGTGGTCGTAAGCCTATTGCCTTCACTCATCAAGCAAATCAAGTTGAGTAAGTCGAGCCACTCTATACTCTTCACTTGATATCTAACCCTGTAGAGAAATGCGGAGGGATGAGAGTTAAACCTCAATAGGTAGGACTACTTTGGCACCATAGACCAAGGACTATGGATTTGTGCCAATGGATGTGTAGAATGAGGTGCGATATGCCCATAGGGCAGGATTGATTTGCAAATGCCAATCACAGGCAGAGTCATTGACAACTTTCTTGAGGATCCTAAGTAGGGTTTTATTAGTTGCCTCCACCTGACCATTACCTTGTTGGAAATATGTGCTAGAAAAGTGGTGATGGATGTGAAGGGAAGTACACAATTCATAAATATTTAGGTTTTCAACATTACCTCGATGGTTAATGAAAATAGTAGCTAGGATGCCAAAGTGACATATGATATGATCTAGGATAAACTTGGACACTTGAACTCCTATGGCAGTAACAAGGGGAATTTATTTGATCCACTTAGTGAAATAATAAGTGGTGGTGATTATCCACTTGTTCCCTTATAAAGAAAGTGGTACAATAAGGATGACAAGATCAAACCCCTAGCAGGCAAAAGGCCATGGTGGTGCAATGGGTTGCAAGTCTTGAGCTAGAGCTTGGATTAGATTAGCATGTTGTTGAAAAGGTAAACATCATTTTACAAACTCACATGCATCATGCTCTAGAGTAGGCCAATAATATCCAACCTAAAGGATCTACTTAGCTTGCACCATCTTGCTCATGTGAGCACCACAAAGTCCAGCATGTACCTCTTTGAGAGCCATCACAACCTTGTTTTGGTCTAAACACTGAGAGAGAGTATCATGATAACCATGATGATATATGGTTTGAGAAATGATAGTCTAATGAGAAGCTCTACAAATAAGGTTTTGGCATTGGGTTCATGTGAGGTGAGGAGATATGATACCATTTAGCAAGTAAGCACAAATTTCATGGTACCATGGGGATTGGAGACCAACCAAGATGTAGACCCGTGTTGATTCATCATTCTCATATGTGGATTCATGCAACTCCTCGACCAAGAATTCATAATGTGTAGCTTCGTGCAATATTTCCAAGAGAGAACCAATACTAGCCATAGCATCAGCTACTTTATTTTGGAGTCTAGGTACCTATATGAACTAGAGTTGAGTAAAATGCTCCTTTAATTGATAAACCAACTCCTTGTAAGGTAGTAGCTTGTCATCCTTGGTTTGATATTCATTCAAGGTTTGTTTGATGATAAGCTAAGAATCACCATAGACTTGTAGCTTCGGGATATTCCATTCAATGGTGATTTTGAGCCCTACAACAAGGGCTTCATAATCAGCGATGTTATTGGTACACTGAAACTATAGCTTGAATGATTTAGGAATATAATTTTCTTGAGGTGTGACCAAGAGTATGCCCATGCTAGAGCCATAAGATGTATAGGAGCCATCAAAATATAGCTTCCAAGATGGTTGTTCTTCTATCAAGCAGAGGTGTTCATCTAAGAACTCCATAATAAGGGGGTGGTTTGCAACCAAGGGTGCATTTGCCAAGTGATCTAGAATAGCCTGGCCTTTGATGGCCTTTCTGTCAATATATTGGATGTCAAACTCACTAAGAAGAATAACCCATTTTGCTAGGCATCCTATGAGTAATGTACAAGAGAGCATATATTTCAATGGATCAATTTTTGAGATTAGCTGCATAGTATTACTAACCATGTAATGGCATAGCTTCTAGGTGGCAAATACCACTGCTAAGAAAGCCTTCTCCATTAGCATGTAGTTGAGATCATATCCCACTAATGTTTGGCTCATGTAATAAATAGCCCTTTCCTTCACTACATAATCAAGTTGTACTAGAAGAGCACCTAATTCTGTGGGAGTAGCTATGATGTACAAAATGAGTGGACGCCTTGCAATTGGAGGAACCAAAATAGGTAGATTAGTTAGGTATTCTTTAATGAGCTCGAATTTATGTTGGCAAGCAGGGTACCATCTAAAGTTCTGATCCTTCCTAAGCAAGTGTGTGAATGGTTGACATTTATCAACAAGCTAAGAAATGAACCATTTGACTGATTGGAATTTTACCTATAGAGAAAAAAGGTGTCTGAGTGTCCTAGGAGAAGCCATATCCATGATGGATTTGACCTTTTTAGGGTAAATCTTGATACCATGCTGTGATATAATGAATCCTAGGAGTTTTCCTAAGGTGATGCCAAAGACACATTTCTTTAGATTTAGCATGAGACGATATTTTTCCAATTGATTAAACACTTCCTTGAGGTGAAATAAGTGATCAAGAGCATTGACAGAATTGACTTAAATATAATTTACATAATCCTCAAGAATCTGATAGGTTTCCCTACCGTTCTTTAGCCCAAATGGCATCATGTTGTAGCAGAATGTGCCCCAAGGTGTAATGAACACTATCTTATGGTGGTCTTCCTCTACTATATGAATTTGATTATATCTAGAGAAACCATCCATTAGTGATAAGAGTTCATGACCTATGGTGAGATCCACAATCATGTTGATATTTGGTAATGGAAAATCATCCTTCAGAAAAGCTTTATTAAGATCCCTGAAACTGGTGCAAATTTTGATATCACTAGAAGGCTTGGTAATAGGCACCATGTTAGAAATCCATTCAGAATAATCTATTGGGAAAATGATTTTGGCCTCCAGTAATTTTTGTAGATTTTCTTTGACTAATAAAGCCACCTTGGGGTGCACTTTACAGAGCTTTTTCTTAACAAACTTGGCCACCAAATCTACGGCCAAATGATGCACCACTAGCTCGGGGTCCAATCCTAGCATGTCCTAATATGACAATGCAAAATGACCCACATTCTCATGGAGGACCTCAATGGGAAGATTTTCCTACTCAGGTGGTAGAGAAGCTACAATGTATGTGACATGTGGTGTATCTGTCAAAGTGACATCTATTGGCCGAGTTTCCTCTGTAAAAAATAAAGATATAGGAGGTCTATGCTCTTGTAGGGGAAGGATGAAATCTCCATATTTAGGTGCCTTAGAGAGTTTTTCACCATCAAATATGTCCTTTATTTTTATTTAATTTTTTTGAGTTATCTAATGGCACTCTAGAGGAGTATTCACCAAAGGATGTTTTTCCTTTGATTTTTTTCTTTTTTATTTCCTTTATTATTTCATTTTTGTGACTGAAAATTTCCTCTTCCCCAAAGTAACTTGTAAGATCTAGCTTAGAGACATATGCCGATGGTGGTGGCAGCCATTTATTGGCATTTTTTCCCCCATGAATTTAAAGAGCATGTTCTCGATAGAGAATTCATCAACATGAATGAAACTTGGTTGGTCCTAATCTATGAGTTCAGGGTGACAGAGAGGTAGGTCTATGAGATTCAAGGATAGTTGGTAGAGCACGGAGGCTCCTAGGATGATTTTGTCATGGAATATATCATCGTAGGCTTTCTTTTCTACTTCCTTAGGAATGTGTTCAACTTTAACATGATTGTTTTTGATGTTCGTGAAGGCATGACCTTCCTTCATAGTGCCCCTAGTCATAGGGAGTCCATAGGCTAAGCCTTTGGTTTGCAGTCCTTAGTATGCCTCTATAGGTTGTCTCATACCTAATTCTAGATGGCCTAAACCACCTCCTTGATAATCCCATTGCTTCATGGCCAGGCAATGGGACTAGGGATATTTCTATTTAAAGTGACCAAGAAGTGCTTCTTTTTTTGGAGGTGGTTCTTTGTACAACCATGTACTAATGTCAGGAGCATTTTCCTCTCCATCAAGGATACCATTGGTAAGAAATGTGGTAGGTCCAAGCCATTTGATTTGAGGGGTAGCATCAAGTCTTGGTATCTGATAGATTGGGTGCCCTCAAGTATGTGGATCAATTGGGAGAGCACCAACAACAAAATCATCTATAAGACTATATTCACAACCTTGGTAATTGATCTTAACTATGGAAAGAGTGGAGGCTAAAATGGTGTCTGGATCATGGCGAGTGCTAGAGGAACTAGTCATGGTGTGGCCAACTTCAATCCCAGGATAATGATTAGTGTATGAAGCTTCAATTGCATTGCAATAAGAAAAGGGTTTAGGATCTGCATGGATGGTTATCTCAATGCCATTATGCAAAAATTTGATGCACTGATGATATGTGGATGGAACAAACTTCATGGCATGAATCCATGGGTGATCGAGGAGGATCTTGTATGGAAGGTTAAGATCAACTATGTGGCAAAGTGTTTCTTGACTGGTTAGGCCAACTCTGATAGGGAGCAAGATGGTTCCTTCAATGGTGTGCTCCAAATTGTCATATGCCTTGATGGTGATCACTTCATTAATGATACCTACTTTAGTGTATCCTGCCTATTTGATAAACTTTAGAGTACATAGATTTAAAGCTAATCCATTATCTATCATGACCGATTTAACTATAAAGTCAAAAACCATGATAGCTATGTGAAGTGGAAGGATATGATCTGGTTTGACTACTAGGATATCAGTGGTTTTGAAGGATAAGGCACATGATGTCAACAGATGGCCAACCAAGTTGTGAAACATGGTGGCATTTATGTTAGAGGGGATGCATGACTCGTGTAGAGTACTATTGAGGATCTCTTGATAAAGTGGGCTTGTTTGTAAGAGATCAAGAATGGAGATCTACTAGTGTGTTTTTAAGGTGTTCCAAGATATTATACTATGGGCCTAATGAGGATGAATCTAATGGAGATGTGCTAGATGGAGGTGGTCTTGATGGTGTAAAAATAGTTGGGCCAACTATATTGAGTCAAATCTGGCAAGTAGTGACTGCACATTGGGTATCAGGGCCTTTAATGTTTATGAAGTTAATGGATGGCTTAACTTATGATATGCAATTGATAAGGCTTCCATAGTCTAAATAGGCTAAGGTATAGTTCTGAGACTTGTCTTGGTTATCTCCTTATTTGCCTTGAGTATTGTTTGATTTTTTGACATGAGGGATTTGCAAGTGCTTTTCCTAGGTTTTTTTTATGAGGAGGGAAAACATTTTGATACATCATTAATCTTGCATTAGGTGAAGTTTTTGCCCCCACTATGATTTCCTTCTAGTCAATGAGGTCCTAGACATAATCCTTGAGCTGCATGCATTTAAGGGTAGTGTGTCCTTTGACATGATGGAATTTATAGTACTCATTATCCTTGTACCATGATGCTCTAGACTGATTGGGCTCCAAAGGTTGTGTTTGTGGGTACCAAACAAGGTTATCTTTGGCTAATTTTTCAAAGATTGTATCAAGAGGCTCCCCTAATAGGGTGTATGTGCATGGTTACCTTTGAACATGGGGTTTAGTACCTACCAATAGTGTGATAGAATTAGTTTGGTTATGATGAGTAGGTATTTGTAGATTGGTCTGTATGGGTGGCTGGTGGTACACAAGGTGTTGCTATTGATAGGGTTGTTGTTGACAAAATGTGGTAGGAACATTGGTAGCTGCCACAACGATATGAACTTGTTAGGTGTCGATGGCACCATCTATCATCGTGTTTTTTTTTTGTTCCAATATAAGGTTTTGTCATTGCTATGACTTTGATCTTGGGTGCTTTCCTTGTAAAGTCTAATAACACCATCCTTAATGAGGCCTTGTTCAAGTCCCATCCCCTTTTCCTTAATGTCTTTGTACATTTGCAAATAGTTCATAACCATATGATCAGCAAGACTAGGGTGTGCATTATTTATGAACATTTTGACAAGATGATACTTAGTGATGGTACAAGAAATCCTGGTTGTGAGGATTTTCTAGCATTGTAAATACTCCACAAGACTTTCCCCTCCTTTCTACTTAGTATGGACCAGGTCCACCACAGATAGCTCAGTTTCAATAAGATGGGTGTAGATCTGCAAAGGTTTTAATAGTGCCCTGAGGGATACGATAGAACCATTCTAAGACTGGGCCTCCTAAACTTTTGGGAAAGAGTTGCATGAGGAACACATCATTATAGGCTACCTCCTGACAATGCATATAAAATTCCTTAACATGTGTGATTGGATCATTTTTCCCCATAAATTTGTCCAACTTGGGGATCTCAAAATGTTTAGGAAATGGTGTCATCATGATGGTTTTGTCAAACAAGTATGGGAAGTCATTCTCAAACTTGAAAGTTTTGGAGTCTATCCCATCTTTAAGGGGCTTGCGAGCATTTTTCATCTCTTCCCATTCAGAGTTTATAGGTGGGGGAGTGAGTGCTCCCAATTTCAGTGCCCCCAATGTAGGATACATGCTAGGATATGAAGGTTGATATGGAAAACCCTAGTTGCCATATGTCGTCTATGGAAAAATAGGTTGCACAATTATTGGGGTGGATGTTATGGGTTGTTGGAATGTGGGTTGTACATACTACTGCATTTTTTGAGAAGTTGTTTGGTGTGGAAGGTAACTATGAGGCTGCTGCCCTATGAGATAGTTTTGTGTGGGTGCTTGAGCATAGTATTGGCATGAAGCCAATGGTTGAAAGGGTGGTAAGGTTGGTAATGCCTACGCCATGCTTTGGGAATACATACCATGTCCAATATATGTGGGTTGTGCTCCTGCCTGAGATTATGACTGATTATGAACAGGTGCAAGGTAATTAATCTACAATAGAGTATTCATCATAGGGAACTACAATGGTGGGGTGGTTTGGCTATTTCCTAAAGGTGACATAGACAAATAGTTTGTAAAGGGTGGTAGTGAATAGCTATGTGAAGTGGTGGATGAAAGTGCTTGAGGGGTGAACATGGTTGCAGTGCTAGGGGGAAGACTAGTTATAGGGTCCTATGTCATAGTAACATTCCAAGACCCTAAAGGAAATGTGGTTGAAGAGATTTGGCTAGCTACAAAGGGGTTGATAGTGATGTTAGGTGGGATAGAAGATGAGGTATTGTAACCTAGTGTTAGTATTTGAGTAGTAAATGGACTAGATGTGATGTGGGTTGGAAGTGAAAAGGTAGTGTTGTTGGATGCAAATGGAGGATTTGGTGGGGTAGGAAAATGAGTAGTGGAAGTAGATGTAGATAGTATACTCAAGGTTGGTTGGAATGTAGTATGTACTAAGGGTTGAGTGAGAGTGGGATGGGTGTTTTGTGGAATGGGAACATGCACCTGGGTTGGGGGTATATTTGGGTCTGTTGGTTGTACTTGAGGTGGTTGCCATCCAAACAAAGGGTGAGCAGGATCTATTATGTCAATGGGGGGTGGACATCCAAACTCAAAGGCACCAAAATTGTCCCTTAAGAAATTTTCCATGATGGTTTCCTTGTTTTGATCTATGATGGCATTTACAATGGTAGCATGGCTAGGTTGGTTCATGAATGCCTCAATATCTATGGAGGATCTTGGCTCTTCTAGAATTTGTTGTGGTGGATCTGATGGCATCATGGAAACTACAGGGTATGATTGAGCTTGAGATGTGTTACTACTATGACTAGGATCCATGTCCTTCTTTTTCCATGTGTTCCTACCAAAGTGTGTGGTGGGTGGCATGAAAGGATGATTTTCCTAAGGATGACAATGCAAAGAGGGATGGTGCTAGATATATATGATACTTGAGGGGTCTAAATGATATGGTACTAAGTGAAATAGATTATGCTTCCCTAAAATATGAGTGTGGAAATGTGATGGGGATATGAAATGTGTGGCCATAACCTTTGGCTCAAGGTGATGTGGGGCACAAATGACAACCTATTTCTAGAAAATGCTGAGTTTCAAGGATAACTAGGATGGTGAGATATATGATGCTAAATGTTTCTAAGTGAGGGAATATTTGGAGATGATAGGGTTTAAGAATGCATGTAGAGGATTCTTTTTTGGAAATCTAATATGAGAGGAGGTGATCCTATTTCTAAATGTTTTTGTGTGATAGTGGGATTTTGAGAGACCAAACCTATAAGTGCACAAGTGTGTGTGGAAAAAGGAAGGACCTAATCAGAATGAGTAATAGTAGAGTTGTTCATAGGCTCTAATTAACACCACATCAAAGAGTTAGGTTCTATATTTTGTAGTCCCACTCAGTTTGTAATGCTACCTCTTCACCATCTTTCTAGATTTTATCTAGTTTGGCAATCCTTAGGTTGTGGGTGTTTTTCCTTTTCTCTACTTCTATTTCCTTGTAAGCTGGTATTTGTGGAAGCTTAGCCTTTTTGAACTTAGTCTTGGGATGGCCTAACATGAGATATTTCCAAGGGATTTTGATCACAAATGTGGGGTTTTAGAGGTAGTGACTATGCTAAGTATACCTTTAGGATCTTTGGTTGAAAACAAAAATCAATTAAGAAATAGCTAAGGTTTTTTTAAATAATGGAAAAGTTTGAGTGTAATGAAACAAGAGTAAAATTAGGTTTTTTTGTGAATGAACTTGCTAAAAAACTTTTGGTGAAGGGAAAAATGTGATATTTTTGGTCTTGTATGATAGATAACAAGGATAACTTGGAAAGAACAACTTTTTTGGCTAAATGGCCAAAGGTTTATTTGCAACTAGATCTTGTAGGGTATTTTGTGGGTTTTTAAGTATAACTAAAGATAAACCAAGATGAAAATGTTGTTGCGAATGGACTTGCTAACAACCATTTTTCATATGGGAAAATGGGGTTTTTCAAAGATAAGATATGATATTTTCGGTCAAGTAGGATATATAGCAAAGGTATTTTGAAAAGTGCAAAACTTTGGACCAAGGAAAGAGGATTCATAACTAGGATCTACTTAGTGATTTTGTTGTGTTTTGAGGGAACAAGTATAAATTTTTAGACAAAGGGACAAAGTGGACCAACAAGATAAACAATTGTTGCGAATGGACTTGCTAACAATTCTTGTTTGAAATGACAAAGGTGGAACTTTTTCTCTGATTCGAGGAGTTTTATGAGAAAATAGTTTCTCAAAGGACAAAGAAACTTTGAGAAAGACAAACAGATGATCTCTTTAGTAAAATGATTTTAATAGTAACCACTAAATTGTGTATGTTCAACAAATGTTCTTCACAGTTCTTGATCACAAATAAAATAGTTCAAACACACACTTTATCCCTAAGGTCAAAATTTTTGATTGCAATATGCTATTCAATGACCCACAACTTGATCTCTTATGATTCTAGTGGACTACGTCCCTCTCATCAAAGAGGTGAGTTGATACAAGAGTCGATCAAAAAATGATACACATCAAAGAATCTTCAAGGCATGGCAAATAGAAGTTCCCCTTCTGCAGGAACAATGACCCTTGGAGATGAAACCCAAGTGGCCTTATGCATCTACCAAGGGAGCACAATGGTGATTAATCTTGAGGGATGCTATTTCCCTTGCACCATGAATGAACATACCATGAAAAAAAGTGAGATACTTTTGACTAAAAGGGTTGTAAATGGATTTGTGGATTCATTCACATGGTTTTTATGTGTGTGATCTACTTAAGAATCTATTCCAGACATGCTAAAATTGTGAGAATTTTTTCTCACCTCAGGCTACCCCCAAAAACACACCACCCAAACTTGAATGATGGAGCGAGAAATTTTACCTTTCCCCTCATTTATATACTAGCCAAACTTTCTATCAGTTTGAGCTTCTCACCAAAGGGGAAGCACTTCTTAGAGATGGATGAACTCACTAGAAGCACTCCTAAGTTGTTGTGGATGGTCTTGCTAACAACTTTGGTACATGCATCATGTATTTTAAGGTCTTACTTTGCATGAAAAGAGAGAAGGCCAAGATGTGCTAAAATGCACAATCTCAAAACATGCAAGACATTAGATTCATTACTATATGGATGCTTTAGTGTTCTATTCTATGATTTGAAGACACATGTGTTTAATCATTCAATGGTTTGTTCCAACTTCACAACATTGTCAAAAAAAACAAATCAAGTCAACAAAGGGGAAATCAAGCTCGAAAGCTTTAAAGAGGAAGGAATAAGAACATTTTAACTTTTAAGGCATTCAAGATTGGATGAAGTTTATTTTAAACCCAAAATTCTAAATGTTTGCCCATAATGTTCTTTAACACTTAAAATGAAATGTTCGTCACATTGATTAATTTTAAGCCTTTGTCATTCAAGAGTGGGTTTTTTACTTAAGCTATTTTAAACATTCCAATTGAAGCAAGATGCCCTAAAAGATCTAATCATTTATTCCAAGAAAAATAAGGGATTTGTTCAATTTTAAGCCTTAAAAAGATAATTATGGTAGTAAAAACTTGCAACGAAATTGTTAGTGTTTTGCTCCCCAGAATACCTACAATAGGAAAAAGTCATTTTTTCTATAAAATAGTCAAATCCGCAAACCCACGGGTTGAGGAAGCAATCTTGCAGTCACAAGAATGAGGCTAAAAATCATGGGATTGAGGTATAGGGATTGGTGAAAAAGAAATAGGCCATGGGCTAGAAAATACAAAGCATTCCCATGAGTAGGCAATCCTGTGGGAGGTTTTATCAATGTTCCCACAAACAAGTTTTTCAACGGGTTTGGCTGGTCAATAGTTAAAGTTGGATTCTATGGTTTGATTAATTGTGGTAGTGTTCTTATAGGTAAAAGAAGTGATCCTATAGGAAGATTTTGGCATTCCCATGGGTAAAACTTTGGTGGGGATGTAGAGATAGTTTGGGGACATGGGAAAAAGATGGAATGTGGCAAACTGTGAACTCACAATTGTAGGTTTGTAGTCCCATAGGTTTATAGGTTCAATCTTTTGGTCATGGGATCACATTCTTGGGGTTGTGAGATCACTAACAAAATATTTTTTGAAGTGGTTTAAATTAAAACATGTTTAGATGGCTGATAGTGTGTTCCCCAAATATTAACCTATGTACCTACAATAATGTTAGTAAACTTTCTACAAAAACCCACAAGCAAACAAAGTTATTTTAGTTAGTTCATAAAAGAAACTCAAAACTAATCAGATTGACCCAAATGTGGCATTCCACCAGGCATGCCAAAATGTATCACCTATTATCTAGTATTGCAAATTGAAAACTAATCCATTAAAAATATTCTTAATACTAAAAATGGAAAATACGTATGATAGAACCAATTGTTATCACCACAAAAGGAAGCAAACAAAGAATGGTAGGCTCCTAATGGTATAACATAAAATGCAATGGATTTGTCCTTGATAGGAGGGGATGTATGCTCACACTGTGCTTAAGCTTCCAAAGGATGGGGGATTTCACCAAATGTGTGTAAGGATGAGGGTTTCAAACAATGAAGGTATGGAGGTATTTCAGCATTATGATGGTATTTTGGTAGTTTTTAGGTTCTCAAAATAACATTATAACATTGCATGAAAATGTGGCTGATTTTGTGAAGGGAGAGGGTTCCATTTATAGGCCAAGGGGTAGAGGAATGGATGGTTAGGATGCAAATATGATGAAATGTCGAGGGAGGGTCAAGATGCACTCAAAAGAGAGCACATGGATCGTGCTTGTTTAGCACCAATAGAGAGGTGACAATTGTCACAAGGAGGATGAGTGTGAGAGGATAGGATAAGGGTTGGTCAAAGGAGTAATTAGGGAGGTTGAGTATGTAAGAGGGATGTAAGAGTCATTAAGGGAGGTGTAAGAGAAATTTTGAGGATGTAAGAGGTGTGGTTAAGTTTGTTGACTTTGGCTTGGGTTAGCAAGTCTTAACCCTTGCTCAAAGTTGTGCACATGCTTAGGAGGGGATTAAGATTAGCTTAGAGAGGGGGTTAGGAGGGTAAGTAGCTTAGCTTTGATGGGATGGGTTAGTTAAGTGGCTAAGTGAGGTTAGTATGGGTGAATGGGTTGGATTAGGGGTTAGGATAGGGTTTAGGAAGGCTTTTAGGATTTTAGGTATTTTATTAAATGATTTATTCAATAAAATGGGAATATAAAATTAATTTGAATAGATTTGATGATTTATTCAATTTAATAGAGGAATAGAGATTTAATTGATAAATTGATTTTGGGTTATCATTTGATTTTATCAATTGAACTATAGTAAATTAAATTAATTAATTAACTAGGGGATGATGATTAATTAATTAAATAATAAATATTTAATCAATAATGTCCTAGGAGATGACTAAATATGATTACCTAGTGATGTAGTCAGATTTAGGTGTCTACACTACCACCTCATTGCCAGTTGGCCAGTCACCATGTTACATGGTTAACTACCTTTCAACTTTGCCTTGGCTACATAGTGACTGCCATTAGATCTACCATGTGGCATGATTTGGTGCATCAATGAAATCTGACTGAATCCACCTAGCTCCAAAACTCCTCATTGGATTTCTATTTTTTTGGGAGGTCACCATGTCATTACCGGTGAAACCTCCCATTTTTTGGTGGCAACATGGAGATCACCATAATCTAGTTACTTTCTAGCAGGTGTCTTCCTTAGTGCATTTGATCAAAATTTTGGTTGTTGTGCCAGTTGGCCATCCATAGCAGGCCCCTCCTTGTGAGTTTCTGCCTTTGAAAGGCAATGACTTTCAAGACATTAAGCATGTTGAATAAAGTTATATTTAAACACTGTAAACTACCCCATCATAAAAAATGTGGGATTAAAAGTTTAAAAGAGATCCTCTCTTCACAAGGAATGTTTTAGACATCCCCAACCTGAGATCTCTTACTTTATATTTGATGATATTCAAAAACTGTCACTGCCCTTTGAAGAGTCTTGTAGATAAAGTGGAATGGGGGGATGGTAGTTGTGAGTTATCTCAATGGTAGATTTCCCCTTTTTAAAAAGGAACTACACAGTGAGTTCCATGTTGAATGCTTTCAAGGAAAGGCATTCATCTTACAACTACCATTTACTACCATTTTGGTGCACAAAATATCTTCTAAAAGTGCAAATCTTATTCAAAATATAATTGCAACAAGTGCCTCCCTTCATCTACATTCTTGGTCTATGGCTTCCATTGCTATGTTGTCATCTAATTTTTTCCCTATTACTACCACCATACCTAGCAAAATATCAGCTTGAAGATGCCATAGACAATATTGCTCCATGTCAGTGATCCTCCTCATACACATTGAAAATGGCTAAAGATCGTCCAATGCCATCTGTGCTCCCTTACATAATGTGAAGTTTCAAACATAAAACATGGCTTTACCTTCCTTTTCAAATTGCATACTAACTCTACCATGGCACTCTAATTCTCCAATCACCTTCCACATTCCTTTTCATATTGTTAGCCTCTCCTTCAATATGAGGCTCTTGTCCATTACATGGATACCCTTGCATCTCCTCTAAAACATCTATATTTTCCTTCCTCAGCTATTAATGGTGCTTCCCCCAAATCAAAAAGCAAAGCTTCAAAAGTGCGAGTTGCATTTGGGAGTGGCCATGACAATGAGGGCATAGGATATGAATCCCCTTCTTTGGAGCCCACATCTTCATTGGGAGATGGAGTTTCAAATTCCTATCCTCCATTTTTTTGGCTCTATCCACTATGCATATTACCCACAACATGCTTACCCATGCCCTTTCTTAATTGCTTTCCTAAAATAATGCTCTCATTGTGAATTTTCTTTATTGATGTTGGTTCAGTGCTAGTGTCACTAGCATGGCATTTTCTTTAAAGAACCATTCTACATATTACAAAATATATATTTGTATGGCTTCTTAATTGATAAAAGAAAATTCCTTTCCTTTTCATTCTTGAGCAAGGCTTTCTAGTGGGGGCTTTGTTGCAATGTCCTAGCATGTCCAATTATCCAAAATGAAATTTTGGCTCGTGTCAAAGTAATATTCATCCACCTAACATCAGAGATGAATCCAATACTACATGTATTTGAATTTTTCCTTTCCATATCTTTTTATGAAGCACACATAGTTGAAAATACAAGAATATTCACTTCATGACCTTGAAAACCATCAACAGTATTAAACTCAATTTCTCTAACAATGCTAGGTCCAAACTCCTTTGTAACCCATTACCTTAACAATGGAGACTATTGTTTGTAGGGTGTTAGTATTACAATCCTTCCAGGAAGAAATTTGAATGTATACCTTGATTTATTGACCATTGTATGTGCAATCACATATGGCTATCAAATCTTTGATGAATGACACATGTATGATGGGTTACTAAATAAAAACACTAGCATATTTCACAATCCCCTATTATTCTAATGGGATTAGTCAGGACCCAAAGTGGGTTTGGATAAATTTTTTTTCTGAATTCAAACCTTTGAATTGTCACATTTATCCATTAGTCATCTAATATAGATCCAAATCAAAATCCATCACTAAACTACCGATTATAACTCATTTTATCACTTTCTTGTAACTTGTCAAATTTTTGCTAGGAGGTCTTTTTACTAGCTTTAAAAATTGACCAAATCACTTGACTGGGCTCAAAGATCTAACACATTGATTCTTTGTTCCACATACTCTTACCCTATCAAATCTTGTCTCATGAAAAATTCTTAGTTAAAAGATATTGATTGTCAAACCTGCCTCCTCAAAATTCCTTGCAAGAAATCATGTCAGAAAACCATAAAACATGTTCATATTCAGCTTTGAAAATAGGGAAAACTAACACATGGGGGCATGGAAACTGGTGAATTGGTTCACTATCACAAGGAGAATATGAATCAAGGATTAGGGATCATGAAAAATAATTGGGCACATTTGGTGAACAGTCAAAGTAGGCTACTTATATTTGTAGAACTGGAAACACTAGTAGAAAAACATTATTCTCAAATGAAATGGACTTGGGAAAGTGTGTAGACAGATTCATCAAGATTTAAAAACTGTCTCACTTGAAGTATTTTTGGAGTAGAAAATAGTGGTATGATCCATTTAATCTCGCCTATCATGGATTTAGAGATATGACATCATGAATAGGGGTACCGACCAATCTACATTTACTAACATCAATAAAAAGTTACAAATTACATTTGGAATCTCATTCAAAAACTAATCAAAAATATTTGTCACAAGCTTAAAATTTAAACATAACATGTCTCTTACCTCTAGAATGTAATTCAAAAGGAATTTTCTGATTTTGATAAATTGGCTTAAAGTTATAACAAGTCAAACATGGCCTCCCAAAATTTAGAATAATTTGTATCAGCATGACAATAATAAATGACCAACTATGAGGGATTCAAAACTTAGTCAAAACATATCAAAATGACTAAAAATATGAAACATAGGTTCTTTGGTATGGATATCAAACACTCCAAAGTGGTGAGTCATGAAAGATTACTGGGTGCAAGATATTCAATCATAAACACAGCCTCTTGTCGCTATTTGACACTTAGGCAAAAATGCAGATTTGGTCATTGCTCAAAATAGGACTTCACAGAATGGCTTGAAATGGAAATTTATCATCATGGGGTGAGTGGAAACATTGATTGTAAGGTGTTAGAAAAATTGAACACCTCTTAGGCCTTGAATGGACAGCCAAGTACACATGCATTTAAAAGCACTTAAGGGGCTTGATTTTTTAATGGTACTCAAAATTAGGGCTTCAATTTTAAATCTCGATAGGTAGAATGTATTAAAAGAAAGAAAATTGATATTTAAATATAGTTTGGACATGTAGTGAAAGTTATATTATGATGAAAAGACTATATTAAGGAGATCATACCATTAAGCCTTGTTAAAATGTTAATAATTTCATGTCAATAATGTTTGAATTTGTTGAGTTACAACCCTATAGTTTTATCCATTATATTAATATGATTAAGTAAATACATTGGAGAAAGCATGTGGTAATCCCTAATAAATCATTAAGGAAATAACTTAAATCCCACCCAAACAATAAAACCATTTTGACACTAAAGGCTATTGGTATGTTTGCCATTGCACCAAAAGTGTGAGCTATCAATGAATGTCACAAAGACTAGAGTTGCCTAGATCCATGAGAGGTGGTTAAGCCATGTCACAAACCCTAAACGAGGTGCTAATAACTAAGTCAAAAATATCCCCCTTAGCACCAATTGAGGGTTCCACATCAAGGAATGAAGGAGACCTCCTGAGATTTGAACTCGTGACTCAAGGCTTTGATACCAATTGTTGATATGTTTGTTGTTGCACCAAAAGCTTGAGCTATCAATGAAAATCACAAACACTAGACTTACCGAGATCCACAAGAGGTGGTTAATCTATGTTGTAAACCCTGAAGGAGGTGCTGACCAGCAAGTCAACAAAGGCAATATAAAACTAAGGGAGAGAAAACCCTATAATAAAAATATGCCCAAACATTTTTTGGGAGAGAAAAATTTCTCTCTAGAAAATGTATGGAACATGGATTAATTCTCAAAAAGGAGTTTGCAATAGAGAATATTCTCAAAGAATATTCCATTTTTAAAACATAGAAATATAAATTAAAAAAGACAACAAAAAAAATTATAATATAAGGCTTATTAACTTATTAGACCCTTCAAATCACAAAATATAAAATGGTTGTTTAATCTAGCAAGTCGGGGTGGGGGGGATGTGACTCCACACCACACCCACCTCACTCTTTCCCATTCCCACATTGACCTTGGAAAAATTTAAATGTAATTTTTTTCCCTGAGGAATAGGCCATAATTTGATGGGATCCTTGGTTGGGTGGGTCCTAAACGCCTCCCAACCACTCTTCCAACTCCCCAAATGTTGAACTCCTCTCCATGCACTAGTTTTTCTTTTGATTGGGGTCTTCTCACTTAGGGAAATCCACTCCCATGTCTACCCACTTGGAAAGTGAGCCAAGGTGTAAGGGGAGTAGTTAGGCTAAGGGAAAATAAGTACGTTGAAATGAGATTGTTGAAGTGAAGAAGATTGATGCAACTATCATGGAATAATCATTATTTTGTCACTAATGTCAAACCTACTACTTGTTGGTGAGAAATTTTTTTACTTTGTTATTAATGTTATCATTTGTTTCATTCATGAAGAGGATTTTAAAAGAAAGGATACCAAGAGAACCTAGAGAAAGGTTGAGTTATTTGGTGTATAAAAAGAGCACTAAGACCAAGTAAGACATTGATGATATAGTGTATTATTTATCTACTTAAGTCTATAATGAAAGTATACTTTAGAAAAGGCTAGAAGGAGGCTAAGTTAAGAAAAGTGTCTACCAAGCCTGATTAAGAATATAGTGCAAGCCGAGCAGAAAACAATTGAAGCCAAGTGAATAAAGTTTAGTAAGTACCAAGTGAAGAAAGTTAGTATGAGCCGAACAAGTGAAATCTAGTTGGTGCCGAGTAAATACATTTTAGTATGTGCCAAGCACTAGTAAAAGACCTAGTGGATGTTGACCAACCCAGTGTTGGCCAAGCATTAGAACATAGTGTTTGCCAAGCAAATAGAGTGTTATTGTTGAGTGCCAGTGAAATGTGTTAAATCAAAGATTTAATGAATTCAAGATGAGAAAGTTGATCTCTTAAATTTTTTGAAGCATGTGGAAGATTTCTATGATGAACTGGTAGCACTGAATTTAAGATAACCATTTTGAGGTGAATTCAAAGTGGATTATAGAGGAATTTTCTAGAAGGGACTAAAATGAAAAAGTGGTTAGATTCATCGAATCTTACCTACCCCTAGAATGGGAAAATGTGGTTAAGAAAAAAAAGACCTAAATTCTCTATTTATAGATATAATAGGCTAGAAGTAATAGTTTTCATGTGCAAGAACCCAATGAAGACAAGAAGTCTAGGGTGTTGCTTCATATGGTAGCTGAATAGAAGAGTTTGCAATTGGCATGCTAAGAAAGAAGGCTTAAGAAGATGGATGCTTGAAGGGTGAACAAGTTGTTAGAGATGACGAGGATGAAAGCCAAACATAACAGAGGATTGAATGTGAGATTTGTGATCTACAAGTGAGCTGCTATAGTTATTAGATCAAGTCCTACTTTTACTCTCTAACAATTGTATTAGTTTGGATAAATCCTTTAGATTAAGGTTAACCTAACAATCATTAGAAAATCCTTTAATAGGGTGACATCCTAATGGAATGTTCTAGAGTTCTCTAACAAGACTCACTCCTAATAGGGAGATTGAAATTCTTTAACCATGCCACATTTAACAGTGTACATTATAACCTCTAGCAAGGTTGGATCCTCATAGAGCTCACTTCAGAAGAGTGAAAATTGGTAGCATGTTACTAGTGGTTTTTCCCAAATTGGGTTTCCATGTAAAATCCTTGCTCAAAATGTGTGATTGATTTTGTGCATTTGGATGTTTATAGTTCTACAAAGTTATTTTGATATGGGACATCAATATGCATATGTTTAATGTATTGAATGGTCAATGCATGCATAAGGATAAGTTGTGGTATTGAAAAGTTTCATTTGTACATTTACACCTTGGATAACTGATTCAACCCACCTCACAACATTTCTAAAGTATTTCAATAGAGCATAGGAGCTAGGTTAGTAGTAGAATAGGGTATAAAGGATAGTTAGGTAGGGTATTTAGGTAATGTAGTTTGTTTTAAATTTTTTTCTTAAATGTGTTTTAAACTATTTAGTTTAACATTTTTAGTAGCTAACAAAAGTAAGTAGATAGTAAATGAGGATGTTAGAAATAAAGATAGGGATTAGGGTGCTAAGGGATAAGGTATGTAAATTAAATTTTATTGTTATTAAATTACTATTAGAGTATAGTTAGTTAGTAAGTGATTTAATTGTAAGAAGATTTGTATAATAAGATAATTACTTGGTAGTTAGGAGTTAAAGGAATTTAGTTACAAATATGTTTATTACATGTAGATGAATTTTTTAGTTTGTAGAAAATTTAGTTAGTTAGTGGTTTTATTTTATTAGTTATTAATTTAGATAGTAGAAAAAGTGAAATTAGTTTTGTATGACTTAGGTTTTTTAAATTATTTATGTAGATATAGTCTATTTAGGTTTAGATAAGTCTAATTTTATGTAATTTAAGTGATATTAATTATGTTCATATTATAATAGAACTTAATTACTTGATGTTATTATTTAATGAAAATGACATTCCTGTGTATATTTAATTCGATCATGGCTTTATACAAAATTGAATAGGTGATTCATACATTAATTTATACATAATGCATACTATTTTTTAGAAATTAAATTACACCAAGATAATTGAGGGGTATTAGAATATTTAGAATAACTGGGGGGGGGGGGGGGTGGTGAATCAATTATCTAAGGTCCAAATATAACAATTGAACAAAAAAACACTTAATCAACTTTAGATCTTATCATTTCATAGCTTAGTCTCTATAGTTAATTTTTAGTATCATCAATTAGCTATCCACTATCCTAAAATAACAGACTTGGCAGAATGTAAACATTAATGTTGTCGCAAAAGTTTGCACCCTTGCCTAAAGTTTTTACCTAAAGGAAACCTTGTGAAACATGGAAACAACCTCCAAGTTGTGGGACATGAATAATGAGGTTGAGTCTTTAGAGGAGGCTGACTTCCTTTGCTATCAAGATGCACCTAAACTACACTTAGAGAGGAAAAGGGAGAAGGAATACATGAAAGCAAACTACATAATCTATTCTAAGGAGGTGATGCACCAAAATAGAGCATGCAATCCTATCTCTATCTATACATGCACAATTAACTATTATGGCACCAAAAGATAAAAGGATTTAGACTTATTTAATCTATCAATCACATGCAGATCAGACAACTAGATGAATGACACAAGGAAGAAGCATTTCACTACATATCATTCATAGGAAAAAAGAGATATGGTCATGCAAATTATAGATATCCAGAATACATTGAAGAGAGGCAAATAGATCTTGCATAGTACATCAATGGCTAAAGAGATAAGATAGAATATCATGAATAGTTTAGAGGCAAAGGGAATTTACAATGTGTGTGCCAAAAAATGTGAAGAAAATTAGAGAAGAATTGACCCTTCAAAATATTACAAAATGTGCTTTTATAGCTTAAGCATAACTCAGATAGCTTCTACCCTAAGGCAAAATAAACAACTGTATTCAAGATGGTAGAGAGGAGTCACTACAAATTTGGAAAGATTTTATCATGGCACACATCCAAATGCAAGAAAATCACTTATTCACCAAACATAGCCCTTGATCAGAAAAAAATGATGACCATTAACATTTTGATTGATTAGGTAGTAATGGAGTGTCTCTATTCATTTATCAGATATTGGGAATGGTGAAAGTGGTTGCAGGAGATTGAAAAGATTAGACTGCCTCAAAGAGTTGTTTCCTTTGTTATTAGTATGCCAAATCTACTATGTCATTGGTCAATTGGAATCAACCTTTAGGCCTTTCCATGTGGACCAATCATCCTTTATCATTTCACCACCTTGCCAACATTCAACTTTATATTTCATGTTTGACTACCTATGATTGCAACTTCACCACTGCCTTTCTTCATTAGCAATTATTACTTGTGAAATCATGACCAACTATCTATCACTACTTTGCAGCTTGTCTTTAACATTTCCCTCTAACTCCTACAACCCAGAATAACCAAGATCTTAACTATCATCATACTATCACCATCTTAATCTGAGGTCAACCTTAACTCATCGCAACCCTGTGAAATAAGGAAGGTCACCTGATCGCAGTGCTTACTATAGTTTTTAATTTAACCCATACGACCATGTGCAAACATTAGAATCACACCATTAGTACCCATACTTCAATTAAACTCAAACCTACTATGGTCAAGCAAAAATAGTGCAATTGCCTCATTGCCACTTGAACTCTAGTTAGCTCCTACTTTTCCATGACTATGCAAACCAAAGTGTGATTTTCATGGTCACAAGTTAAAATATTTCAAAGGCATAACATAAAAATAAGGGGGTGAACCGACAATAATGGGTTCCACTTTAGTGGGACGAAGAAAAATGAAAAAAATTGCAAAATGAGAAATTGAGTTTACCATATGTTCGCACGAACACACTTATTGTGTTTGTGCAAACTTTTTTTTTAATCATGTTCACGCGAACATATTTTGTATGTTCATGTGAACATATGTGATAAATATGTTCACGCAAACATGATTTGCATGTTCGTACGAACATACGTTCCTGCGAACATGGTAAACGTGTTCGCGATAACACCATGTTCGCACAAACATGCAAAATCACAAAAATTTTAACCTTTTTTTCATTTTTTTTTTGCTCTTTTGACTGCCATAATTGTAGGAGAATGATCTCCTACTGTAAAATAAAAAATGTCAAAATGTGTTGGTCGGAGCAAGCTTTCCAACGACTATAATTTTATTACATAATTTAATCATTAAGACTTTCAAATATGAGTTTAACTCATTATAGGTTCATTATTGATTGAACATCAACCGACTTTGAAACCTTGGGAAAATTAGTAAATTAGGTCAAATTTTTTTTGAAAAATATGGAGGCACTAGCTTATTGAGATACCTTTCTATTCAAAAAAAAAAAATGGTTTATGATAAATTGACTTCAAATTATTTGTGTCAAACGGAACGTATGTTTGAATTATGGTTCATGTCACTTCAAAACTTCATAAACTATACAATATTCAACCAAAATAAATCAAACCAAATGCATCCTCTAAATATTGATGTTACAAATCTAACATCAAAAGAATTACTTCATTATCATTTCTAGAAAAAAAGTTATGTGTGTCAAACGGACTGTCACTTTTTAAAATATTAAATTTTATTATGTACCACTTTTCGGAGGAGATAAAAAAAATTGACATAAATAATTTTTTTTTAAAGATTAAAAAATATGGTTACAAAGTAGGAACAAAGTACTCAAAATCACTAGTTTATGTCATCTTGAAATTATTCATAGTTTTGGAGATATAGTCACTTGAACGTGACGTTTGTTGCAAAAATATTGATTTCAGTGTCAAAATTGGTCAAAAAGTGGAACCCATTATTGTGGGATCACCCAAGGGTTGTGAGACTTAGGATAAAAGGATATGGCTAAAGTTAAATTATTTTTTGAAAACCCTTCAAATATCAAAAATTTGAAACCCTAGGTGACCATTGAGTGGCCTTATCATTTAAATTTAATTTTTTGGCAGCAGGGCATTTTGGCTAACAATTAATAATTAAAACATCACAATAATATCCACACAAGTTTGATAGCAGGATTTAACATGGAAACCCAATTTAGGAAAAACTACTAGGTACATGTCACTAATTTTCACTCTTCTGAAGTGAGCCATATTAGGAGCCAACCTTGTTAAAGGTTACAAAACATAGTGCTAAATGTGACCTTATTAGGAGTGGCCTTATGAAAGGACTTTAGAACATTCCCTTAGAATGTCACCCTGTTAAAGGATTTACATATGACCATTAGATCAAACTTGATTAAAGGATTTTAAATATTGTTATAATGGTTAGAAAGTAATAACAGGTTTTGATATATCAAGTACAGCTCACTTTACACGTAGAGATCTTAGTTTGGCTCTTTAAACTAAATCACTATCTAGCCTCCATTATTATCTCTGTCTCTAATTCTCTTGGCAATCCTTCAAGCAATCACTCTTCTTATCTTCTTAATTCTTCTCAATCTTCTACTTAGATTTGCTAGTCAATAACATCAATCACTATTCCAACCTTCACACTCTCTAGAAATTCTCTCCTTCACCTAATTAAGTTCTCCTTTACCCCTCCTTAAATAGGTAATTCAGATCCTTTTCCACTTAAAAATTATTGTAGATCTTAGGATTTAC
Source organism: Cupressus sempervirens (assembly GCA_028749045.1). NCBI lineage: Eukaryota > Viridiplantae > Streptophyta > Pinopsida > Cupressales > Cupressaceae > Cupressus > Cupressus sempervirens. The sequence continues at coordinate 595,965,348 of CM053788.1, read as the reverse complement.
AATTCAATCCATCACATACAATGAATCTGATCTCCATTTTGTTTTTTCTCTTGCTTCCTAGAAACTTCTCTTGGGATCCATTCCTTCTAATCCTCTCCTAGTATTAAATGATCCAACTCATCGATCCTTATCTTCAACATGCTTTCCATATTCCAAGAAATAAACTTAGTTAGTTTGAAATTATGAATTGTCATAAACTATTAAAATTTTGTTCCTTGGCCAATACTAAGTTTTGACACATGGTCATCACTAGGTTACTCAATCATTACTAATTATCTTGCTCAATATATATACGATCACTCAATCAATATTGATGCTTGGATGACATTAATTCTACTCAGCTTGTTCTGGTGCTTGGTCGACACTTACATCACTTGGCATATACTTCAAATTCTTAATCTTCTACCATATTACTTGGTCAAGCCTATGCATTTGATCTATCTTTGATCACATCTTCAAGGCTTTATTGTTACTATCTTCTCCACTTCCAACATGATTTAAACAATCACTTTATATTGTCAGAGTCCAACTAATCAAGTGCCTATTTGTATTTTCCTCTTCATAACCCAACCTTTCCTCTAGATACTTTGTGATGTCCCCATATTAGTATATAATTTAAATAATAAATAAATATTTTATATAAAGTAATATTAATAATGATATTAAAATAATAATATTTTTATTAAGTAATATTACATTCTAATTATATAATAATATCATATCATGTTATAATAATAATAATCTAATATAATATAGCAATGTACCATATTAATAAAGTATTATAATCTAATAATATAGTTGATATATTATTAAATTAATATATATTATAATATAAATATTTTGTGATATTAATATAAATATTAAATCTAATATAAAAATATAAAAATATAATTATATTATTATAATATAATTATTATATTGAAAAGTCACAACTCTTCAAATTAAAAAAATAAATTTAAAAAAAAACAAAAAAAAATATATATATATATATATATATATATATATATATTGAATGAAAGTTTTGGGTAAAGGATCATCAAAAAAAAATGGCAAAAAGGATTCAAATAAAGAAAAAGTCATAAATAAATGAATGACCCCTAAAAAAGGGTTCATTACAAATGGTATCAGAGCAAAAATCCTACTAACTTGTGAAGAATAGTTTATGCAAATCAATCAAAGGGAGCAAAAAGCAATTGAAAGAAAAAGGAAGAAGGGAGACAGAATTGTGAGTGCTCAGCTAAATAATGATATAAAATCATTTATGAAACAAACAACCCAAGTCATTCCATCACTCAAGGAATGTAGCTAGCCAATAAAAGATTACATAAACATGAACAGATTTAATAAAACTTGGTCTACTTCATAAACTAAGATTTCTTATATCTGTGATTCCTCTCATCGATTGCAATACTTTTGTAAATTGTGCACTAGGAAAAGTCGATCATAGAAATGGCTCTCAAGCTTTGATTTTGGCTTACCTTGGATCTTATTATTTTTGCCTACACATTTGTTGAAACTTAGCAATTGTGATTTATGTGAATGAGGGGAATGCCAACATATTTGTAGGGTATGCTTTTAGCCAATTGTGCAAGATAAAAATCCATTTGCAATTATTTGAACTTTTCTCATTGCTATTGCCTGGGCATGTCCTAGGAGGATACCAAAGAAAAATCAACCTCCAGCTCACTCATGAAGGTTCAATTAGTTTCTGAAGACTACAAGCCTGCATTCCTATCTTAGAGTCATCATGATGAGTAGAAGAGGGGGCTTAAATTGATGACAATTTTTATGTATGTGTGAGCTTGTGGATGCATTCACCTAGAATTCATATGTGATTGTCCATCTAATAGATCTAACACTAGTAATTATAACTAACTAATCCGAGGGCTATCACCAGCAATAATCCTTAGGGTATTTACAAAAGCTATAGAGGTTTGAGTGATGGCTTGATTTCCCAAAGATGAAACCTCATTTGAATGCCCATAACAGAATTAGAAAGGAGGATAAGGAAGGTAAGTAGGAAAAAGTAAAAAGAAACACCAATCACAAGGCAAGTTATGTGAGCATATAGGCTCGAGTACACACTATGGGACCTCGTCAATCAATAGAGTACCAAAGTACTAATCGATACGTATAAGGTACATTGATTCATTGAATTATATTGAAAATTTCATTAATGGTAAACCTATAGTACAAGTCATTTCAATATGTGTGTGTGTGTGTGTGTGTGTGTGTGTGTGTGTGTATAAATGTACATACACAAGTATAGATGTGAATATATGAAAAATAAAAATTAGATAAATATTGAATTAAGGGTATATTTCTCATCCACATTATGATATCTTAAGGTAGGGAGTTTGTGGAGGGAGAGTTGGAGTAATTCCGGGCACAAGATGGATATCCTCTAGGGAACTGCTTGTAGTTTGTTTCACGTGCCCTTTGGCACTATAAGTCTTCCATCTTATGATGATCATAATAGGGAGAGAGAAAGATTCATCTACCCTATATGAGGAAATATTCCAAATGATTATGTTCATTATATTAACACTCATCTTCTCATCCACACTAAGATATCTTAAGGTAGGGAGCTTGTGGAGGGAGAGGTAGAGTAATTTTGGGCACATGATAGATACCCTCAAGGGAACCGCTTGTAGTCTATTTCATGTGCCCTTTGGCACTGTAAGTCTTACATCTTATGATGATTGTAATAAGGAGAGAAAAATATTCTTTCCAAATGATTATGTAAATGAGAAAAGGGATCATCACAGACTCATCTTTCTTTGGACCTATTATATGGTAATAAATATTTGTGTTTACAGGATCCATGATCAAAAGGTATATTCAAAAAGTATATTTTATAAATCATTCATTTTACTCTACTTCATTGTGAAAACTAAATTATAAAGAATCAACAAAGAATGTATGATGTGTCTGCATCGTGTATGCTTTGTGCCTTCATGCATCATCTATTTTTATCGTGTATGCTTTGTGTTTTCATGCATTCATGTGTCTACTTCGTGCTTGCTTCATGTATTTATGCATCAATATTTATATTCAATATATGCTTATATTTTCTTACATCATAAGGATATTAACATTACATGTAGATAGTCTTATAAGTTATCTTTGCTTGAGGACAAGAAAATTCGAGAGGGGAGGACTATGATGTCCCCATATTAGTATATAATTTAAATAATAAATAAATGTTTTATATAAAGTAATATTAATAATGATATTAAAATAATAATATTTTTATTAAGTAATATTACATTCTAATTATATAATAATATCATATCGTGTTATAATAATAATAATCTAATATAATATAGCAATGCACTATATTAATAAAGTATTATAATCTAATAATATAGTTGATATATTATTAAATTAATATATTATAATATAAATATTTTGTGATATTAATATAAATACTAAATTTAATATAAATAAATAATTAAATAATTATATTATTATAATATAATTATTATATCAAAAAGTCACAACTCTTCAAATTAAAAAAATATATATATTGAACGAAAGTTTTGGGTAAAGGATCATCAGAAAAAAATGGCAAAAAGGATAAAAATAAAGAAAAAGTCATAAATAAATGAATGAACCCCCAAAAAGGGTTCATTACATACTTTTTTTATGAAAAACTTCTTAAATTCTCTTCATTAATCAAATAGATATGAAATTTAGATTAGAGAGAAAACTATCTCACCAATAGGTTTGACATCAATGACAACATAATGATTATTCCAATTGTAGTTTCCAACAAGGGGGGAGGTGAATTCATTATCTAATTAAAATATTTATTAACCTTATTAATCCTTAACCATGTGAAAAATATAACTAGCAATCATAAGAAGATACACATACACAATAGCACTAGATATGTTAACTAGGTAAACCCTTGATTAGAGCAAAAACCTCGATGGGAATGGTAACCACAAAATAATGTACTAATATAAAAGTTCATTGTAACAAGATGGATTTTGTTAGGAGCCAATGAAATAAATTTATTACTAGTCCCTATTAGGAGACTTTGAATCCCTGTTAGGAGATTCCAACCGTGTTAGGAGTTGTGGAAGGGATATGAATCCACTGTCTAAACAAATTCAAGGGAAAGACCACTAAATTCATTGTCCAAATGATCTCTATATTATTCCTCGTAGAATAATAGAAATGAATAATCTCAAACTCCTCTATCCTCTTTACTAGACCAATCATCTTTCATATCTCAAAATCAGATCTTTGAACTTGCATCACACTAATCCCTTTGATCGTTTACATACCATTTACCAATTTCGCATATCACTTGTACCATTTTCACTTGCATAATTCATATTTAGTACTTACACTTTACCACAAGGAAACTAACCTTCCTTTATACCATATCCTCAAAATAATTCCTTGAGTCATCCTTGAGGCTTTGCCAATTAACTATAATAGGACCTAAGTAAGATATTTAAATCATTTTACAATTACACAACACTATTAGCTTGCAGTGTTTACAACTTCTCACATGTGACACCTCTAACCTTGCACACTTGTTGATGCCATCATCCAATTTTCTAATGTCACTATCTAAATTTTCTCATCACTATTCTATCCTTGTTAAGAGATACAATCCAAACATCAGAAACCACTTCTCAAGTACTTTTCCACTTCATTAGGACATAATGTATTAATATGTTCCCATCTGCACATAACCTAATCATCAATACACAATCCATATGACCTCATTCTCTATTAGCCATTCTCCTAATCTTCATAGAATCAATACTATGTTGACATCAATGAAAAACACAATCATGAATGCAATATATCAATCATGCTAATAGTATCTCCAATGCTTAGGATACTCCCCCAAAGGAATACCATTATCATTCATGCTAACTGTTACACTCATATTTTCTTTTCATTTTTTCTTGTAGATCCTAGTAGTGTCAAGTCAAAGTTGAACTTCAACTATTTCTTTTTCTTCAAGTTCAAGTTCAAGCCAGATTGGTCAGGAAGGTTTAAAAGCTAAAACTTTTTTTGGGGTTCCTAGCGGTTCACCTATTCCTTTTTTCAAGTTGAATTCAATGTTGAAATTGAATATTTCCACTTCAACATCAACTTTTACTTCTCATTTTTCATACAAGGTTAATCTTGTTTCCTTTGCAAGGATGTTATATATACTTAGACATAAATTTGTAGAAGATTTTACATCATGTCAAAGCTAGAGGTTTTAAGAATAATAACGATGATATCTAAGAGGCATGTGTTAATGTACAAAGTTATTAGTAGAAAGAAACCAATGATCAACTGATGTCGCTTAAAGTGTGAGATCATGTGGCAATTTTATGGAAGTAATCAATTAAAAAGACCAAAATATCCTATCAAATTAATCTTTGCATAGGTGTATTAATAATTTTGCATTTCCATATCTATTCATAATCTTTCTCAACTCTTGCACCTTAAGTACTCATTTTTCCTTCTTATTTTCTTAACTTGCTATTCTAGAGTCTGGTGTCTAGTTGGTAAGAGATGAAGGAGTAATTTAGAAATGAAATATCAGAGTACAAAACAACCCTCCTTGTCCTTTTCATTCATGGTTTCTTTTTAAAAATTTAGTAGTTGTTTTTTGTGGGTCTTTCTTGTTATCAAGCAATAATGACACTATTTTGGCCTTAGCTCCCTAAACTTGAAAAAACCTATTTGTTGAGCTCCCTGCAAAAAATTTGAGATACATTCCTGGTAAATGTAGACCTAACTGGGCTAGTAGAAAGAACGAGAAATACCCAAAGTGGAACCATAGCTTAATAATGTATTGTTAGAAGAAGGTCCACCTACTATAGAAAGCCCTGAATTGATAATATAATGCATGCATCATTATGACCCTTAGAGTATGTGCATAAATAAAGTTTTAGGAGAAGTCATAGAAAGAATTGATAGGGCGACAATTCTATCATCCCTAAAAGTTCCCCACAAAGGGCCTTATGAACCTTGGACCTATGAAGATGTAGAGTGTCTATATGGGGAGAATAAAAAAGGATTATGACTCTATGGTGGTGCAAAGTTGGCTTTTAAACCCAACGTCTAAAGGATCAAGGCTACCTAAGACATTGACCATTGAGAATTTTATCAAAGATGTTGCTGATATAGTATTCCTCTTAAATAAGGTGAAAGGAAATGAGCATTCTTTCCACTGGGAGAACTGGATGTACCTCTTCATCCAGAAAATTATAGGAGGCGAGAAATTTAATGATTGGGTAGACTTAATAGTAGAGGGATTGCATAAAGGAATTCTTGATCTAACTAATTTCATTCCTTTCTTCATGTAATCTTTCCTTAGTTACATTCTATCTATTTTTAAAGAGTGGGAAGGGCTTCCTCATGAACCTTGGACAGAGGATATGATGATCTATCAATACTATGAATATTTACAGGCTAGAAAACTCTCTCAAGAATTTAGGAGAATCAATGATGTATTTTTAGGAAGGCTAGTACTTGAACTCTGTGGAAAATAAAATTGCAAAATTTCAGAGGAATCCATGGAAGAAATAAAAACCTATGGTTGCTACTATATTGAATTTCATAGGTTTACTTATCTTAGAGGGTGAGTTTTTTATGGCAAGCCTTTCAAGAAACCCCATGTTTTACTGGAAATTTGCAAACATTTGATCATTGTTGAAAATTTGTCTAAAAGATCTAAGAGAACTCCTGTGATTCCTTTTCCTATAGAAGTGGTTATTATAGATGCCCAAATATCAATTATGCTATGATGGTAAAGGTGGTAATGTTTAATTTTTGTCTCAAACCTTATGTTGGTAGGAAGATTTTTGACAATGTAGAATTTTCTAAAGAAAATCTCAAAGTTGAATCATCTTTTAGGAATATTCCTCATTTAGAGGATTATTGGGTCTATTAATTTGATGAATTAGAGGTTATAAAAAGGTTATGGTTAAGAATGACTTTGGAACAAGCAATGGAATTCAAAATTAACATAGACATTGTTGGAGTGAAAGATGATGAGAAAGAAGAGGTAATAGATCCCTGGTATGTTGAACAAATTGAATGCTTTCCCATTTTTGAATTAGACTAGAGAAAAAGGGAAGAAGATGATCTACATTCTTGAATGGAAGATGTGCTAAGGAGAATAGAGGAATGGCTTAAAAAGAAGAAAAGTTAGGAACCATTATCAAATTATCAAAGAAGCATTCAAAAAAAGAAAATAATTCTCCTCAAAAACTAATCATTTCCTCTAACTTTCATGTAAATGATTCTATTGTAGGTGAACAAGAAGTTGAAGTTGAAGTGATTATATCAAAATTTTAGGTTCAAGCTCAACCTAAGTTGGAGGTCATTAAAAGAGCTACTCATTCAAGTACCAAAAATAAAAAGGACAAACATAGTCTTAGAGGAGGGAAAGCCCCAATAGAGTTAGACCCCCCTGAAGCTAAACCTGAAGTAGAGCAGGTTCATATTAGTAGTATTTTAAGCATGGAAGAAGGTCAACAAAAATTAGTTGGAGATGGGAGTGTATCCATGGATACTCTCTCTCTAACCAATACCTTCACTACACCTAAGAAGAGTCCCATAGCACTAAAGTGACTAGAAACCTTAGTTGTAAGAAAATGAGGTATGGTGCCTTTATCCTTTCCAATTGATGACCTAGTGAGAAAATTCCTAGGTAAATATTTTAAAGTAAAGAAGAAAAAAATTAAATACACGATCAATTTTGATAAAGATTCAAGGCTTTGGTTGGTCGAGATCACCAAACCACCCCAGGATAAACTTGAAGAAGACATAACTCCTCAAGACTATCAAATTTCAAAGGTAAACTTGGGAAAAGGTAGCAGGGTAGTTGACATGAAGATTTTCAAGGTCTCTAATAGGAAAATTGTAGATCGAGTATGGAAGGATGCCAAAGATAAATAGGATGTGAAGGAAAAAATGAAGAATATGGCCCAATACATTGATGCTATCTTGCACCTAGAGCCAAAGTCTCTTAATGAAATGTTTATATCATTGATGTTAAATCAGAAGTCAACCAATAGTTTTTAGACAATCTATAGAGGAGCAAGGAAGTCATCAAAAAATTTGAAGAATGGATTCATTTTTTCCAAGATGAAATAGTGAAGTAGATAAATCTTCTGAATGAAGCCTAAAAGGAGACTGCCAATATGATCAGGAAGATTAAATCAAATGTCAGTTCACAAAAAAGAAAAGGCTAACTAGGTCTGAGCAATTTCATGGATGAATGAAATGTAGGAGTATGGTTTGAAAAAGTTCCTTGCAGAATGACCAGTGATGGGTTTAGATGAAAAAACCCTCTATGTGATCAAGGATTGCATCAAATCGAGGAATCAAGCCATCACACAAGGAATTTTAGAAATAAAGGATCTACTTAATGGGCTAGACAACATTGATGACATCATCCAAGGTGATCTAGAATGGTTTCATAAACAATGGGCTAAAGAAGGCAAAGACCCAATTGCTCCTAAGAAAAGAGATTGTCAAAGAAATGCAAAAGAAGTTCCTATAGGTGAAAGAAAAGAAAATGTTGACTAAGCAATATTTTTCCAACATATTTCATGTAGAGACCATGCTAATAATTAATTAGAAGAACCTAGAAATGTATGAAGAAAATATCATCGAGTTTCCTAAAGAAAAGGAATTTTGGAAGTGGAGAATCACATATCTGGGTCTGGCACATCAATCAGTTATCTTTGTCTTTACCACCACATATGAAAGATGAATATTATACAAAATTGTTACTACTACTGTGGAGAAACCATAGGATCCTATGACACCTAGAGCCATCTGGTTGGAAAATATTTACATATTTAGTTTCTTTAATTTATCATACTTAAAACAATTAGCATAGTTAAGTAACTAAAAACTATTAACTCCTAGTAGTGTAATTTTGGATCATGGTTTTATCTAGCCCCTTAAAGGATATATATGTAATAACTAGCTATGAAAAAGGGTTGAATCTCAGTAGATACAAGACATAACTATTTTTGATTAAGCATCTATGCTTTGAATTCTAAGTAAGATTTTGGTGAGAAGGAAAATAAAATTTTGTTAGTTTTATAATTTGAGCTTTCTCAAATAGATACTGTAGTCTATTAAGCTACAATTTATTTTCTTGTGGAGATGAATTACATGTGAAATTTTTTCTTACTTATAATAGATGAAATCTTATTTTGGAATTAGAAGAAACTAAGGGAAGAAAGTGGAAGTCTTAATTAGCTTTCATATTTAATATATAATCATGTGGGTGATTTTTGTTATTAAATTTGAATGTTTTTTCAATATGCACATTCTTTTCATATTGATGAATTAATTGTTATAATCTTATAACTATTTTCTTGAAAAATACTCATGGAAAGGTTTTCCCTAAGAAAAAGGAATTAATGAATATCTTTTCAATTTTGTAGCTGCACCTTATAATATTGAGAAACAATATTAAGTAGAGAGTTCCATATTATTTTCTTGAGAACTCAATCAACTGGTGTTAATCAAATATTTTCTCTGAGAACTTCTATCAAAGGAAAAATTGTTGACTAACACTAAAAATCTCCCCCTTGGCATTGATGGCAACATAGATGAAAAATATCTAAGTTTCAAAAACTCCAAATCAAAATCTGCTACTATTCTCTTCTTCTCAAATCCTCTTCATCAATCAAATCCAAAACTCACATGAATACTATTTTGTCTATGCTTCCTCACTCTTAGGATCAATATCAATTGTTCAAACTTATAACTCACTGGAACAATTCTCTTCACGTTTTCTCATTTTATACATGCATGGAAATCAATTATTCACAACTTCTCCCTTATTTACATTAATTACTCTAAATACCAATTCTCTACTTCATTTTGCTAGGAGATATTTTCACTCATTCTCCATGTACAAGACTTCTCCCCCATACGTAGGAGATGCTTTTCATGCAATATCTCCCCAATTGACATCAATTACAAAGGCTTTATTATGTCAATCATTTTCTTTAGTCTTCAACCGGCTCAAACAACCAAAGAAATTGTTCTATACCATATATCAAGAGTCCTTGATGACTCTGCTCATCACAGACACTCCCCCATACAGGGAGCATTGACATTTAGTCTAGATAAACAATAGTGCAATGTAACACTAGATTGATGTACTTTCTACATCATCTACTTAGAAGTAGGCAGTGACATAACTCCAAGCATACCTCACAAGTACTCAAATGTATCCATAGGAAAAGGCTTCATAAAGATATCTGAAATTTTCTCTTGTGTACTCACATACTCTAATATAATTTCCCTCTCTAAAAATTTCTCTCTCAAAACATGATATTTAATGGATACATGCTTAGTCTTAGGATGCAACACATGATTCTTAGATATACTTACTGTACTTATGTTATCACAATGTCTAATAATAGGTTTCAAAAAATCTATCCCAATGTCCATGAGAATATGCTTCATCTACATGATTTGATTAAAATTATATTCTACTACTATATCTTCTACTTTTATTGTACTCTATGAGGTACAATCTTATTTCTTACTTAGCTAAGAAACCAATCTTCCTCCAAGAAAAAATTCTACACCACTGGTGCCCTTTTTGTCATCTATACTACCTACCCAATCCACATTAGTATATGCACATAAAGTAAAATTAATTGATGTATCATATCACAAACCAAAACCAAGTGTACCCTTCAAATATCTGAATATTCTCTTTACTACTATATAATGTGCTTCTTTAGGATCTTTTTGAAATCTTGCTACTATACCAACTACATTTTCTATATCTAGTTTGGTGTGAGTCAAATATTGCAAACCTCTAATAATGAATTTCTTCTACTCAACTATAGGTGTCTCATATCTTCTAAATAACTTGTGACCAATTATTATAGGTGTACCAACATGATTACAATTTTCCAAGCCAAGTATTTTCAACCAAGTCTTTGAAATTTTTAGTTTGTGATAAGAAATAACATCACTATTATGAACAATCTATAGACCTAAGAAATATTCCATCTTATCAATCATACTCATCTCAAATTCATTCTTCATTTTATCAAAAAATTTGTCACTTGCTTCATCATTTCCTCCAAAGATTATATCATCCAAAAATATCATAATAATCAACAATCCATTCTCAATTTTTGTAATATACAAATTTCTATCTTTTGTACCTTTAGAAAATCTCAACTTTTCCAAATACTTATCCAATCTTGAATACCAAGTTCTTGGTGCTTGCTTTAAACCATACTATAGTTTCTTTTATTTTCATACCATGTCATTATCTTCTATCAAATGAAATCCTTCAGGCTTCTCAATGTAGAATTCTTCTTTAAATTCTCAATTCACAACTATTGACTTTACATCTATCTGATACACATTGAACTTCTTACTTACTGCATAAGCCAAGAACATTCTTATTACTTCAATTTTGGCAATAGGGGCAAATGTATCTTCATAATATTTGCTCTCTTGCTGTGAATATCTTTTTCATACCAAACTTGCTTTATTTCTTGTAACCCCACCTTGTTTATTCATCTTATTTCTAAAAACCCATTTAGTTCCTATAATATTCTTTTCTTATGTTCTAGGAACCAATTCCCATATTTCATTTTTCAAAATCTGATCGACTTCTCCCTTCATTGCTTGAATCTAATGATCATCCTTGTATGCCTCATCTATACTCTTTGTTTCAACTTGAGAAATAAAACATAGTTCTTCATTTACTCTATCTCTTGTCATAACTCCTTTTTTGTTGCTTCCAATGATCTCATTAGCAAGGTGATTCTTTGTTAAAAACTATTCAATGTAGGCATTACTATTTCAACTGTTACTTCTTCTCTAGGTTCATATCTTGGTTCTTCTCTCTATTCAAAAATTTGAGCATCATTATGAAAATCATTGGTAGTCTCACAGAAAAATTCAACATTTTCTATAATAGGTTTGGGATTATCTTCTACTTCATCAGAATTATAATCCAAGATTCTTTCTTTAACTCCATTATTTTCATCCACTTTTACAGTTGTGAACTTAACAATAGTCTTAGTTATTTAATTAAAACATTTATAAGATTTTGTTTTCATTGAATAACCAATGAATATACCTTACTTTTTTATTTCATTAAACTTACCAATGTCAGCATCTCTCTTTATATAACACCTACTTCCTAAAATTCCAAAATATTTTGCTAAGGGTGCATGTCCAAACCATAATTCATAGGGAGTTTTTTTTGTACCTTTTTTGATCCACACTCTGTTCATTGTGTATACTATTGTATCAACTTCTTCTCTCCAAAATGCTTTGGATACATCATTCTCAAACATCATGGCTTATCCTTCTTTTGTTACAAACATGTTTCTTCTTTCAACAGTCCTATTTTTCTTAGGTGTCTTAGGTGTTGATCAATGTCTTTTGATGTCATTTACTTCACAAAAGATGTTAAACTTATTTAAGGTAAACCCTCCACCTCTATCTGATCTTAAATATTCTATCTTTACTTTAGATTCATTATGAAATCTATTCTTAAAAACATAAACTTTTCAAATACCTTAGACTTTTCTTTAAGATATGCTACCCTCATCATCCTAGTGAAATCATCAAAAAAAATTATGAAGTACTTTTCATCATAGAATCCTCTTGTTCTGGTAGGACCACTAAAATTTGTATGTAAAATCTCTAATTTTTTTGTGGTTGTGAACTTCTTTCTAGCAAAAGAAACTTTCTTATACTTAGCCATAACACATTCTTTGCACACAACATTAGTAGGCTTCACAATTCTAGGTAAATATTTGAGATCAAATGTACTATTAGTCTTCACAATATTATCAAAGTTTATATGACAAAATCCTCTATTCCATAATGACCTCTTTTCCACCTTTGCAACCAAACATGTCATCTTTTTAGGGTTTAATTGAAAAACATTACCTCTGGATCTTGTACCAGTGCCAATCAACTTACCATCTTTATCCTTGATAATGCATGTCTTTTTTATGAATTGCAACTGATAACCTTTATCAACCAACTTCCAAACACTCAATAGGTTATTCTTTAATTCAACAAAATATGCATCATCAATTTTAGTCTTTCCATTAAGAGTAATAGATCATATTCCCTTGATATGACAAGTTGCATTGTTACTAGCTCTAATCATCCCTCCATCATGATTATTGAACTTATCAAACTTATCCATGTGTCCAATCATATGATCCAAACAACTACTATCTATAATCCAATCAATTCTCTTTTCAACTTGTGAAACTAGGGATTTCTCTTCTCTAACTTCTTTTTTAGGATTTTCTTCTTTTATAGCTACAAATCTAACTCATCATCACTTTCACTCTGAACTCTTTCTTCAAACTTATTATCTTCATTTGGATACAAGAAATATCTAGGCTTTCTAGAATTGAAATTCTTCTTATACTTTTTCTCTCTTTCAAGACACTTAGAAGAATAATGACTAAATTCATTGCAAGTCCAACATTTAAAAATTCTCTTACCATGTAGTTCTCTCCTTAGAAGTAGGGCAATTCCTACTGTTGGCTTGGTTTTGCACATCCAAAAGAAATTGTTGCATATTATAGTGAAAACTTAGTTGACTCAATGAAATTACGAGTCATGTGTGTTAAAACTTGTTTTCCCTAGACAAAAACCTCAAATTTCATGTTTACCTTAATATTATTTGTGCCCTAGGTTTCCAAAAATAGGGTTACATTGGTTCATTTTTAAAAAATACTCAAGAAGCTTTTTGCCTTCAAAAATATTTAATCCAAAATTTTCATGATTATTTTAAAAATACTTTTCCTAAAATCATTTTACTTTACCTTTTCTTTAACTGTGGGTCTACCTGCATAATATTCCTTTGAAATTATTTAACCCTGTGTTCTTTAAGTTTTAATTGTTGATCATGGGAAGATCAATGAGCATTGCTTTCCCACTTTATGAAACTTCTTGACCTTTATAGAATGTGGGGACGTGACATCTTGACACGTGGATCTATTGAAGTCATCTTTGTTATGGTCCGCAAAAGGATAGACTTGTTGGAACAACTTAGAGTTGTTAGACTATTATTAGGACATGGTTAAAATTTGGAGCTATTTCAATGGATGAAGTGGGTTACTAGACTAAATTAAAGAGAATCTATTACATCGTTGATCATTTGAAGATCGATGGATGTTACATTCCCAGTTTATGAAAGTTCACAATTTTTAGAGAATGTAGGAAAGTGATAATTTGACACATAGCCATGTGGGGTCATCTTTTCCAGAGTTTGTCAAAAGGTGCTGAGGTGGAATGTATGTTAGATGCTTTATGCTAATTTGCCAAGGAGTATTGTGTGTATGATGACTTGGAGGCCAAGTGTTTAGTGGGCCCAAAATTTTAAAAGTAAATACAGTAATAACTAAGGTTTTTCATGATCATCAATCATTTGAAGATCGATGATTATCACTTTCCCACTTTGTGGAAATGATCAAACTTTAGAGAATGTGGAGAAGAAATGTTTTGGCACATGGCCAGTTTCACAAAAGGATAACACAGTTATTTTGTTTTAAAGTTACATCATCCAATTTAAGAAGATCAATAGTTGGATTTTAAATTCTTTGGCACGACATGAAATATGACTATTGGGATATTAATTTTTGATCAATGATATTTCGTGTGAGCCCAATTTATAATAAGGTTTCATATTTTTCATTATTGAGCACCAAGGTTGCATAATTTTTGTAGATTGGAAATATATAGAACTTAAGTTGCATTTTTTGAAGGTTTCAAATCACTGCTAACAAATTCTTCAATGAGATAAACATGAAGACCAATTGAGCATAAAGACTTCTAGTTAATTGAAAAATTGTAATTGCAGTAAGATAATACTTTCATTATGCCTCCATGAAGAGATTTCTCAAGAAAGGGTTGTACATGACAATTTCGTGTGAACAACTATCATTGTCAAAAAATGAATTCTCTAGGGGGGAGGAATTGAAACCCAAAAACCCTATTGGTTAGTGAGGGACCTATGATAGGGAAAATTGGCTAAGGGATGCTCAGACATTAATTGGAGGTTTGGAGTTATTTCAGAAATAGTTTTTAAGAAGAAAACTTGATACCCTTTTGAGCTATGTGTAGGAATTTGACAGTGGAAAATTGATTGTACTAGGATGTTCTTTGATGATGACTTACTCACAAAAATATCAAATAAGTATGATCCAATAACCAGGATAGTGAAAAATCATTCTGGTGACAACTTTTTAGGGTTTCACTAGAATTGATTAGGGAGATTTTTAAGTTAAACAATAACCATGCAATGCATGAGAAAATATTTATGGAAGATTTGTGGGCTACTTATGATACATAGAGGGTATATCTAAGGGGATGACCATTACAAGAACATTTTGTCAAAATAGGGTCTTTCCCTTTAGTAACTTATTCCACTCCAGAGCCATTGTTGAAGAAATTTTTCAATCCTAGGGCTCAGGCATTATCTTTTTCTCTTTGCAGACTTTTTGGAATGGATGAACAAGACAATATTCAAAGGTCCTTTGTTCTTATTATTTCCCAAACACTTCAGTATGGTATGAGCTTAATCTTTGATTGTGCCACTAGCTTAGCATAGGCAATTCATAATGGGTCAATAGGTATAGCTAAGGCTAAAGTTGATAAGTCCTTCTACTGGTATTCCTTGTTAATGTACTTATGTTTATACAAATGTGTCACCTTCTTCTCTAAAGAAATGAAATTGGAACTAGAAAGAGATGGAGGAAGGCTTCCTATCCAATTGTGGAGTATAGACATGACATAAGAGGTTATTGATGCTAGCTTTGTCAAGTTTAATAGGTAGTTTTCTTCCAAGTTCAGATTGTTATTGGCTAGAGAGAGTCCCACAATACCTCATCCATTGTTACAACTAATTAGGCACAAGGATTATGCAAAGGGCTTAAATGTGAGTCACAATTGGGGGGGTATTATCCTATATGTAATGTCCACTATTTTTTAGAATATATAGTTTCCTTAAAGAACAATATGTGTTACCTTATCAAGTGCCCTTGAAGGTAGGAATTGCAGAGCTCTTGTGATAGATAGGATCACTAAAAGAGAGTGAACTGATTGGTAAATCTAGATGTACTTTCTTTCCTTAGATTACCATTGCACACAATTTTATTTTTGTTAAAAAGGGATGGAGGAATATAAAGAAATAGATAAGTATTAGATGAAACATTATCATCCTCGGTTCATAGATCCAGAGGGTTTTTATGATACATTCAAAGAAAGAACCAAGGCCAGATCCCTTGCAAAAACTATGTACTTTCATAAAGATGTAGTTGGAAATTTGTTTTCACAAGAAAAAGAGATTAGGAAAGAAAACTAGAAAGTATGCAGTAGGGTATTGGACTTTGTGAATGTTTTTAAACCAAAATATGATCCTCTTGCTGATGAGAAGTATTGGGGTGCTAAAATGGATTTTATTATGAACAATATTGCTAGTTTTATGCAAACCTTAAATGAGAAAAAGGAAATCCTAATGCAAGCTTACTTAGACAAAGTAGTTGAGGTAGAAACTAGATTGGCAAACATGGTAATTATATCACTAGGCCAATATACATTACAAAGAAAAGCTGGGTATATAGTGGCAATAAGTGTACAACCTGTACCTCTTTACAAAAGACAACTTTCTGAAAGCCCACCTATTGTACCCACTCCCAAGAAACAAAAATTGGAACAAGGATCCTCTTTTAGGGTTGAAGAATACTCCCCTATCCAAACCCCACTCTGAATAGAAGATGATCCTTGAGAGAAAAATTGAGAAAAATAGGAGGGGAGAAAGACATTATAATTATAACATCAAATATAGAAGAGGGAGTGCCTAAGGAACCTCCTATGCCAACATTAAACCCTACTATAGGAGACTTTAGAGGCAAAGAGATAGATCTTGTAGTAGAATAGGCATAAAAAAAATTCATAAATGATGAAAGCTTTGTGAAGTCTATTGGTGTTTTGAAACTTACAGGTTTCAAATTACCCTAATGAGAATGAGACACATCTAGGGGTAGCTAACTCAAATCCTTAACATATCTTTTCATACACTAAGACAACTATAAGGCTAGACCCTTCTTCTACTTTAGGCTTTGTAAAACCTCTGTTGAATATTCATATGTGATCTTTGAGCCCTCCTTCCATCTATCATTTCCCTGCAGCCTACCCATTATATGTTAGCACCCCTATTTTTTTGGTGTCTCCTAAGGGTTGTGGCTTTTCTCTACTCTTGAGCCTGCACCCTTGCATTTTCTCCTGCGGTGATCCCTTGGTAAGAAAAATGTGTTCCCCACTTGGTAAGGCACATTTTAGTTTTCTCTTGAAGGATGTTGCCGTGATCCCAACTTCCAACTTTAATAGGGAGAAAACCCATAATTAGATAGTATATTTCAAAGAATATCCTTGATAACCAAAACTTCATGGTACAACTCAATGATAATATCCCTAAGAATGAGGTATCTGAGAAGAAAGAATTTGATGTTTGATAGAATTAGGTGGTGTAAAAAATCTTTCTCACCCCACTATAAAATGCCTTTGCTTATCTCTTTCGAGAAAGCTCAGGTTTTTTTTTCTACTCTTGCCATAGGCATGCATTATACCATTATGTGTAAAATGTGCATTAAGGTCCTACTTGTATGAATCAATGTATTTGTAGTGTCCAACTTAATAAGCTCTTGAAAATATCTTGCTTCCTTGTGCAAACCAGCCACCTAAATTCAATCATACCAAAGAAAACATGATGGTATCTTTTGAGAGTAAGAAGGGATTAACCATCCCTAGCTTCCTTTTTGAAAATATATAGATATTTTGACACTTATACTGAGTGGAACATTAAAAGTGCATTCCATGGCAAGATGTAATGTAAAAGGAAAACCAACTTTCATCACCATCTTGTTCTTTATGACTTGGGAGGCATCCAGCTCCAACAATTTCTTCCAAAAGAATTGAATCTTGTGGACTTATATCTATTGATCAAAGATAGAAGAAAATGCATGATCCTTGAAGAACCACAAATCTTTGCATCCAATCATCAACATTTGTATAATCTATTGGAGGTGCTCCTGGCAAAGACATCCATCTCATTCTAGTGTACAAATAACTTGCAAGTTGAACACATCTAAGTAGCTCATCAAGATGCTCCAATTGGGCTTTTAGATTTGCTTTTCAATCATCAACACTAGCAATCTCTCCCTAGAGAGATTCTACCTCTGTTGAAAGTAACTTAATCTGATCTTCTTTAGAAACATCAGATGCCCAAGTAAATTTTGAAATATTTAGCAACTTCTAAAGACTTCCTATCCACAATGAACTATTATACCTTGATGAGTGTGACATATTTGACAATGGAAATAAGACATTCTCAATGTCATTAGATATAGGTGATGTTCAAAGGTGTTCTAAAATGCCCACAGAGTTTTTAGATCCATCTAATAACCTCTTCCTTGACTTTGTTATGAATGAGCTTCTATTCATGAGTTAAAAAAAATCATCTAGTTGATAATAATCAAATGCTAACATTTAGTGAGTCACAATTATTTCAATCTCCCAAAATATGCATAGTCCCATGTATCTATCAACCTGATGCAATTAGTCAGGCCCCAGAGTGGGTCCGGCTAAAAAAAAAATTCATTTTTGGACAACCAATATTCCAAACACATCCGATGAACCTCTAATACTAATTCAAAGAAAATTTGACCATGGGCAATCAAATTTAAAACTCATTTTATTATTAAATTGTAAACTATCAATTTAATGCCAGAAGGTCCTTTGACTGGCTTTAAAAAATTGACCAGAACACCTCATCAGCTCTGAAACTGGCACAATGATTCTCTATTCTACATACTCCTATCCTATCAAATCTCATCTTATGAAAAATTCTCAGTCAAAAGATATTGATTATCGAAGTTGCCCTCTTAGAATTGCCTACAAGAAAACATGTTAGAAAATAATAAATTGTGTTTGAATTTAGTTTTGAAAACTGGGCAAACTAACACTTGGGAAAATGAAACCTAGGGAATTCATTCATTGTAATAAGGACAATATGAATCTATGATTTTGGATCATGATGAATAATAGGACGCATTTTGGCAAGCAGTCAAAGTGGGCTACTCAGAATTTGCACACTGGAAACACTGTCAAAGAGGTGATTTTTGCAAATGGAATTGACCTGGGAAAGTGTGAAGACGAATTCATCAAGAATTGAAAATTGGTATACTTATCATATTTTTAGAGTAAAACATAGTGGTATAATCCATTTGATCTCACCCATCATGGATTTTGAGATATAACATCACAAACAGGGGTTCTGACAAATCTGCTCCTTTTGACACTAGTAAAAAAGTTAGAAATTGCATTTGGAATCACATTTGAAAACTGACCAACGGATTTGTCATAAGCTCAAACTTGAAACATAGAAAGTATCTGACCTCTAAAATATAATGCAAAATGAATTTTAGCATTTTGATTAACTGGGTAAAAGTTATAACAAGTCAAATAGGGCTTCCTAGAATTCTGAACAATTCACATTAGCATGACATCAATAAATGACCAACTTTGAGGATTCAAAACCTAGTCAAATAGATTAAAAATGACTCAAAATATGGAACATGGGTTCTTTGATATGGACACTAAAGACTCCCAAAGTGGCGAGTCATGAAAAATTACTGGGTGCAAAATATTGACATGCAAACAAGGCCTCCTCTCACTGTTTGACACTTAAGCAAAAATGCAGATTTGACAATTGCTCAAAACATGACTTCACGAAATGTCTTAGAATAGAAATGTATCTTCATGGGACACATAGGCATACTAAATGCAAGGTGCTAGAAGCATTAAACACCTCATGGGGCTCAAATGGGTAGTTGGGTACATATGCATTTAAAAGCACTCATGGGACTTGATTTTTTAATGGTACTCAAAATTAGGGCTTCAATTTTGAGTCCCAACAAAGTCTAGAGAATTCATTCAATTTTTGTAGAGGAGAAGTATAAAAAAATTTGAAGAGAAATGCATAAGGCTTAAAATAGAGCAACCTGGCATACATGACTTTGAGATTGAGTAGGAGGTTAAGGCTAGTCTTGTTGAGGAATTTGCACAAATAACCCTTGAAGGGGGAAGATAGTTGCTAAAGGATTCAGGAGTCTTCATATTACCTAAATGGGATATTGCAAATGCCATGATTTTTGACACTGTGAGGAAAGAAAAGGACACCGAATTCAAAACTGAAGAAGAGGTCTTACGGGCTCATAAGGGTTTAAAATATAGTGATGACCATCAAGCCCTAGTAATATGGTCTATCCAAAAAAAGACAAGACTAGGATGCAAGAGGTCTTAGATGTTGAACATATAGGTAGCCTCATGGTTTATAAGGTAGATGAGGTGGATAGTGATAAAGTTGCTTGTATGACTAAAGAGATGGCATATTTTGGAGTGATAGTTGCTTCCAAGGACAAAAAATAAGTTCCTTGAGTTAAATGCTAGATTTAAAAGGGTGCTAGGAACCTATGAAGAAAGAGGGAACAAAATACACCAACTGGAAGGAACAATTTCTCAAATGGAGAAATGATTGGGGAAGAGGAAGGTGGGAGAAGAATATAGTCAGCCAAGGATTACTTATCCTCCTCATCCTCCAATTAAACCTTTCAAGTAGACTCCTCTTGTAGAAATACTAGCTATCCCAAAGGGACTCCAAGCATGCACAACTGAAGAGCTTGAAGAAGAAAGGGCTAAAATCTAGTCATTACATGTGAAACGAGGTGTCCAATATGAAAATAAATTGAGAGACTACATTATGTATCTGGTAGATAGGATAGAATGGCCTATATTTTATGTTAAATTGTCAAAACTAATGGATACATAGAATGAGTTAAAAGGTAATGAGGACACCTTGAAGCCAATTGTCAAAAAATGGAATAGTATGAATAATGATGTCACAATTGTATGCTATTCAGTCATTGGTCATTCTTGTGAGCAAATAGAAAAGACTTTTGACATGGTTAATGGACTCTCTAATTTTGATAACAAGAGATTTGAATTACAAATGAGGATTGCTAATTATTTTCAAAGTATCTTAGTGAAATTTTTGAACTTTTCCCTCATGCACTCAAGGTCATGGTTAAATTAAAAGATAAAGAAGAGTGGATCAAGGAGATGGATGAACTAATGTGCATTAGATTGAATAATATCATAAATGAAAAGGGACTTAGAATTATAAGAAGAGGATATTCATAAGAAGAGGATTTAGAGTTAACTGCTGATAATTTCAATTATAAGGCAATTCAATAGATCAAGTTTTACTAGTATGATTTCTCTATCCCAAGGGATAAGGTATTGATCACTATTTAGAATGCAAATTGTTGAGTTCATGGGGTTGCATAGAACACAAATAGAAATCAAATCAATCTTGACTTTCTTGTATGAAGAGTTAAATAGTTGGTTAGAACTTGTTTGTAATAATCCCTTGTATAGCATTTTTAGTTGATACTATTAAGGATTATTTGCAAAGTATAGAAGAATTGTGACCATTTTTTTCTATAAGGGATATAAGTGAAAAAGAATGATGTTAATAAGAATATTTTGAAGCCACAAATTATAAACCAATGATATGTAAAGATATCCCTCATGTGCAGCTCTGCCTTGGTTTTGTTGAACCTAAAGAGTAGAGAATACCTGTGATTCTATTGAAGTTGGGTCTAGATCTATAGTTTTCTTGGTTGATTCTAGGAGGTTTCCAACCCTTAGACCAATTTGTACTTTCAAGAATCTAGTATCAAGTATTTGGTTGCTTGGTAGTATTTTGAAACACCAACACCTTCTTCAAGTATTTTGTTGCTTGGTAGTATTTTGAAACACCAACACCTTCTTCAATTCTTAGATTTGGATTTACTATTGCTAGAATAGTCTCGACTAGTGCTTGCACTTCTTGATAAAGAAGGATGAACACTTATGCACTAAAGGTTGTCTCCACTCTGGGAAAATATCTAGATTTCTTTAAGCTCACTTATAGTACTTCTAATGTTCCAAGTAGTGTCTCTCCTATAAACTTCTTAGTATAGGGTATCAAAAGTTTAATTATATATGTTGTTCACTTGAACAGTGGTATCAAATTTTTTAGGATCTTCCAAATAATCTCATCTTTAGTTTTAGATACATTGCTAGACTTAATTCTTTTTATGATATTCTACCAATATAGCTTCTTACAAATTCATCTTCCATCATCTTAGAATCTTGAAATAAACATATCCAATTCCATAATTTTATTCTTTTAGCATGCACATCACCTTCAAATGTAGTTTCTAAAGCTTTTCAAATTTCATGAGGTATTTCTAAGGATTTTACATAGTTGTATTCATTTTTAGGAAGAGATAAAAATAATGCTTCTCTAGCAAGCATATTGAACATAAATAGATCTCATTCAACTTCACTGCAATCCTCAAGTTTTCTTTCTTCCATAATCTTCTTTCTATTCTTTATCATTAGCCAATACCCTAGACCCATAAATAGAAAATGTGTCTTCATATTTTTTTTTTCTAACTGTCGTAGTTAACTCCATCAAACTTAGGACTTTCTTTTCTGAAGTAACCCACCATTGATCTCCTTAAGCTGTTATGATTTTCTTTCAAGGGCTTGATATACCAATCGTTAGAAAGTAAAGTCCACCAAGATAATTGTGGGGGGAGGGGGTTGGGTGAATTAGTTATCCAATTAAAATGTTCATCAACCTTATTAATCCTTAACCATGTGAACAATATAACTAGCAACCATAAGAAGATACACATACACAATAACACTAGATATGTTTGTTGGAAATGTAGAGAATGCTGGAGGGGGGAGTGAATTAGGAACCAATAAAAAATTAAGTGAAATTCACCAATTAATCCTTCATTAACTAATATGATCTAATTGCATGCATGAATGACTGGAAGTAATAAAACATTCATAACACTTTACATAGTATTTGGTAACCTAGAAACCTTCCAAATAGAAAGTAAAATTGGGGTGGGGATGATGCCCACAAGCTTTAGTACTATAGTGTAAAGTTGGCTTGTTAATATTTTCTTTCAAGGACCTGATATACTAATTTTTAGAAAGTAAAGTTCACCAAGATAACTTGGGGGGGTGGTGGTTGGGTGAATCAATTATTCAATTAAAATATTTGTCAACCTTATTAATCCTTAACCATATGAACAATATAACTAGCAACCATAAGAAGATACACATACACAATAACATTAGATATGTTTGTTGGAAATGTAGAGAAGGCTAGGTGACGAGGGGGCGGGGGGGGGGGGGGGGGGTGTGGGGGTGGGGAAGAAACAAGAACCAATAAAACTCTAACTTCAATTCACCAATTAATCCTTCATAAATTAATTCAATCTAATTGCATTCATGAAAGAATGGAAGTAATAAATCATTCATAATGCTTGACACAATATTTGGTAACCCAAAAACCTTCCAAATAGAAAGTAAAATTAGGGTGGGGATGATACCCACAAGTTTTAGTACTACAGTGTAAAGTTGGCCTATTAAGGCTTGCAAATGATCACTTCTAATGATCTACCTTGTTAGGAGCAATAAAAACTATTAGGTCCACCTTGTGAAAGGATTTATATAATACAATGAAGTATGTACTTAGTTATAAGATTTTTCATATGATTTTTAGGTCCACCTTGTTAGAGCATTTTACTGATGCACCTATTAGTATGAACTAGTAGCTGATCTCTACTCTACAACTTAGTTTTCTGAATGAGATTCCTTTGATGTAAAAAGATCACCTTAATGTGATGGATGAGACTACTTTTCCTTATACTAATTGTAGCTTTCAAACTCTAATTCACATTTCTACTTATATTTCATTCTCATTTTTATATGACAAGATATCTCTTATTTATAACAATCCAAATATTTACCTTCTAAAGTTGGCTATAATATTATATTAAAAAATCTTTGCCTAGTCATCTCAGTGGTAAAAATTAGGTTTAGAAGTACACTTAGGTGATATTCTAATACTCGACAACATAGTGAACATGATAATCTTTGGCACTCAGTTAACACTGATGCTTAGTTCACATTGATCACTTAGAAGTTGGCATGAACTTGGTTAACACCAATGACTTGACAAACTTTGAAGAGCTTGATTGACACTACAACAACTCAGTTACTATTGCAGCTCAGTCAAAACTGCTACCCACTCTACTTAGTTAACACTAGCTAGATACTCTACTCAATTAACACTCCATGCTTGGTTAACAATATCTGCAAGGTTTACTTGGTGGTGCTTGGTGACAATGTAACCAACCAAATGATTAAGTGTTTTGGCACTAATTGACAAATACTCTGACCATAGGATTAACAATCTCTCCCTTTGGCATTAGTGACAAAAACACTTATCATACCAAAAAATTTAGAATACTCAAAATG
Source organism: Cupressus sempervirens (assembly GCA_028749045.1). Taxonomy (NCBI): domain Eukaryota; kingdom Viridiplantae; phylum Streptophyta; class Pinopsida; order Cupressales; family Cupressaceae; genus Cupressus; species Cupressus sempervirens. The sequence continues at coordinate 595,940,898 of CM053788.1, read as the reverse complement.
ACAAGTCAAAACTCCCCCTGTCAATGTAGCTAGGTTTGTAGCTCAGTTTTGACTACTATGCTGATACTCAGCTGACACTGACTCTATTTTTGAATTTTCAAAATTATTTTTGTAGCTTTGCTATATACATAGATTTCTTCAAAAGACTCCTTATCTTCTATATATATAACTATATTTCCCCTTTGTATTCCTCACATGTTATATTTCCCCCTCATTTTTGACACAAATGTCAACAATGCATATTTACAAGGTAATACTAAAATGTGAGAGAAAATCACTATGTATCTTTGAAATTAGAGACATGGCTTTGTCCCATTTTTTTCACACAACTTTAGAACTATGCAAAGCTATCTAAACTTCAGCTGATAACTCTATCATATGATCAGCAATAGAAAATTTGTTGTCATAGATTAATGTCTTTGCATGAACACTGTGTTTCTACATTACATCCATGTTTAAAATTATCAAACTCTAAATTGCTAACAATGTAGCCTTAATTCTTGATTCTTCTCTCAATAACTCTACTTGCAAGTTGGTTAGATACCTGATCTTGAAAAATTTTACTAAGCTAGTACTAGAGTCAAGTGACAATTGGTTTGTACTTGCCCTCAGACCAGTATCAATCTTTGACAACTTGTCTCTATTTTTCTTGGTAAAATTTGTGGTATCACTTAACTTTACAAACAAGGAAACAATATTATTTATAATTCTTTCAAAAGAAATAAGAATAGTGGTTAGTTCCACTTGATCTATGGCAATCTTCAATTCCACATTATCCAAAACCTTATTCTCAAATTTTCTCTCTGCCCTATGTAGTAGTTTCTCTTGACCATTCAAATCTTCATTGAACTTGTGGACTATGTCAACAAGTTGGTCTAAAATAGAGTTATTTTCATCAAATTTAATACTCAAGGCATCAAGAAATATATCTTTGATGTCTTTTAGCACTTGATTTATTTTCTTTTTCTCTGCTCTTAGGTTTTGTTGTTTGTCTCTTTTCTTCCAAAGTTCTCCAAGAGTGTCCATTTAATAAAGAGTAACATTGGAGAGATCCCAATCTGGAATTACTATGTCTTCATCTAGATCAACTTCATCAAAAGAAACATTGACTTCTTTCCCTTTTTCCTTTGGAAGAGGTGAAAGAATGATTTCCTTACCTTTACTCATATTTGTAGTGCTTGGTTGAGGATTGACTTCAATTTTCATTTCACTTGCTATAGAATCATTCGCAATAATAGCAACATGATTGATTAGAGAAACAACAACAATTATAAGAATACTTATAGTTCCTTGCTATAACTAATGAAGGGTGCTCCCCTTAGAACTATAAAATCATAACAGAAACAAAGAAAAAGTAACAAATGCAAGAATAAAATATGGACTTCTTATTTGCACCATAAATGTGGAATTATAGAATTCTCAAATACAATATGCTAATCCACATGCACACCTTCATTACAATAATCTGCAAGACAAGCTACGAACTATCACCTAGAATTGTCTTAGATAATGTTTGGGCCTTTCTTAAATAGGAAATTTTATGCCACCTGAGAAGGTTCTAGACATTGAAACTTAATACCTAGGGCCAACAGACCTTAACAATACATATAGAGTCAGCCAAATACATCTTTGACAATTATTTTAGATATTTTAGGTAGCCCAACTTTGAAAGGCCATAATTCATAAACCATTGCTCCGATTGGCTATTATAATCACTTTTTAGAAATGTAGCTCCTAATCTATAGGCTTAAAACCATGCTAGGTACCTTCCATCGAGTTTTCAGACCTCATCCGGTCATTCTAAGGCCTCCAATGATGAGCTTGAATATTTTTCTACAAATTCTTCTACCAAGAATCTGCAAAAACTTCTCTGATACTTATGCTTGAGCAATGAAATTTTTATGGTAGGCTTATAACTCTAAAATGAACCTTCCTATAGAAAATGAGAACATTCCAAGCTCATATGAAAAACTTACTAGAAATAGCATGTTCCTATAAATTGTAACCACCCTTTGTACTATTCCTTATTAAAATAGACAAGATTGAAATACAAATATTTTTGGGGAGATGCAAGATTGCTCTTAAACCCAAGATGCTCCTAGATCAAACACCTAGGGAATTTGAGAAGTGACTCTATCATGTCTTAGGTGTTTAGAGGAAAACTAATACAGTTAACCTCCTCCTTTGCTAGCCATGATGAATCCTCTACTGGCCTCTCTTTCCATGTGACCAAGTATTCCTCATAAGTTCTATTCATTGTACTTTTTCCAACAATACTATCCAATATCTCCTCAATCTCCTTTGTAGCTAAACTAGTTGTTGGAATACTCCACTACGCTTCTGTAGCTTCATCTCCATCACCTCCTTCATAGAACCATGCCTTTTCAATGTCTTGAACAGGCCAAACTTCTTCATCTTTAGCTCATTCCTCAAATAAACCATGACTTCATCTCCAATCTAAAATTATTTATACCTCCTTTTCACATCTACCTTAGACTTATAATATGTATTCATCTTTATGATGTGCTTTCTCACATCCTCATGGATGTTCTTCAAATGTTTAGCAAAATCTTTTGATTTAGCAATACTTATCTCTCCTTTATCCAACTGCCTCAATTTAGAAGCATTTATGGGACTAGTCCCATATACAATCTGGAATGGTGATTTACTAGTACTCCTATTGATAGAATTATTATATGCAAATTATGTCTATGGTAAAATTAGATCCCATCCTTTTGGCTTATCTCCAACCAAACATCTCAACAAGTTTCCCAAACTGTAATTCACAACTTTTGTCTATCCATCAATCTGTGGATGATGTGATGAACTAAACTTCAAATCTATCTACAACTTCTTTCATAATGTACACAGAAAATACCAAACAAAATCTAGTATCTCAATATGAAACTATACTCTTTGGTAGGTCATGTAGTCACACCACTTCTCTAAAAAATAATTTTGCTACATGAACATCATCACTAGTCTTCTTGTAAGGAATAAAATGTGCCATCTTTGAAACCTTATTAACTACCACAAAAATAGTATCATGCCCACACTGAGTCCTCGGTAATCTAAGAACAAAATCCATGCTAACACCCTCCCATGACTTCTCAAGTATAGGTAATGAGTGATACAATCCTATATTCTGCTTCACTCCTTTTGCCATCTAAGATACTCTGCAACTCTGTACAAACTTCTTCACATCTTGCTGCAACTATGGCCAACGATAATTCTTAACAACCAAAGCTATACTTTTATCCATGCCAAAATGTCCAGCCAATCCTCCACTATACTTCTCCTTGATTAGATTCTCTCTCATTGAACTTCTAGGAATGCACAATTGGCTTCCTTTGAACAACATACTATCCTAGATCATGAAATCAAACTATCTTGCCATGTCAAGTGTAACAAGCTCTATACAAGCCTTCCACACTTCACCAAAATTAGGATCATCTAGATATAAATTATTGAGTTCCTTGAACCTAACCACCTCTATCTACATTTTTTTCAGCAAAAGTTATCTTCTACTAAGAGCATCTGTAACTTTGTTAGACTTCCCACTCATGTGTTTCAAATTAAATTTATAACTCTACAAAAAATCAACCCACTTCAAATGCCTTTGGTTCAATTTTCCTTGACTATTCAAATATTGCAAAGCTTGATGATCAGTATACAAAAAAAAATCCTCAGGAAGAAGATAGTGTCTCCACTTCTTCAATGCTTGAACTATAGCATAAAATTCTTGATCATAAATAGAATATTTTCTTTTTGTATAATTCAACATCTAACTAAAATAAGCAATAGGTAAACCTTCTTGGCTCAAAATGGCTCCTATTGCAACACCACTGGCATCACAATCTACTTGAAAAACCTTGTTAAAATCAAGAAGTGCTAAAATAAGTTTCTCAATAACCTTCTATTTCAATAGATTAAAACTCTTATGTACTCGTACATTCCACTTAAGCTCTTTCCTATCCCCTCTCATTGTTTCAATCAAGGGTCCCCAGATACTACTAAAACTTCTTATAAACATTTTGTAAAATCTAGCCAGTCCATGAAGAGATCTTACCTCTATCACACTCCTTGGAGTAGGCCATTCAAAGATAGTATTCACTTTCTCTCGATTCATTTTTAGACCTTTTATTGAGACAACAAATCCTAGGTACACCAACTCCTTCTTTACAAAACTGCACTTCTTCAGGTTTGATAGCAATATTTCTTCCCTCAACTTATCAAACACCTTGCGAATATGGACCAAATGATCCTTCAATGTCTTACAAAATATCAATATATCATCTAGGTAAACAATGAAAAACTTACCCTAATATTCCTTTAGCACCTCATTCATGAGCCTCATGAAAGTGCTTGGTGCATTGGTTAGACCAAAATGCATGACTAACCACTCATACAATCCTTCCCTTTTTTTAAAATTTGTCTTTCACTCATCACCTTCTCTAATACAAATCTAACGGTATCCACTCTTCAGATCTATCTTCATGAAATACTCAGCTCCACTCAAATAATCCATAATATCATCAATACTTGACAATGGAAATCTATACTTGATTGTGATCTTGTTGATAGTGCAAGAATCTGTGCAAATCCTCTATTCTCCATTTTTCTTTGGTGCTAATACTACTGGTACTATACACTAAGAAAAGTGCACTTCCCTAAGCCCTTTTATCCAAGTTTTTCCATAGATTAGAAAGCTTGAAATGGTGGCTTAGGGATCCCTAGTCATGGAGTGCAAAAAACATACAAATGAGCATAAAATAGCTCTCAGTTGCACCTTATGAATGCAACCCTTCCTAGTAAACCATGAAATGGGAGATTCTTTGAACAAGAGCAAGAATGCTAGTGTCAAATAACTCTTGAATATGCAATGCAAGGATGAGAGTAAACTAAGATGAAATGCAGAATGCAACTAAGCTAAGCAAATGAAAGTGTTACATCCATACTAATTAGACTATGTGATCTAAACTACTTGCAAAAGAATTACACTATATGCAACTAAACTAGGATGTCATATGACAAAATACTATGGATGGAAGAAACATAGACAAGAAATGGTATTCTCCACAAAAGCTCTCAAGCATTCAAATAGAAAACCTGCAACATAACAATACTCAAGAGTGTGGATCCTTTGAGGGGCAAAGCTCTCTCCCTTTTAAAGTTGTACGGATGGTAGAGATCAAGATTGAGATGGTGGATAATCAATGGTTGAGTTCAAAACTGGGAGGGATCCATGTGCACACACAAGTCAACCAATAGAAAATAAGTTGATTTATCATATAAGACAAAAGTCTCACAATCCTTTGTTTTTAATTGCAAAATAGAAAAAGGACTTTATGTGTGCACTTTAAGTGGTTTAAAAGAATGAGGTCTTTTATTTAATCAAAAGGGGACATGTTCTTTTAATCAAATAATAAACTTAGGGTAGCATAGTCAAATTATAGGTTATAATCAAATTAATTGATTATTAGCAATTTGGTCTAGGTAAATGATTAATTAAATAAGTTAAAATGTTGATAAGGGGGCTAATAGTCTAGATGACCATTTTTAAGTGATCACATTTGCTCCTGTTTGACTAATGTGTGATCATTCTAGGAACACCTTATGTCAAAGAAAATAGAAACCAAATAGGCAGCAATAGATATAGATATCTGATTCCAAAGAATGAAATGTAGAAATAGATAGCAAATCCTAAATGTACATCCTGATAGCAATAGTACTAAACAGTAGGAGAAAAAGATGATGTTAGAATTCAAAAAGAATACTAACACCTAGAAAAGTAGATAGATTGAGAGCAAGTGAAAAGATCAAACAAATGCTCCTTGGAAATAGATAGCTTTAGCAAGTGATGATAGTGTACTTTTGCCCCCTTGAGATCAAAATCAAAATGAGGTAAGGGGAATGCAGAAGCATACTAGATATGAGAAAATCTAGGTATAGCAATGTCCAAGATGACAGATAGGTGATGAGAACCAAAGAATGACTATTAAGAAGTGATAGAATGCCTTAGTTTGACCAAAGTTGACCACAAAGGATAAAACATGAAAATTAGATCAAATCAAGTAAAAAGGTGATTTTAGACATGAAAAGGTGAATTTGAGTAAATATGAAGCATAGAAATGATGAAGATATGAAGAAATGAAGATACCCCAGCAATGATTCAGAGATTAGACCTCAGAAGGTTGACTAACTACTCAGAAGAAGGTGAAATTTTTAAAATGTAATTTTGACCATTGAGATGAATTGAAATTTCAATTTTGATCTTGAAAATGGATCTAGGACATTGAAATTAGCTAGTGGTACAATTTTCAAGCTATTCTAAGGGGTTTGAAAATTAGGTAAAAAATGAGGTTGGGGGCTATAAAAGGGGCCCAAGTGTCATTTTCAAAATCATTTTGTCTTTTGTAATTTATTGAGTGCTTGTGAGTGGTTGAGAGGCTACCATGGCTTTAGCAAACATTCCACTTCACTGACACCATTTTGAGTGTAGCCAGTTGCACAACTAGCTAGAGTAGTATGGGGCACCGATAAGTGACCTCTTTTTGTCATTTTTTGAGCTCTTTTTGGTGTTTTTTGCATGTTTGTAGGGTTTTTTGAAAAATATTACGTGATACTTAAAAAGTATCACAGGGGTACTTTGGTAAATATTGCAGAATAGATTTTTTCCCAAAATGTATTGCACAAATGTTATATAGTCTATCGTATGGGACATACCCATATGTTGCATGAACTAGTGCAAAATGTTGCACACCATAATTGTGTTACATGGCTTTAGAAAAAGTATCACATGATAACTTTCTAGCATATTGTCTCACCTATAGTAGGAAAAAGTATCATACAAATTTTTCAAAGCATATTTTTGTGGATTTTATACATTATGATCACATTTGTGATGCGTTACTAACATGAACATGTTATGTGTTGACAGGAGGTATTTCCAGTGCTACTTATCAGAGCCCCCAAAGTGGTGGGCTTATGTGTTGTATACTATTTGACCAATGATGAGCATGTTGCCATATCTGCTATGGGTTTGTGATGGATCATATGGATGCCCCATATATGGTAAAACCATGGATTGTTGACTATGCTAGCTGAGTAATGGCACAATGAGCATAACACCTTTCATCTACTAACTAGAGACGCCACTATTACATTAGAGGATGTGTATCGCATTCTTTAAGTGCCATGCCAGGGCAAGTTGATAAGTTGTTTGATTGATTGTTCTTGTCACGTTTTGCAAATATTGATGCTAGGGATACTGATGTTAACCTTACTTATGTCATAGGTGTACTATGATTAGACCTTGATAGAGGGGTGAGCCATGATGCAATAGTTGTTTCATGATGTCACCATTTTAGACTATCATCTGGGTTGGGAGCAATTGATTGCCAAGTATGGAGTAGATTACCCTCTCCCTAGCTTACTATGTTCATTGGTAGCTCAAGTTTTTATGACACATAGGGGCCAGAAGGGCTTCCCACTAGGATGGGGTCAATTGGTGTTTGATCTAATTGTAAGACCATGCAGGATGGCATGGGGGCCAATGATACTAGCAGAGATGTACCATGAGCTACATGAGATATTTTATCACAAGGGCCACTCATGGGCATGTGGTGCAATGGTGGCATAGATCTGGGCATGGGAGTACATTACTATGATTTGACCATGGGTGCAGCTATGAGAGTGGAGCTAGCCATATATTTTTGGTTATAGAGGATTTTTCCCATAGACGCATAGTGGAGATGTGACCTATTATCAGTGTATCTTTGATGAGCTCACAAAATTCACATGGTAGCCTTACAGAGATTTCCACAGATAGTCTGATGCATGAGAGTTAGACTATATGAGATATATCAGGCCACTGGTGGCTAGGAGTACAAATATAGTGGAGCAGTTTGTAATCAACTGAGTATGGTGATAGTTTGTAGAGTGACAGGTGATATTGGTAGAGACTACCACCTACATTTAGATGCATTCTAACAAGGCACATGGATTGTTGATGATACTAGAATATTAGATAGTAGTATAGAATACAACAACTCTAGTGCTCACTCCTTGGGATTATCACCCAAATGTAGTAGATGCATGGGTAGATCTTGCATACTTATATGAGAGACAAAGGCACCTATTCCCATGATTTATAGAGCTTGATGCACTACTCATAGGAGGGTGACATGAAGGTGGTGTAAATGGGGGTGGAGGCAGAGGTGGTCAATGGATGGAGGTTAGAGAGGGGTCTTGATCAGGGTAGAGGAGGATGTGGGCATAGGCCATGAGGGAGATGGAGGAGGAGGAGATGCCACTAAGGTGGTAGCAAGTAGGGAGGGTGGAGGCATAGGTAGAGCAACTAGCTAGGGGTGATGAGTGAGATGTGAGGATCCATGCCTTGGAGGTAGAGCTTCAGACAACTCAAGTGGAAATTGTAGTTCAAGACCAGCAATTGATATATGAGCGAGCATGGGTGGATGAGCTCTAGAGGGAGCATGATGTAGCAAGGTGAGAGGCAACACATTATGGTGCACATGCCACATACTATTATGCCACCTATAGGGGTGTGGTGGTGCTAGGGTAGGGACTTCCCAACTACTTTGAGTGGGTTGGTAGATCAGAGGGTGTGATACTACCACCATATAGGAGACATGCTCCTCCACCAAGACCACCACTAACCATAGAGGGTGGCAGCTAGTCATAGGTTGATTATAACACTTTTGACATTTTGATTGTACAACATGTATTCTTGAGATAGATATCCAAATTTTAGATCTCATTTTTGTATATGCATTGTAATGCATTGATATATATATATATATATATATATATATATATATATATATATATATATATATATATATATATATATATATATATATATATATATATATATATATATATATATGAGATACTAGATTCAATTGGCAATTTTGTGTACTTGTCTCAAATGGATGTTTCAACATTTTAATTTTCATGTGATGTTTCAATTTCTATTTCTTGCTCATGTATGTGTTTGGTTGGATACTCATGCTCATGTATCTCTCTTATGTATGATATTTTTAACTCTCATGTTTATTTTATAGACTTTATGTTTCTAAAAATATGTGACACTTGGATAGATTGAATGTGATGTTTAGATTAACCCTTGTGATGGCAGGATGGCAAGATAGATATGAAATGAAAGATCAAGAAGGTAAAAGGAATGATAAAGAAAGCAAAGAAGGATGTGAAACAAGTTAGCTGATATGTCCACAAATAAGATGAAGAGGGAGCTCTCCCCATATGTAGGAATGTAAGACTAGACTAGAAAAATGAACTTGAAATGCAAGCTAATAGGCAAAGTGGTTTACTGACAAGGGAAACATAACATTTAGACTCGTATTTCATCATTGAGAGCTTACTAGGGACATCATGAGATCATACAACCATCACTAGTATAACTATGAGGATATGAATATAATCGATATTAGATAGGTATGTGGAAATCTATATTAAGTATCAAAGACATGTAAGTCGAGATAACTATGTGATTAGAATCCCTAAGTTTAGTTTAGCAAGATTACACCTGTATTGAGGCATAAGTGCCATGATAATCCCCAAGTGTGGTCTTGTGGAAAATAAGCCAAGGATGATATGTTTACAAGTCAAAGTTTCAAATAGGACAAGCATGAATGCTTAAAACACTATAGATAGATAAAGTATACCCACAAGTAGAAATCAAGAAAAATTGCTCCATGCCTCTAGTATTTCAAGTCAATGGCATCCTTGAGAGACTATTAGGGAGGGAACACATGGTAAATAAATTGTCATAGAAAACACACAAAGTAAATAAAGATCAACATAGCTCAATCATTAAAGTGTTTAAGTGCATGTGTGTAATTTACTTGGCCATTTCTTCAAGACTTGATTCTGATAGTGAGAAATATTGCAACATTAGAAACCATAGGTAAACTATCTAAAAATTGTTGAGAAACACTTAATGTCAATTTGGGGGTAGTGTTGAGAAACATTGTTTTCCTAATGCACAAGAAAAACCCCAATAGGCTAAGTAACTATTCCCCCAAGACAAGGACAAGAAACAATCCCAAACTAGGAAACATGTAGCGAAATGAGTGATTGAGGCTAATAGACATAGGTGAAAGGGTCTCAAGAAATACTTGTTTCTAGGTTTTCACCACTTGATAGATTTATTTATTTTTCTTCTGGACTTTTTTCCTTTTTTTTGATTTTTTTGGTGATGCATCAAAGTGCCTATTGCTAGGTTTTCACTAAGATGATCATTTTTTTAGGACATCTTCTATTTTTTTAAGGATTTTTTTAGGATCATAAATATGTACAAGGTAGATGAGTAGTAAGCCTTTAAGTGTAGAACTTTTATAAGTGTAGGAAATTAATATGCTCTACAAGTCCTTCACCTTTAGGAGTAGATGGTTGATAAGCACTAGACCCAAATGTTGTTGTGATATTGTATTGGCCTAACCAATTGGGTTCAAACTTTCCCTTTTGCTCTCTATGCTGTTAATTTTTTGGATTTTTCCTAAGCATGAGATCACCAACTTGAAACTCATGTGGATGAACCCTTTTGTTATACTAAGTAGACATGCACTTTTGATAAGCCCCCATATGATAAAAAACTACCTTACGACACTCATCAAGAGTCTCTAATTCATGTATTCGCATAGCTCTATGGTCTTTGTAAATTATCAACCCATGTAAAGAGACTCACAAGGAGAGAATCTCTACTTCTAATGGGAGAATGACCTCGAAACCATAGACTAAAGAAAAGGGTGTGGCCCTTGTAGGAGTATGAATGGTAGTTCTGTAAGCCCAAAGTCCTAGATTTATTTGTAGGTGCCAATCTCTCCCAAACTTATGAATTGTGTGATGCAAGATTTTCAACAATATTTTGTTGGAGGCCTCTTCTTTGCCATTCCCTTGAGAGTAATAAATGGAAGAGCAATGTTGTTTAATCAGAAACTTCTTGCATAGCTATCTTAGGTCCTTATTTTTGAATTGTCCTCCATTATCAATGACAATAGAGGAAGGAATACCATATCAACAAATGATGTGATTTAGTATAAATAGGGCAACATTTTTGCCTATAGTAGTAGATAATGGCACAACTTCAACCTATTTAGTGAAATACTTAGTTGTTGTAATGATGAACTTGTGGCCACTAGATGAACTTGGGTGAATTTTGTTGACCAAGTCAAAGGCCCATTATTGAAATAGCCAATATATCATGGAAGGAATCAAATCACATCTAGGAGCATGAATTAAGTTACTAGGGAGTTGACATTTTTGGCAAGACTTGGCATAATGAACAACATCAGCTTGCATAGTTAGCTAGTAATAACTTGCTCTAAGCAACTTTTGAGAAAGTGCAAGGCCATTAGAATGTGCCCCACAAATGTACTCATGGAATTTGGCAAGTGCCTTTTCAAATTCTTCTACCTCTAAACACAAAAGCAATTTTCCATCTAGACCCTTTCTATACAAGTCACTAGAGACCAAAATGTAATGTGAAGTGTTGCAAAAGAATTGGTGTTTTTAGTTGCGTGTGAGGTTCTCAGGAATAATTTTATCACGTAGGTAAGAGAAGATGGTGGCATAGCAGGAGGAATCATGACCTACAATGATGCAGATCACTTGATTATTAGAGGTATCATAGGCAAGATGATGCAATTCTTCCACCATGAACTCAAATTGAGATTCGTGTTCTTGTAGTTGGACAATGGATGCTAGAGTGGCCATAGCATCAGCAACTTTGTTTTCTACTCTAGGAATTTTCTGAAATGTCACAAAAGTGAAGTAGTTCCTTAGAGAATCTATCAAATTTTTTTAAGGTATCAACTTGTCATCTTTCATTTGATAGTCATTATTTACTTGGTTAATAACAAGCTAGAAATCTCTGTAGATATGCAATTTAGTTATTCTCCATTCAAGAGCCATCTTGATCCTATATGTTAAAGCCTTATATTCTACCGTGTTGTTTGTACAAGGGAACAAGAGTTTTTAAGATTTGGGAATTGTATACCCATGAGAGTAAACAAACAATATACCTACTCTTGATTGATTTTGTGTATGAGAACCAACGAAGAACATTTTCCAAGTTCTCTCAGTGATGTACATAATTGAGGTATCTAGAAATTCAGCTTGTATTGGTGTTGTATCCTTTAGAGGAAAATTAGCTGGTTGGTTAGCTATGGCTTGTCCTTTGATGGCTTTATGTTTGACATACTAAATGTCAAATTCTGAAAGAATCATCTTCCATTTAGCTAGACGACATATAAGCACAACTTTGCTAAATAGATATTTCAAAGGATCAATTTGACAACTAGGTGGATTGTATGTGTCAATATCTAATGTCAAAGCTTTTGAGAAGCAAATACCACTACAAGACAAGCTTTCTCAATACTTGTATAATTCATCTCATAAGAAAACAAAGTTTGACTAACATAATATATAGCCGATCCTTTACTAGTCTCATCACTTTAGGCTAATAGCACTCCTACAGAAGAAGTTGTAGCTAAGATATACAAGTTCAAAGGTTTTCCTAGAATAGGTGGCATAAAAAATAGAGGTTTTTACAAGTACCTTTTGATTTGATCTAGACTTTGTTGACACTCATCATTCCAGATATGAATAGAACCTTTATGCAAATAGTTGTTGAAAGGTTGAGCTTTATTAGCCAATTGAGAAATAAACCTTTTTATGATTGTAGGCATCCTTGTAGATTTCTAAGTTGACTAATATTTTTTGAAGGAGGCATATCCATGATAGCTTGGACTTTTTCAGGATCAACCTCAATACCTTTTGTTGAGATAATGCAGCCTAGCAATTTTCCAAAAGCGACACCAAAGGCACACTTTTTTGGATTTAGCCTAAGTTGGATTTGTTCCATATAATCCAATATCAAACTAAGGATTTCAAGATGTGTATCTTTTGTTCTAGATTTTACCAATGTGTCATCAACATAGTCTTCCATATTTTTATGCATCATATCATGGAATATGGTGGTTGTTTCTCTTTGGTAGGTAACATCGACATTCTTGAGCCCAAAAGGCATGACGTTCCAATAGAAAGTACCCCATGAACATGTATAGGCTATCTTCTCTTGATCGGTTGGAGCTATCTAAAATTGATTATACCTAGAAAACCCATCCATAAGGGAGTACATTTCATACCTTTTAGTTATATCTATTATCATATCAATGTTTGGAAGTGGAAAATCATCCTTGGGGCATGCTTTGTTAAAATCTCTAAAATCAGTACAAACTTGAATGGTTTTATCATGTTTGGATATAGGTACAATGTTGGAGATCTATTTTTCATAGTCAATTACTCTAATAAAATTGAACTCAAAAGTTTTTCAATTCTTCTTTCACCAAAAAACCTACATGTGGATGCATCTTTCTCAATTTTTGTTTAATAAACTTAATATCAGGAGAAATAGACAAATGATGCATGATAAGATCTATGTCAATCCTAGACATGTCCAAGTATCCCATGCAAAATTGATCTTTTTATCTTGAAAAAATTGGGCAAATTGCTCCTTTTCTTTAGCTGACAATGATTGAGCTACATGAATAATTTTAGGAGATTCTTCTATCCCCAAGTTGATTGGCTGTGTAGGCTCAATGAGAATTGATGATCTATTTTGAAAATAGCTTGGAAGACTACCACGTACCTCATTCATAGGTGCCTCAAAGAGGTTTTCACCATTAGATATGTCTTTATTTTTACTATTTTTAGGTTCAGATACCACCACAATGTGGTTTTTGCCATCTGACCTTTTTTTTTCTTTTGATTTTATGACTAAGATACCTGATATTTGATTCTATCATGTGAACCCTAGGTTCACTAGTGGAAGAAGTGATGGGTTCAATGGCATTTAGGTAATAGGAAATCTCATAGTCATTTCAGAAAGAATATATTTTCAATATCTAATGTTGAATGGACCAATCTATGAGATCGAGATGAATTAATGAGAGTGAGGTAGACACTTCAAGGTTATTGATGTGAAAAGAGTAATCTCTAGTGACATGTGAAGTTGAGCCTATAGTAAATGTTGCAAAGGTATCTAGATCCAAAATAGTCTTAGAGGGACTAGCATGTCCCACTAAAGCATTTTGCAAGACAAACTCATTGGACCTTGCACTAGACTCATCTACCGCATTTGATTGAATTGCATAAGTGTGAATGACATCAACCTCAAGTTCACAAGAGGCATTTGATAAAATCTCCCATTCATACTCATAAGAGTCTATACTTTGATCTCTAACAATTAGATGGGAAATATTTTGTCTAATCCATCCTCTATCTAAATCTTCATGGACGGATTCATCCTATTCTAGTTGTCTAGAGGTGGAAGACTCATCATTATTATTGGTAGTGACTGTTTCTTCTCCCCAAAGAAGAGAGGTTACAGGTATAAAGTCTTAATCTTGAAAAGTGGCAGAAAAAAAGGGAGAATCATCATCCTCTAATTCACTAGATATGGGCACATTTTGAGTAGATTCTAACATATTATTCTCTAGCACAAATCCTAGGCCAGTAGTGTCTTGAGCATTATGACCTTGAGTATGACTTAAAGGTTCAACCAAAGCTTTTTTGTGACTAGTTAAGAACCCATGACTTTGATAGCCCATTTTCACAAACAACTTATATCCTTTTCCATATCATTTGGGAGAAATGGGAGTGGTGACTGTAATATCCTCTTCATCTTCTTCTCCCCTATATATCCAATCTTTAATAGCTTGTTCTTCTTTTTCTGCTTCTAGGAGAACTAAGAACTATACAAAAGTGCCAAAAAGAGTCATGGAAAATGTAGAAGGTTTATTTTTTGTAGACAACTTCCCATAAGATCAAGGGGAAATAGGTAGAGCAACAACAAAGTCTAAAGTGTATTCGCCCATACCAAGACTCATCATTTTCATTTTTTGTTCACACTTTGTAAGAGACGGTGTTGGCTCATGAGAAAAACAATTGTGTGGAACTAGTGTTTTTGTAGTAGACAATGTGTTGATGGCCATTTATTTTCACTAGGGGAAACTTCTTTAGTACCATTAAAAGGAAACTTAATGCACTAATGGTACGTAGAAGGCACCACTTGCATGTCATGAATCCATGGTCATCCCAACAAAAAAATTATATGTAAGGGATATATCTAGGACTTGGAAAACAACATCCTTCTCCATTAGACCAAATCTAATTAGTAGCACAATTAGACCTTTGAAAGGTCTTTCAACCTCATCATAAGTTTTTATGGTGATCTTTCACCTAGGGTCAATGGAAAATTATGACATGCCCAACTGTTGGATCACATTAAAGGAAATAATTGTCTATCAAGACTCAGTGAATGTGAGTATGGATGATTTGGACTTTGACATGGAGAGCATGCTTGTGGGGATGACTAAGAGCTTGATCATCATCTTCAGAAAAGGTGAGGTGATGAGGTGAAGAGATATGATTCACCATAGCTTGGAACTGTTCCACATTGATATCTGTGTGAACATTGGTAGAGCATAAAGTTTTTTCAAGGATATCCTTGTGCAAAGGAGATAACTCTGATAACTCAAAAATGGAAATTTAAGCTAGGGTACATTATAATTGACTAACAAGGTCATAGTTAGAGATCCTAGAAATGGTTGGTTATTTAGAAGATGAAGTATACTTGGAATCCTAGGCAACTTTTAGAACAACCTTAGATTGCCCCCTAGTA
Organism: Cupressus sempervirens; assembly: GCA_028749045.1. Lineage (NCBI taxonomy): Eukaryota > Viridiplantae > Streptophyta > Pinopsida > Cupressales > Cupressaceae > Cupressus > Cupressus sempervirens. Next base: position 595,925,171 of record CM053788.1, on the reverse strand, counting down.
ACAACATTAAGTGGTTCACTTTGTGATGAAAAACAAATGGTCACCTAGACCACCACCTTAGGTCTAGAGTCATTATGGTATTGAGGAGCATTGCATGTTTTTAAGACAACTTTAGGTCATTCATCTACATATCAATTGTCATCGTTATAACTTGCCATGCATAAATACTCAACGGGCTCAAGCATACCTATAACATTGTCTATGTCAGCATAAGCATAGCTAATCTTGGCATCATGATTTTTTTAGCAGCTTTAGAGGTTTTTCCCTTCTAATATTCTAGTAAGGGTTTCTTAAAAGCTTTGTGATTGACATTTTTGGTGAGATCATCTATGACAACTTTTCCTTCCTTGATAAGATCTTTAATTATATCTTTGAGCGTAAAATAATTTTCAGTTTTGTGACCCTTGCTTTGATGGTAACTGTAGATATGGTCCTCTCTCCACCACAAGGGTTTAATGGGTGGGTCATAGGGTCAAGAATTATTTGGAAAAGTAATCAACTTATTTGCAATTAGAGTTTTTAAACCACTTTATAGGGTTTAACCATAAGTGTGTAAACACATCATTTCTTGGTAAACTTAGAGCTTTTGTCAAGTGTTTGTGGCTTTGCATTTTCTTATTGATTTGTGGCATAGATGGTAGTGGAAAGATAAAATATGGATTCCTTGGTCTTAGGAGTATCCATTACTCCATCATTGACAACATACTTGATTTATTCCAAGGTTTACCTTTGCCTTTACCATTTCCATTGTTGTTCTTGTCTTTGTATATGACAATATCACCCATTTTGAAAGCAACATCTTCAATATAATATGAACTCTCAACCATGGCACTGAAAGATGTGAATAGCTATTTCCTTAGATCAAAGTATAATTTTGGTATGAGTGTATTGAAAAAAATATCAATTTTTTAGCCTTAAGAACTTGCCAAGGATATTGAGAGTATAATGACCTCCATCATTGAAGATATGTTGCAAAAGGTTCTCTTGATTTTTTTTTGATGTTGCATAAGTCCAAAAGTGTTACATGATGTTGAATATATTATAGGAGTATTGTTGGATAAAACATTGTACAAGCTCATCAAATGTTTTAATAGGAGGACTCAATTTGGTGAACCATTCCATAGCTTGCCCTCTTATACTCCTAGGAAATAACCTCATAAGAAAGATGTCTTCATGCATAAATGATCTTCCTTAGGAAATGGTAGCATGTATAGACTCCTATCAAATGGAAGTGCACATATTGATTCAACAAATGAAGTTTTAGGTGGTTCTTTTGAAGCTTGCAATTGTACAAATTGTTTCCTTAGTTCTTGTATTTCTTCCCTTAATATTTCAGGTTCATTGGGTTCTCATTTTGGAATTATGCACTCAATATAAAAATCTTGCGGAAATTTCCATCCTCTTGCTGCCATATATCAAAAGTATTGGTCTTTGTTTTCCTCTAAAGCTCTAAGCATCAATTTTTGAGAAAATCCATCTTGTTGGAATTTTATAACATCTTCACTAGTTTCTTCTTCATCACTTTCATGATGAGAAGGGCACATGCCCATGGTGACTCTAGGAGTTCTTGAAGGTGTGTTGTTGCCATCATTTCCATCAAAAGGATTTTGGGATCAAGTCCCCTTGTTCCCTTCATGGTGGGTATAGTTATTTTTTTCAGCTTGTCGATGTTCTTTCTCCCTAGTGTAAATGGCTTCTAAGATACTTTGATTTTCATATGCTTGTTCCTCTAAATGACATTGGACTTCATCAAGGTGTACCATGGTGACAAAAATGTTCTCACCCTTATTTGTCTCACAAGGTGTGCCAAACAGGTTTTCAAAACTATAAAGTAGATTATGCCTAATGTTAGCTATTTGGGTTTCAATAGGCTCAAGGTCTTCCACACAAGGCTATTTGTGAGGATGTCTAGGTGGGGTTTCTAATTGTTTGAAAACAAAAGGGGTATGGCTACTACTCCCAACTTGAATTCTAGTTGTAACCAACATGTAAGGACTTGTCTTTTTTTAATAGGATAAGAAAAGTAAGTCATAGTTGAATCTTTTATAATCAAGATTAGCCACTTCTCAAAGTGTCAGAGATGTCTTATCAAACAATGCTCAAGAACTTATAGCACTAGTGACTTGAGCTGAGTGAGTAAACAAGAAGCTCAATAGCAAGTAGCTAAAAAGAATGGTAACCAAATTTTGACAAGTGATTTATCAGTAATGTTTCAAGACTTACATTTGGTAGACTAAACCCATCTTTTCAACCTCAGATAGCTTCCTAACATACAAATGTGTAACCCAAACCCAGGAGATGGAAGTGACATACCCTAGACAAGAAAAACCAAAATGCAAATGTTGTTTTGGTAAGAAATAGTTCTAGGCAAGACTTTCTCAGTTACCAAGTGATAGTAGGATAACATAAAACTTTGTGCAATACACTTTAGAATAGGAGGGTGATACTTTTCTTAAAGATTATAGTTCACAAAAAGTAGTGAGATAGATCTCAATATACAAGTGTGATATAACTCATAACATGCAAGTAAGACAATTTAGGTAAATTATAGTTGTGTGATATTTCTTCAAAGAGCAAGCGATAAAGTACTAGTTTGTGTGTACAAAAGACCAGTTTTGACTCCAAAATTTGTGTTTCAGTCTTGACAATCTAGTGCTTTTTTAAATCAGACAGTGTATGTTCCTAGTTCATGTTAGTTATCAGCAAGGCTTGCAAAAAGTAAGTGTTTTAACATGTCTCAAACAATTGAACAAGGGTAAAAACAACCTTGCCAACATGCACTTGTGATATCATAATAGCCTTTCTACTAATATTACAACAATTGTTTGATGTGCAAGAATGTTAACACTGGTCAAACCAAGCAATCTACCTTAAGGTCATGGTTCATTACTCAACAACTTGGCCCATTCTTGATGCTCCTTCACCTCTAACCAAGTGGTTACCACAAGAGATATTAAATTTTTTATAGAAGTTCCATAACCACAACCAAGGGAGCACATATGGTGAGTATAAATCTTGGGGTGATCTAGGTAGTCCACTAGGATCAATCCTTGCACCAAGAAGTTGAGTGAAAAAATAGGGTGGATACTAACCTAGGGTGTCTAGATAGGGCTTTCATTCATAGTGCTCTTCTTGCACCCAATTAAGGGACACCCCACCTTGCAATGGGTAATAGACCTAGTAGTCACAAGAACACCTTAAGTGTTCTTTCCTAGTGATCTCCCTATGGTCAAAATCCCATAAGTGATCACACTAAGCAAAGATAAACACATCTACCAAGGTTTTGTGTCCTTGATAGCCTTGAGTTTATAGTGGGTTGGAAGAGCTGGATAATTTTCTTTTCCCCACTTGGGTCATTCCTCTTAGGTTGTCTAAGAGTAGGCCTTTAAAAGGATCCTAATTATCACAAAATGGATCCACTCTCAAGGGTCAAGATTTATGATTCACCTCAAGGGTGAAGAACATACTCTCCTACCTTGATTTTTTCCCCCAAACACTCTAAGAAGATTGAATTACCCTCTTGTTTTTGAAATCCAAAGGTGGGTCAATATTTTTGATTCACTACAAGGGTGAAGAGCATACTCTCCTAACACCAAAGAACCTAAATCACAAGTTTAATGTGCCTAAAAAAGAACAACTAGTAGATGTTGTGCAAGAGTTGATGAAATCCAACTCTACAATCGCCAAGATCACCTACATGCAAATAGCTTGTTGAAGAGAAATCGAAGGAGCAAGAGCTTGAAGCAAATAATGCAAGAGAAAATATTTCACAATAGAAAAATGAAATTGCTAAGTGAATTGATGAATTTACAATGAGAGAGAGACCAAATATAAATGCCTCATGGAAGCTTGTAGAAAAAGTTGGAAAGTGGTAGAAGATAAGGTTGACAACCAAGCATCCACAAAAATGTGGAATGTGCTAGAAGGGAACAAACTCTCATGTTGCCAACAAATAACCACTACAACTATTAAATACTAAATATTAAATAAATGCATTAACCTAAGTAAGCTTAAGTAAATAGAATAAATAATAAACAATTAATTAATTATTTACTCTAACACCCCCCTTAAATGCAACTTAGGGGAATGCCTTAAGCTCTCAAAACTAAGATGAAAATGTAGAATGGGTCTTGACAATGAGGCCATGTTAGCTACCCATGTACAATGTAAAAAAATGCAACCTCTGTAAACGGGGAAAGAGAGAAAACCACATGGGAAAAACCCTCCCCCAAAAAGAGGTAAAAAAAACTTGTAGAAAAGAAACATGAAGTGAAGGAAGGAAGGCCTCAACCAATCCCCCCAAGGACAAATTCTATCAAAAAAGAGTCAAGAGACCTGCTCAAAACCATAAGTACAACCAGCCCCCCCATGAGAGATACTAAAGATTTCCCAGAATAAAGGAGCCCCTGAAGGAGGGATCGAACCAATGCAACTCCAATGTGGAAGAAACAAAGGTACATAACAAGGAAATCCATGAATGGGAGGCAAAACTAGAAAGCCTAGCTGATGCCCAGAGGAGAATGTATGAGGAACCAAAAAGGGAATCCCCAAGGTAGGTGTGATGACACTATCATGAATGTCCATTGTAGTATTTGCAACAAGTGCTCCTCGAGTCTCAATGAATGAAGCTGGAGGATCAGGTAGAGTAGAAGAAGAATATCATGGAAGAGAAAAGCCCTTAATTGGATGTGGTGTGGAAGTAAAAATAGAGATCTTAGGAATAATGCAAAGGTTCAAGTATCCTAATTGCACCACATGATGTTCCTACAAAAGAGAAGAAGTATGCTCCAACAATGGAGATGGTGGACCAAAGTGTGAGAAGGTGTAGAGATGAGTGGAAGGATCAATGGCTTCTATAGCAATAAGACCTCCTATTACATGATCTCAAATGAAGACTAAAATGGTAGTGAACTCAACCGTCTTCCTTGATCCACTACGTGTAATCTGAGAAATTGAGAGAGAAGGTTGGCAGAAAAAAATGGAACATAGAATACATCATTGAATATACCATCCTGGATGCTAATTGAACCTTTCCTGTAGACTGGTAGGATAGTATTATTCCCCATGCCAATACGAGGAATGGGAGAAGCCTCAAGAGTAGATAAGACACTGTGAAAAGATTTCATATGGTGAGAAGCACCTGAATCTAGAATCTAAGGAACCTATGAAGGAGATGTAATAGTAGCCTGTAATGCATGACCCTTCCCAAGATCTGATGTAGATGGAAAATATGTGGAAGAAGACTAAAAGGCAGACACCTATGAGGTAGAAGAGGATGGAGAAGAAACAATGTTCTTCTAAAGAAGAGCTTGCAAATTTGCAATTTTCTTCTCATAGCCATCAAATCTCTTTTGAAAATAATGTGCCTCATCATGAGATCCTTTCCCACAATAGGAACAAGTAGGATTCTCTGTCTTCTTTTTCTCCTTCTTCTTAGAAGATGATGAACCAATAGAAGAGAGATCTGATGTCTGCTTTGACTTTTGCTCCTATTTATCCTTGATAAGCAATGTCTGCAACTATGAACCTGAAAGTGAATCCATCTGATTAATCTTGGACTATTCATAAGTTAACCGATTGCAAAATATCTCAAATGAAGGCATCCTGTGTCTATGACCCAAGGCATCCATAGTGGAGTAGAAAGTAGAGAGAAAATATGATACTATCCCCTCAACTTTGAGAGTATAAAAAAGATACACTCATCATTTGTCTTGGTTTTCCCACATCCCTACAAAAGTGTACGCAAAGATTTGAATTTCATCAAGAAGTCTTCAATGGTGGGAAAGTTTTCAGGTGTCAAAGAATTCAACTCTACATCTAACTAAAGTGCTTGAAACTTATTCACTTAACCAATTTTTTTTTGAAATTTGAGCCAATAAACCCAAGGAGTGGTCAAACCATCTAAGTGAAATAGCAGACTATCTAAAATGTTCAGTGCAATCAATCCCATAGCCTCATCCATTTTGTTCCTATGCTAAAGAACCTCAAAAGGGCATGTAAGAATAGGCTAATTTTCATCCAGACATGACCATAAGCCCCTTGACATGAGAAGCCTATGTAATGACCCTTACTATAAAGGCCACTGAAACCCTCAAACTGGACTTAGGAATTTTGTCAAATAGTTGGCATGTAACTGAATAAGGCTGCAATATCACTAATTGTTGTACAATGAAACCTCAATATATGATGCCAATAATGTATGAACAACAATTCCAGATTATAACACTACCAATCTAAGAGATAGATGACAATATGAAACTCAAATATGAAGTCCAATGCAATTCTAATTTTATGACAGCAAATAGAACTGATTACAATGAGAGACTGTCACAACTATGCACTTCTAATACATCTAGCTCTTGACAATGCAATGTTATGACATGAACAATAACCCAGTTTAGATTTGGAATGCAAATGACGAAACTTTTACAACAGTTATTAATGACTGGAAATAACTATTTATGCAATGACAGTGCTGACTGTTCTAATCCATAACATGCAATATTTTGGCAATCAAAACTTCAGTTTGTACACCTAGAATAGCTCCAATTTTTCCGAATATGAATGCTAAATTAATGCCACACGAAGACCTCACAATCTACCCCAAATCGACTCACAAAATTGCTGCTGATGTCCAACTGACAGGGTCGTATAGGTACGGCCTGGTACGACTGCTAGATAAAAATACTGTAGCATTTTTTTGTCACTCCAAAAGCAATAAATCTAGGCACCTAGGGTTGCTGAATAACCCCCTAAAATATGAAATTCATCCGTCAAGCCAATTAGGAGTTATGAGCAAAATCGTGGGTCCAAACCCTGGACTGGCAGTCTGAAAATAATGCACAACTGTGTCTTCAAACCCTGTTAATCAATCCACAAATGCTAGGGCACAACTAAAACCCTTATTCCAACCAAAGTAAACCCTTATAACTGAATCTCAATGAAGTCCAAATGAGATGGCTGAATTACCAACTCCTCAAATGCAACAATTCAGGTGATATTTCACACCCTCAAAGTCGCCAATCCAAGGGAGTGATTCGTTCCCAAAGATAAAATAATAATTTGCAGACCCAAGAGACTACAAATTTTCTCCACAATGGAAGAAGTAGAAGAAATCTCAAATCCAAGCATGTCCAAAATGAGAGGCCCAGCCCTCTATTTATTCACTTTTCTAAGAAGTTGCTAGAACTTCTAGAAACATCCTTTATAAAATCTCATTATAATGCACTTTTTATAATAAAGTAATTTTATAAAATAAAAAGTGTAACTCAACTTAAAATTATAACATGTAGGCCCCAATAACACATAATAATAAAATATAACCTCTTAACACTTCTTCAAGAGCAAGATATGACCATCTGATCCGCAAAATTGACTCTCTCTCCACACCATTTGCCTACGAGAGTCTAGAATAGGCAAAATCCATGATAAATGTCATGTCGAACTAAAGAGGGGACATTACAGTCCGCCCCTCCTGAAATTGCTTGGCCTCAAGCAATCTCAACGCCGGGTGCTACAAAATAGCTTCCCCCTCCCAAGTAGCATCCTCAACAGGTAGATCTTTCCACTTAACCAAGTATTCTCTGATCACTCTTCTGCAAAGCTATTTTTTTCTGCTCTCCAGGATGGATTCTAGCACTAAAATCAATTTTCCCTCATCGTCTAAAGGAGGTAATACTGTGGAAGGCACCACATTCTGACCCAACGCCTTCTTGAGGCGGGACACATGAAACACATTGTGCACCCTGCTGTCTACCAGAAGCTCCAACTTAGAAGCCACCTCACCAACTCACTTGATAACCCTGAATGGTTCGTAATAGCATGGCTTGAGTTTCTCTGCACCACTCTTCTTAAGAGTAGATTGCCTGTATGGCTGCAGCATGAGGTAAACCATATCATCCACCTCAAAACTATGCTCAGTCCTCTTCTGGTCTGCATACTGCTTCTGCTGGTTCTGAGCTCTCACAATATTATCTTTGAGAGTAGCAACTATATCCTTACTCTCCTATAATAATTCTCCTGCACTGGGTACCCAGCTGTCACCCAACAACAAATCCAAGAAACTAGGTGCTTCATAACCGTAAAGTGCCATGAAGGGTGTCATCTGTATAGTGATGTGATATGTAGTATTGTAACAATACTCGCAAAGATATATCCATCTGACTCAAGCTCGCTGCTGATCTGCCACATAATTCCTTAAATACCTTTCCACCCATTTGTTCACAATCTCTGTCTGACCATCGGTTTGTGGGTGATAGCTAGTGCTGGGTGTAAGCTCTGTGCCACATAACCGGAATACCTCCTGCCAAAAATGACTCATGAAATGGCTATCCCTGTCACTCACAATGTTTCGAGGTAATCCGTGCAATCTGAAAACCTCTCGAAAGAAAACCTCTGCCACCTGAGCTGCTGAGTGGGTAGTGGTGATAGGAAAGAAATGAGCATATTTTTTTAATCTATCTACCACCAGATAAATACAATCTCGTCCTTGTACCTTGGGCAAACCTATGATAAAAGCCCATGGAGATGCACTCCCACTTCTTGTCAGGGATCGGAAGTGGCTGTAGGAACCCTGCCGGATAGGTATGTTCTTGTTTGTTTTGCTGGCAAACAAGACACTCTCGAACGTATTGCAAAACATTAGCTTGCAGCCCCTTCCGAGTGAACCGCTCTCAAACTGACTTGTAAGTCTTGAAGTACCCGGGATGGCCTGTTGTCGGTGAGTCGTGAAATGCTCTCAAAATCAGTTGCTTAACCTTCAATCCTGGGACTAGGTAAATCCTGTTCTTGTAAATGATTAAATCATCTACAAGTGTGTATCTGGTATCAATCATTGTTCCCTCCACTATATCGGAGGCCCATGTATCCCTGGCATACTCTGCTATAATCAAGTGTCACCAATCCTCTGATATCTGAACCATAAGAGTGAGGTGTGGCCTTCGAGAAAGAGCATCTGCAACAACATTTTGAGTTCCCTTGACATATGAGATGTCAAAATCATATGCCTACAACTTACTTACCCACCTTTGCTGGCAATCATTTAGGTCCTGCTATCCCAAGAAATGCCTCAAACTGTTATGATCAGTTTTAATACAAAACTTGCTACCCACAAGATATTGTCTGAATTTGGCCAAAGCATGCATGATGGCCAACATCTCCTTATCATATATACTGAATGAATGCTCGGGGCCTCTGAGCTTCCTGCTCTCATAAGCTATGGGGTGCTTATTCTGAATAAGTACAGCACCTACTCCCTCTCCAAATGCATCACATTGAAGCTCAAATGGCTTCGTGAAATCAGGTAATGCTAAAACTGGGCACGTAGTCATTATCTCCTTAAATCTCATAAAACAGTCCTGTGCCTTCTGAGTCCACACAAATTCCCCTTTTTTCAGTAGATTTGTCATGGGAGCTGCATGTCGTGAGTAGCCACTGACAAACCTGCGATAGAAACCACATAAACTAAGGAACCCCCTCAACTGTGTAAGGTTCTCTGGTGGAGGCCAATCAACAATAGCGTGAATCTTTTTAGGATCCATCCGCACTCCATCTGCACTAATAATGTGTCCCAAATATAATAGCTCGGTCATCCCTAAGTCACATTTGGACTCTTTTGCATACAAGGACTCCTTCTGTAAAATGCTCAACACTGTCTCCAAATGCTCTAGATGCTCCTGCCATGATCGGCTATAGATCAAAATGTCATCAAAAAACACCAGCACGAATTTCCTCAACTGATGGTGGAAAACTCTGTTCATAGTGGACTGGAAAGTGGCTGGTGCATTGGTCAGGCCGAAAGGCATGACTACAAACTCAAAGTGCCCACAATGACATCTGAAAGCAATTTTCTCAATATCCTGTTCACGGACTCTGATCTGGTGATATCCTGATCTCAAATCAATTTTCATGAAATAACAAGCCCCATGCAATTCATCTATCAACTCATCAATGCGAGGAATGGGATACCTGTTCTTAATGGTTCTCTTATTTAATTCCCTGTAATCAACACACATCTGAAGAGTTCCATCCTTCTTTTTTACCAAAACAACAGAAGATGCAAAAGGTGACTTACTTGGTCGGATGTGCCCCATAGCTAACAACTCCTCAATGGTCCTTTCGATCTCATCCTTGAGTTGCTTTGGGTGTCGATATGGTGTGATCATGATAGGCTTAGCACCTTCCTCCAGCTCAATAACATGTTCAATGCCTCTGTCCGGTGGCCTGCCTAGTGGAATCTCACTGAATACCTTTTCGTACTTAATCCTCAATTTTTGAATATTAGGATGATATTCCATCTTATGTTGCTCCTCCTATGTAGTTGTCAAAGTACAAACTGCTGCCCACTCTATATCATTATGCCTAGTTAATCTCTCCAGCCGCCTAAATGAGATAGTCCTGATGTCTCCATTACGGATAGCCTTAAGCACATGAGTCCTACGATTCACTTCGAATTGTATCTCCATATCCTCTAGTCTCAGGGTAACCACCTTCAATGAATGTAGCCACTGCATTCCAAGTACTATATCCATGTCACCCATGTTGACCACATGATAGTCCACCTTAAACTCATAGTTGTTCAGGCGCAAAGGTAGGTCTCGTACCATCCTGTCACAACGAAGAGTGTATCCATCAGCTACCTTGACTCTTAGTCCCATGAACTCCTCAGTAATGAGTCCACGCTTCTCCACGAATCGTGCATCAATGAAATTATGTGTGGCACTTGTGTCCAATAATGTAATAACCTTCTACCCAGCCAAAACTCCTTGAAGTCTGAAAGATCCCTCTCTCTGGATACTAGACAGTCATGCTTCTTGTAAATGTAGCTCTGTTCCCTGCTGTTGCCCTGCACTGTCTATCTCCTGCTCTCCCTCTACTTCATCAGGATCCTCATCATGATGTTCTGAACTATCTGAATCTAAGCCTTCATAATAAGCCCACATTGCTCGGTTGGTCTTCCCTTTTGGCCTCATAGGACAGTCATGGCCATACTCATACGGGCCTTTTCAATAGAAGCATAGCTTCTTCCTATGCAAGTCATTAAGTGTCTCCTTGTCCAACCTCTTACTTTCCTCCTTACGTAGCTGTGCCTCTCTATGAAAGGGTTTCCTGTCCCTATTTTTTCCTGAAGGGAAACTCTTTGCTTGGAATTTATTTTTAGAAGCTGAAGAGGAATCCATGTCATGAGCTTTCTTAATGGCTTCCTGCAAGGTGGGAGGGTTGAGAGCTTTAATCCACCCTCTCAACGGATTAACTAGCCCATCCATAAATAAAACCAATAGCCTTCGTTTAGATACATCTGTTACTAACACTGCAAGTTTCTGAAATTTTGAAATGTATGTTTCCAATGATCCCCATTGTTTAAGCTGAGCTAACTCCTTGAAATGGAGTTCTGGATCCTTCTTATCAAAATGTTCAATCAGTCTCTCCGTAAACTCCACATATGAGGTAATGTGTGCATGACCCATAGTGATCATACCATGATGCCACCACTCGTGTGCTAACCCATCCAGGTGAATTGTTGCATACTTAATAGCTTCTTCCTTAGACATAGGGTTCAATTGAAAGTATGTGTCAAGTTTTTGAACCCAAGCTCTTGCTGTAGACTTCCCCGAGCCATCATAATATGGTAACTGAAGTTTCCCTACTTTCTTTCGTAGCTTATAGCTCTGAGTCCTGTCATGTCCACGGGGCATATGCTTCATCCGCACATCCATATACTCTCTAAAGGTGATTGCAGCTATAAAATCTGGACCTCCTACTTCCCAATCTCTCCTCAGTTGATCCTGTATGTCAGTGATCTGGGGTTCTGGTACTGGCTGCTCTAGAGCTCTAGGAAGGAACGTGGGAATCATAGGTCTTGAACTCACTGTCCTAGTTTGCTGGGGTGCATGATCGAAATTGTTCCCAATTTGTTCGCCTCCATTATGTATCCCATCCTGATTATTCCCATTCTAATTGTTACCATTCTGATTATTTCCTCCACCTATGTTAGCATTCAACCCCATTTGATGAGCCATCATCTGCATCATAAGCTCCATTCTCTGATTCTGTTCCTGTGCTCTTTGTTCGGCTAATCACTATCCCTATGCCAAGGTGTCTAATAACTATAAAAATCTTTCCTCTCGCTGATTTGGACCGGCATTCCCACCTCTATCCATATTGTAGTCATAGTCTTGATCAAAGAATACCTCCCCTGTATCTGTATGACTGGATTCTATGTCCATCTGTATAGATGAGCTAGACTGTTTGCTCTACAAGTCTGAAATCCTATCTTGTCTTGCTTTGGTATTGCGGAAATTATAAAGCCTCTGTCGCATGCTCAAACATAAATGTTCTAATTTTAGTGTTTTGACATTTTTTCAAACACTTTCCCTTCTATCCAGCTATTCCAAATTCCCCATAAGACCTCCACAGGATGGCAGGACTTATAGCTCTGATACCACTGTAATGACCCTTACTATAAAGGCCACTGAAACCCTCAAACTAGACTTAGGAATTTTGTCAAATAGTTGGCATGTAACTGAATAAAGCTGCAATATTACTAATTGTTGTACAATGAAACCTCAATATATGATGCCAATAATGTATGAACAACAATTCCAGATTATAACACTACCAATCTAAGAGATAGATGACAATATGAAACTCAAATATGAAGTCCAATGCAATTCTAATTTTATGACAACAAATAGAACTGATTACAATGAGAGACTATCACAACTATGCACTTCTAATACATCTAGCTCTTGACAATGAAATGTTATGACATGAACAATAACCCAGTTCAGATTTGGAATGCAAATGACGAAACTTTTACAACAGTTATTAATGACTGGAAATAACTATTTATGCAATGACAGTGCTGACTGTTCTAATCCATAACATGCAATATTTTGGCAATCAAAACTTTAGTTTGTGCACCTGGAATAGCTTCAATTTTGCCGGATATGAATGGTGAATTAATGCCACATGAAGACCTCACAATCTGCCCCAAACTGACTCACAAAATTGCTGCTGCTGTCCAACTGACAAGGCCGTACAGGTATGGCCTGGTACGGTTGCTAGATAAAAATACTGCAGCATTTTTTTGTCACTCCAAAAGCAATAAATCTGGGCACCTAGGGTTGCTGAATAACCCCCTAAAATATGAAATTCATCCGTCAAGCCAATTAGGAGTTATGAGCAAAAACGTGGGTCCAAACCCTGGACTGGCAGTCTGAAAATAATGCACAACTGTGTCTTCAAACCCTGTTAATCAATCCACAAATGCTAGGGCACAAATGAAACCCTTATTCCAACCAAAGTAAACCCTTATAACTGAATCTCAATGAAGTCCAAATGAGATGGCTGAATTACCAACTCCTCAAATGCAACAATTCAGGTGATATTTCACACCCTCAAAGTCGCCAATCCAAGGGAGTGATTCGTTCCCAAAGATCAAATAATAATTTGCAGAGCCAAGAGACTACAAATTTGCTCCACAATGGAAGAAGTAGAAGAAATCTCAAATCCAAGCATGTCCAAAATGAGAGGCCCAGCCCTCTATTTATTCACTTTTCTAAGAAGTTGCTAGAACTTCTAGAAACATCCTTTATAAAATCTCATTATAATGCACTTTTTCTAGAACTTCTAGAAACATCCTTTATAAAATCTCATTATAATGTACTTTTTATAATAAAGTAATTTTATAAAATAAAAAGTGCAACTCAACTTAAAATTATAACATGTAGGCCCCAATAACACATAATAATAAAATATAGCCTCTTAACACTTCTTCAAGAGCAAGATATGACCATCTGATCCACAGAATTGACTCTCTCTCCACACCATTTGCCTACGAGAGTTTGGAATAGGCAAAATCCATGATAAATGTCATGTCGAACTAAAGAGGGGACATTACAGGATACCAAGTTAGTAACCGTTGTACCAAAAGGCCAGACTGTTAGTAAACGGCACCTCCTCGCGTTAAGGGGGCAACCCCAGGATGGCCTCGCTGGCGAGGACCCCAAACACGTGGTAGCGACAAACCGCACGGACAGACCTACGTCACCTTCCATTAGGGGCCCACTCTGGGGACATCACAGCCCACCACGCTCTGCGAGTCTCGACCTCGAGACCTCCGGCTCTGATACCAAGTTAGTAACCGTTGTACCAAAAGCCCGGACTGTTAGTAAACGACACCTCCCCGCGTTAAGGGGGCAACCCTAGGACGGCCTCGCTAGCGAGGACCCCGAACACATGGTAGCGACAAACCGCACGGATAGACCTATGTCACCTTCCGTTAGGGGCCCACTATGGGGACATCACAGCCTAGTCATTTGTGCCTTCCAAGTGTGATAGTTGTGTGGTGTGAGATAGGTCATAGATGGATCTGCCATTGAGAGAGAAGAAGATAGAAGTAGAAGGGTCTTATTCTAAAGTAAATTATAGAAAAAAAAATGCTCCTCCCCACAATGTATAAATTGGCACTCTTTACTTAGTGCAATTATAATAGCCAATTTAGGGCCTATTTATGAAATTAGTACTTTAGTCCATAGAACTTACAATTTAATTATAGATCTAGAAAGCAGACAAAAAAATATACACTTTCAAAAAAAATAGAACCTAGTAATGTGTCTAGATGAGCCCGTACTAAGCATTTAAAGTGGAAAATTTTGAGAATTGTGAGTTGCAAAAAAATTCAGTAACAAAGATCTCAAACCACTTGCACCAATGTCTAGATCATGAAATCCTACCCAAAAACAAAAAAAATTCTCGAAAAAACAAGTCCATATGAGGGAAATATTGTTGTTTGAAAATCACCCCTATAGTTCTTTTTTCTAAATCACCACCATCACATCTCCAAAAAATAAAGAAAAAAGCCCAAAAAATATTAGATCTATTATATCAAATCCTCTTTCTCCTTTTTCTCCAAATACTAAAAAAATGCTCTTCCTCTCGATTGAAGAAAAAATCACAAACAAACTAGGGTTTATGTCTCTGAATCGCGGCTTCAAAAAAAAATCTTTCAAACAATAAGCAGTAGGGAGGCTTTGATATCATGTAGGAGTTGATAAAATCCAACTCCATAGTCACCAAGATCACCTCCATGCAAATATATTTCTGAAGAGAAACTAAAGGAGCAAGAGCTTAAAGGAAACAATGCAAGAGAAAATATTTCACAATAGGAAAATGAAATTGCTATATTAATTGATGAATTTACAATGAGAGAGACCAAATATAAATGTCTCGTGGAAGCTTATAGAACAAGTTGGAAAGTGGTAGAAGATAAAGTTGACAACCAAGCATCCACAAAAAGGTGGAACATGCTAGAAGGAAACAAATTCCAGCGTTGTCAACAACTAACCACTACAACTATTAAATACTAAATATTAAATAAATACATTAACCTAAGTAAACTTAAGTAAATAGAATAAATAATTAATAAATAATTAATTATTTACTCTAACATGCCACACATGAAATAAAAGAACAAGAAAATGTTTGGTTTTTATGCATCAAGTAGCCCTAAAAACAACTATTAGTAACCCTTTTGCATTTGGAGCTTTGACATGCATTCTTTTAAGCAATGTTTAAGGCTTTCAGGATGACAACTTGTAAACACAACTATTAGCACCACAGATTATCTTTAGAAACAAAAAAAATCTATAAATAGACTTATAAAAAACAGTAACAGACCTGCAAAACTAGCAATCAACAAGCAGAAGCTGAAAACTAACCCAAAACACCTCAAACAACAAGCAAATCCCTATCAGGTGATAGTTTTTTCTAGAAGACTATCGGGCAATACTTTACAGTATAGCCACATGACAAAATTTCTCTATGCAATATTTCTTCTTTAGCTAGATGAACAAAAATTATATATAGAGGCAATAGAATCTAGTATGGTTGTACTATTTCTAAAAAAAGTATCGCATGACAATAATGTGAACTGTCATATGAAATTCGAAAAATGTTGCCCAAAATTGTAACTATTAAAAAAGAAAAATGTGGGACAGTAAATGAAAACTATGACAAAAACAACAAAAAAGAGGACAAAACCCACTGTTCTGCCCCATGATGGGTGCCAAAAATGTACACTAAGAAAAGTGCACTTCCCTAAACCCTTCTATCCAAGGTTTTTCATAGATTGGAAAGCTTGAAATGGTGGCTAAGGGCTCTATATCCATGGAGTGCAAAAAGCATACAAATGAGCATAAAATGGCTCTCAACTAAGCCTTAGAAATGTAGCCCTTTCTAGTAAACCATGAAATGTGAGATTCTTTGAGCAAGATCAAGAATGCTAGTGTCAAAGAACTATTGAATATGCAATGCAAAGGTGAGAGTAAACTAAGATGAATTGCACAATGCAACTAAGCTAAGCAAATGAAAGTGTTACATCCATACTAATTAGACTATGTGATCTAAACTACTTGCAAAAGAATTACACTACATGCAACTAAACTAGGATGCCATATGACAAAATGCTATGGATGAAAGAAATGTAGATAAGAAATGGTATTATCCATAAAAGCTCTCAAGCATTTGAATAGAAAACTTACAACATAACAATACTCAAGAGTGTGTATCCTTTGAGGGGCAAAGCTCTCTCCCTTTTAAAGTCATACAGATGGTAGAGATCAAGATTGAGATGGTTGATAATCAACGGTTGAGTTTGAAAATGGGAGGGATCCATGTCCACACACAAGTCAACCAATAGAAAATAAGTTGACTTGTCATATAAGACAAAAGGATCACAAGCCTTTTCTTTTAATTGCAAAATAGAAAAAAGAGTTTAAGTGTGCACTTTATGTGGGTTAGAAGAATGGGGTCTTTTATTTAATCAAAATTGGACATGTTCTTTTAATCAAATAATAAATTTAGGGTAGCATAGTCAAGCTATAGGTTATAATCAAATTAATTAATTATTAGCAATTGGTCTAGCTAAATGATTAATTAAATTAGCCAAAATGCTGAGAAGGGGGCTAATACTCTAGATGACCATTTTTAGGTGATTATAGGTACAACACATGGACTTAGACTCTCTCAAATCAACCCCTTCTACAACAACTCATGAACTTGTCTGTTCAACTGTTCACTTTCTACTGGTGTCATTCTATGTGGTGCTTTATTTGACAAACTATCTATTGGAACCAAATCTATCTGGTGACTGATCTTCCTCATTGGGGGCAATTAATTAGGTACATTATCTGATACAATATTAGAAAATTCTCCCAACATATCTGCAACTGCTATAGGTACCTCCTTTACTTCTTCTATATTATCTTTTGGAATTATAGCAAAACACACATGCTTACACTTTATACCTTTGAGAAACTCTTTTCCATCAACAAAACATATTTTGGCAACACTACATACATTTTCTTCTTTATCCTTCAATGGTTTCAACTTATGTTTCACTCCATCCTTGGTCAAAGAGTAGGTATTTTCTCACCCATCATGTATAGCATGCCTGTTAAACTACCACAACCTACCCAACAACATATGACATATGTCCATAGGTATGATATCACATAGTACATCATCCTAGTAGCTTCTAATCTTGAACTTTACTAAGCACTACTCATTGACCATAAGCTTGTGGTTATCTGGTACCCAAGCAATACAATATGGACACAAGTGTTTCTATCTCTTAAGCTTCAACTTGGTGACCATCATTTCTAACACCAGATTGTTAGTATTTCCATCGTTAATGATCACATTACAACACTTATCTTCACATCTGCATCTTGTGTGATACAAACTCCTTCTTTGATTAGGTTGATTCTCACCACTAAGTAGGAGTCTTCTATTAACTAGGACTTCTCCTCTTTCAACATCTTTAGAATGTGAGGATCTGGCATCTTCATCAACATGTGCAACTCTAGCTGGGCTATCAATTCTTTGATCTATCCTTTCATGGCATTGGGTACATTCAAATTCTTTATGCCCCTCTTCTCCATAGTGAAAATATTTCCTACAGAAGCCTCCTCTTCTAGATCCTTGTCCTCTACCTCTTCCTCTCTGATCTCTATTGTCGCAAGGTACCCCATTACCCCTTTCAACCCATTAGAACAATTTTAATATGCCCCTAGGAGAGCCCTAGGGACATATGTTACCATGGAATAGTTTGAAAGGGGTCATAGGATAAATTATGACCCCTTCCAACCCATAATAAGGAATATAATATGTCCCTAGGGGCCCCATATGTTATCATGGACTAGGTCAAAAGGGATCATAGGGTAACCTATGAACTCTTTCAACCCATTAGAATGAATATCCTATATACTATATTATATAAAATTCTAATTTATTAAGATATAATATAATATACGATATTATAATATAATATATTATATTAATATATCTTATAAACTATATATATAAAATACAATAACTTGTAACTAAAAAGCCTACATATTATTGTTTGATTAGCACCTCATTTATAATGTAATAGAAAAAACACAACTTGAAAATAACATGGATCATGGAGGAGATAATCAGGAACCCTCCTCAAGTTTTAATCCACACCCTCCATTTTCCACATGTGATTCTTTTAGATATTTGGGTGAGACACTATTAGGTATCTAATATATTGGATACCCAATATATCAGGTATCTAACATTTTACTAGTGAACTTCTTTAAAAAAATGATTGTGCTCCCCTTACTTGATACATGCAAAAACCCAAATGCTTTTTCACAAGATTTGAGTGTTTTGTAGGGAAAAGACAAAATTTGAAGCCCAAGCTTTCAAAAATTGGTTTGATTAGTTGATTAGGTGTCTTAGAATTATTGATACTATGGGGAGTAATAGTAGGTGAAAGTCTAAATGGAAGATGAAGGTGATGAATGAAGGAATTGAAGAGTATAGGGAAAACCATCATAAAAAGAGATAATGTATGTTAAATGTGAATGAGGTTGATCTCATAACAATAGTGTCCAGTGAAGATGATGTTAAATTTGATAATATGAATCAAGTTAATGTTATGAATGACAATGTATTAATCAAAGTGGAAAATGTAGAGCTTGAAAGGAAAAATATAATTATTGACAATGATAATGATAAAGTTTCAAATGAACCTTACACGTCTCCTCATTATAATCAAAATGAGGATCCTTGTAATGAAGAGAGACAAACATATGATCATAATCCTGATAGAACACCAAAGTGATTAATAGAGATTGATGAAAATATTTTGAGCACATTGGAAGGGAAGAGATCACATAGAATGGTTTGATTGTGGGATTCAAAACTATATGAACTATTTTTTGGCAACAAGACATTGGTAGAGAAATACCAAATTTTGGTGCAATTGTTAAAGATGAAAAACTTAGGACCTATGTTATCCAAATTGAAAATTTATATCAAACATAAAAATGGAGGGAAATGTCATTATTGTGAAGAAATTTTTCAGTGCTCTCAATAGCATAGGAAAAAATAGCAAGGGAAAGGAAAAGAAAACTTCTTGTAGGGATATTACAATCTCCTTGGTAAGTCACCATTTGAGAAAAGTGAGATTTATTACAAAAAATTGTATTGACTTGAACATTTGAGAAACTTTGAGTAGAGTACTTGGAAGAAGAGAGAGAGAGTTTATGATATTCTTCAAATTAATACATAGGCTTATTATGGGAGATTTCTACATTTTGATAAGAAACTTACTATAATGTGCAGGAACAAATTGCACAATTTTGACACTTTACCTCAAGAGTATCTCCAAATGTGAAGGATTCTTTGAAGTTGAGAATTGGAAATGAAGACTGCACCCCACATCTAAAACATTATTTGGAGGTATGTCAAACAATGTTATTAAAATAGTTTTGTGAGACTAATCCAACATTGCATTTATCACAAAGGGATTTTGAATCAATGAAACCATTTTATTGTGTGCCCACTTAAGATTTGAAATACATTTTGTTGAAAATATTATGTGGATTTTTATATGCACCATGAAGTATTATGCTCCATCTGTTCTACTTTGCATACTAATGAAATGTTGGAGATGTGTAGTGCTAGGTGCCTTCCAAAATCATCAAGATAATTACTAGATCAATTCTTATGTCCTAGAGATGATGTTTTTTTCTTTTATAGAAAATATTTCTTAAATGAGAAGTTCTTATAATGTTGTGGTTTATCAATTTTTTTGACATGTTGTCATGAGGGGTGTGAAGAAGATCTTGGAAAGAGAATAGTTTCAAAAAAGGTTTATGAAATAGTGAAATACATATTGAAGCTTGGAGGTGAAAGCTCTAGATGCATGAGTTGGTTGCAAAATAAATGTGTTTGGCTTATTTTATTTCATATTTCAAGGAAAATATTTTCTACAAGTAGCAAGGTATAATTATAGGTCTTAGTGGTTGGATCAACAATTTAGAATGTGTAAGAATACTTTCCCCAATGGAACTATTATATTATTTTTTGATTTTGTAGACAAATACACATTACAACCCCAAAATGGGACATGTCATAAAAGTTTGCACCCATGCATGAAGTTTGACCTAAAGGCAACCTTGTAAAACATGGAAACAATCTCCAAGTTGTGGGACTTAAACAATGAGATTGAGTCTTTGAAGAAGGTCAAACTTCTCACTTTCAAGATGCACCTAACTACCCCTTAAGAGGAAAAGGGAGAAGGAAATGCATGAAAAACAAACTACCTAATCTAACATAGAAGGGGCAATACACCAAAATAGTATGTTCAATCTTATCTTTGCCTATAAATACATATTTCATCAATATAATCTCAAAATAGATAGATTCAATCCTTGATTAACTCAACAACCACATGAAGACCAGAGATAAATAAAATTCTATAAGGAAGGAACTTTAATATATATCATTCAAAGGCTAAATAGATACAATATACAATCAAAGAATGAAATTAATACATCAACATAAGGAAAGAATATATTGTATAATATATTAATGAAGAAAGAGGTATAATAGAGAAATACATTCATTCAAAGGCAAAAGGAAATTACAGTAGCAAAGCATGCAATACAACTGATATAGAATAAGAGAATGACCAACCCTTGGAAGGGTTACAAAAATTTCTTTTATAGCTCAAGCTTAACTAAGAAAACTTTTACCAGAAGCCAAAGCTCAACTACTATCTTTAAGTTGCAGAGAACAATCACTACCAATTCTAAAAAGATTTGATTAGGGTACATGTTCATATATAGAAATCAAATCTTTGCATGTAATTTGAGCCCTAAAGGGATAGAAATAGTAGCCATGACTACTCTAATTGGGTAGATGGATAACCATGGTGGTGGAAGGATGAAAACTACATTCATCAAGCATGGAGAAAACTCAAAATAGTAGTTGTAAGTGATCAAGGATCTATTCACCATTAAAGAGCTACTTGATACTATATTCACAACCATGTTGAGTCAGCCATGTCATCATTTAGCAAAATTCAATAATCAAACCTGCCACATGGCCCTATAACCTTTAAACATTCTACCACCCTACCTAGCTTATCTAACTATTTTATTGACATGTGCTTGCTTCTATTCATGGCTTTACAATTCATTTTCCTCATTAACTATTTGACCCTATAAAACTATGATATCTTCTTTCTTTGCCTTATCACTACTTTGTAGCCTAAAATTACTTTAGCCCATTGACTATTGTAACATTGTGAACATCATAGAATTGACCACTTTGCACCCTCACCATGGTTTGGAATTAACAACCCTTTAATTGTGCAATGATGTGAAGCTTCATCTTTGCCTTTGTTTCTCCATCAAAACTACTAGACAAACATGTTTTAATCATGTGATGATGTAAACCCACCCTGGATGACCACTACCTCTCTTCACATCATTGCAACCAAAATCATAATTGTAGGTGAGTACATGTGATATTGCACTAGCCACTAACTGAACTATTTCATGCTATTGCAACCTTGCAACCTAAATCCTTAACCACAATATTAACCTTGCAAAAATGAAAACAAGCATTCCACATCATCACTACCTTAACTCTAGGTTAGTCTTAACTCTATGCAACACTGCGATAATCACTTAACCTAATTATTTCATTATTATAATTGTTTCACAACATTAACCCTAGGTCAAATTTGATCATCTACGATGAAGCAACAACCCTTTGGCTTGACCTTTCTTTCTTTATTTGCAGACTTGTAGCCTTAACCATGGATTAATCTCAACTGCATGTGATAGTGCAAATAAAGCATTACATAACCTGATAGCCTAAACCTCAGTTTCCTTTAACCATGCCTAATAATGTGAGACATTGAATTTGACTATGGTTGTTTAACTTTTGCAACATCACAACTTGGAATTTTGAAGCTTTTCAAAGGAGTGATATCGATTAAAGTTGAGACACATTTATATTTGACAATTCCTTCAAAATTGACCTTTATAATGATGTAATAAAAGAGTATCTATGTACCTGGCCCCACCATGACATGTGTTAAAAGCTCATATTCCCACTTTTGCTAAACTTTCTACAACTCTAGAAAGTAGAAATATGTCAGTTGTTGATCTAACAAGATCTAACAACAAAGGAAAATAAATGTGGATGCCTTATAACCCTTCACAACCTCACAACATGAACCTAGTCATTAGTTCTAACCATTGCAAATCTGCACCAACTGTGAACTTGATTGTATCATGATTTCATAGCCCAATTGATGGTTTAGTGACAAACCAAAGAGACAAAGTGATGAAAGGCTATTGCATGATTACAACTTAAAATATTCATAAGAACATAACATGCAATATGAAGAATTTAAGACTTATATAAAAGAAAGGAATAAGTTTTTTACGTATCTCTATCATTTGTATGGAAATAAATGAATAATTCAAAGGATGTAGACATGGTTATCACCCTAGTCTTTCATGAGATTTGGCAATTCTAGAAAAAACAAGGTGGTGGGGAGGGAATGGCTAACATTTCAGGTGACTCAGGGGGGATTCTTGCCTGCTAAGCATGGACCAATGACCTCAAGCAATCCATTAGGCTATAGAGTCTCAAAAAAATAAGACCCTACTCTGCAATCAACTAGAAAAAATTACAAGTTCTACAACTATAAAAAAATTCAAAACCTTCTATTTCATAGAGAAATAGTCTATGCTTGTGCACTTCTTGGAAAAATGAAAACTACTCTATTATGTATAGAAACCCCCTAGCCTTCTTTAGAAGCAAGGCTTAAGGTAAATTCCATTGACTAGAATTGGAAAAATATCACCATTAGGCCTAGATAACTAAAAATCATTGGCCTCCTTATAACTAGTGATAACATATGGACCAATCCACATAGCATCAAATTTGGAGTGTCTTCCTAGATTAGCTCTATCTATATCCCACCTAAGAAAAAGGTCTTCATCCTTGAAAACCCTATCTTTAGCCTTTCCTTCAAAACTCTTTTTGACCTATTGCTGATGTGTCTCAACCATCTACATAGGCTACTAACTTTTTCTCCTAATTCAATCAATTCTCTCATCCTGATTGTCATGGCATTATCTTCAATTAGCTCTAATTGATGAGCTAATTCAAGAGAGGGTAACTCCAATGAAATAAGAAGCCTTTCTTTCATTCCATACACTAGGAGTTCCCAATTTCTATGTTTAGTGTTTAGTCCTATCAACCCAAAGAGTTATTCTTAACTTTGAGTGCTAAAACCTTTAATTATTCCAACTGTACTCTTGATAATCCTGATTAGGTTTTTGTTGGAGGACTTCACCAAGCCATTCCCTTGTGGATAGTAATTTAAGGAAGTTCTCAAATAGATACCATGGTCAACTACCTAGGACAAAATTTGAGTCCCAAAAAGACGTAATCTTAATATTACAACTCCATTTAGATTTCTATTTTGTCTACCTAACATGTAAGCATGTCTCTCATAGTGTGAAAGATAACCAAAAGATAATTAGAGAGTACCACTTTTAAATGAGTGATGATAGATCTAACTCTCATAAGTTAGTCCAACATTTTTTGAGATTTATTTGAGTTCTTGTGAGAACATAATATTGCTATGGATAGACATCTCATTTGATTAGATAATTGCACAACTCATTCCAAGAATGCTCACATGTTTTATTTGTTGTGTAGAATGGATGTAGAGAGGGGTGTACCTCATATTTAGAGATTTTTTGAGTTTGGTCATGGTAAAGGGGAGCATGATGGAATGGGGGCATGTGTGAAAAGAGCTCTAATGAAGGAGAAAATGAAGATTTTAGCAGCAAAACTTCTTGATGGCCATACCATAGTTGATTGGTGTACATCTACATTATCATAAGGGAATACTCTTGATTCAATAGTGTGCAGATTCTTTTCATTGATTGAGGAGGTATCCTTAGGTCATAAATTGAATTGTGCTATAGTGAGAGACTCTTCAAAGATGCATCCATTCCATAGCTCTAATTGTAGTGCATGGACCATTTGGACATGACATCTAGCTTGCTTTTGTCCGAATTGTTTTTAGTGTGATTGGGATCACTGTGAGTCAAGTGAGTGAGTGGATACATGGGGTCCATATTATATTACTCCATTATCTTTAATGCCCTCTATTAGAAATGATGAAATAGAAAGTTTAGTTAAGGATAACTATCTATTAGATTTTCTTGAACCAAGAAAGGACTTTGCATTAGGTGCACCATTGCATTAGGTGCACCATAGGAAAATGATGAAAAATTAGATAATTGGTTAGAACATTGTGTAAGAGGTAAAAAAAAATCTTGCACAATTAATTATAGATGATGATAGATTCACATATACTACTAGTTCAGTTATTATTGCTAAAACATGGCTATGGGTGTACATTCTTAGAAGGAATGGAATTCCCACATTCAAAGACTATGCAAAACACAAAACCATTCTCATATATTTACACCTTATTATAGAATCAAATATAAAATTGGTGAACCATCAAGGAAGCCCAAAATTAAAGAACTTTTTACTCTTGCTAATGGTGATCACAAAGCCCTATTAGAAACCCTCAAGCAAAGAGATGACCCTTTAGAAACACTTCACTAGGTAACACTAACTCACAAAAAGTTTTCATATGTTCATTGTATGCTATAAATTTAGTTTCATATGTTGATTACATGCCCATATTTTTACTTAATATTGAATGCCTATAATACTAACATTTAGTATGATATTGAATTGTAGGTGTCTTAAATAGTAATAGTACATGATGGAAACATTTTAAGGAGTGGAATGAATAAAATTCTATGATATTTTAGCCTCTATACTTTATGGTAGTTGTGTATATAATATGGTTATATCAATGATATACACAAGGGCTTTAGTATGCATAATGATTTATATTATGTACCTTTTGTTCCATATCCATTACTTTGTATGGAAAAATATATATTCATATTAATATTATTTAGCTATAATTATCATGAAACACTTGAAATATTAAAAATATCAACTCATTGATTTATTATATCTTTTCATTAGGTTCACTAATTTGGGTTTTCATATAATAGATTAATGATAATTTCTTATGGACATCTATGTAACCATTTAGCCTATTAGTCCAAATTGGTCAAAGGTTGATCAAAGTAGTCAAAGTCAATAAATAAGATGGAGGGAGCATAAAAAACATATTTTTAGCTCATGTAATTAAGATTGGGCATGTTTACAATGTTCAAAGTGGAATTTACATAATACTATCACAAACTGCAATTATAGTAAAAAGTTGTCGATTGACCCTAAAGGTTTGTCATGAAATTATTTAATCAATGTCATTAGATCTAGATGGGTGGGTGAGTCCTAGTGACACCACCATTTCATCCATGGAGATCCTAGATCATTCATGGAAACCTTGAACAAGAGCGTCTCCAAGGTGCTCTAAGCACATTTGAGCAATGATCTTTCGAGGGTGGTAACATAGAACTTGTGAGGCATATCAATGAATTTTTAGATACTATAGGACCATGATATTGATTTCTACAAAAACCCCTCTTAGTTATAAGAGATTCAATCTTATTTTATATTGGTACAATGATCTCAGTCAGTGCTAAATCTCATAATGTTCCTCGATAAATTGGTGCACCACCGTGCAACTTTAAACTATTCATCATGGCATCATTTCATTGACATTTTTATCTTTAGATGGGTAGGTAAAACCTACTGACAGCAATATTTCATCTACAAAGAGATTAGAACATTTGTGACCACCTCAAACTAGAGTGTCTCAAAGGTGTCTTAAGCATGTTTGGACAATGATCTTCCAAGGGTTGTAACTTGAAGCTCATGAGACCTATCAAAAAATTGGCATATACTACATGATCATGACATTGATTTCTACAAAAACTTCTCTCAAATTTTGGGGGATTAATTTTTTTTGAAATTGGCACATTTATCTCAATCAATACCAAATCTCACAATGTTCTTCAGTGAATTGGTGCACCACTATGAAACTTTCAAACTGGTCATCATGACATCATTTTGTCAGTTCTATTATATCTAGATGGGAGGGTGAACCCTAGTGAAACCACAATTTTCTCCATGTATAACCTAGAACATTCATGACTACCCTAAATTAAAGTGTCTCCAAGGGGCCCTAATTACATTTAGGCAACTGTCTTCCAACGGTTGAAACTCAAAACTTTTGAGGCCTATCAAAAAAATATTAGATCATAGGAGATCATGATATAAATTTATACAATAAACTCTCTCATTTCTAGGAGAATCAATTTCATTTGAAATCAGCACAATGATATTGGTCAATGCCAAATCTCGTAGTGTTCTTCAGTGAATTGGTGCATCACCATGCAAATTTTGAACCATTTGTTGTTGCATAATTTCATCAACATTGTTAACTCTAGATGGGAAGATAAACCTTATTAACACCACTATTTTATCCATGTAAAATATAAAACATTTGTGACCACCTTGAACAAGAGTGTTTCCAAGGTAACCTAAGCATGTTTTGGTAGTGATCTTTTGAGGGTTGTAACTAAGAGCTTGTGAGGCCTATCAACAAACTATTAGATACTATAGGACTATGATATTTATGTCTGCAATAACATCTCTTAGTTTTGGGAGATTCAATTTTTTTTGAAATTGGCATAATAATCTCACTTAATGCCAAATCTCATATTGTTCTTCAATGAATTGGTGCACCACTGTGCAACCTTCAAATCATTCATTGGGGTATCATTCTATTAGTACCATTAGCTCTAAATGGCTAGATGAATCCTAGGAACACCATTATTTCACCCAAAGAGATCCTAGAATGTTCACAACCACCCCAAACTAGTGCATGTCCAAGGTGCTCTAAGCATGTTTGGGCAATGATCTTCCAAGGATGCTAACTCAAAGATAATGGGGCCTATTAAAAAAATATTAGATTCTATAGGACTATGATATCAATGTCTATAATAATGTCTCTTAGTTTTGGGAGATTCAAATTTGTTGAAATTGGCATAGTGATCTTGGTTGATGCCAAATTTTCTAGTGTTCTTTAGTAAATTGGTACACCACTATGCAACTTTTGAACCGTTTGTTGTAGCACCATTTCATCAACACTTTTAGCTTTGTATGGGTCATTGAACCATTCCAACACCACTGTTTCATTCAAAGATATCCTAGAAATTTCATGACTATCCTGAATTAGAGTGTCTCCAAGGTGCCCTAAGCATGTTTGAGAATCAATCATCCAAGGGTTGTAACTCAAAGCTCATGAGGCATATCAAAAAACTCTTAGATATTGTAGGACTATGATATTGATGTACAATGACCACTATCATTTCTATGAGGATCAATTTTGTTTAAAATTAGCACATTGATCTCACTTGATGCCAAATCTTGTAGTGTTCCTCAATGAATTGGTCCACCATTGTACAACTTTGAAAGTCTTTGTTATGACATCAATCCATTAGTACCATTAGCTCTAGATGAGAGGGTGAACCCTAGTACACCCCTAGTTCAACCATGAAGTCACTAGAATGTTTGTGAGAACCACACACCAAAGTGTCTACAAGGTGCACTAAGCACATTTGAGCAATGATCTTTGAGGGTTGTAACTTAGAGCCCTTGTTGTTTTGTATGTTCATTGTGTTCATAGTCAATTGGATGTTAAAAAATTTCAAGGGCTTGTCTTGGCTTTTGGCTATTTGTATTAAGGGGGGATTTTGGTTTTAGGGTTGCTTAAATCTTTGGAGGAGTTTAGTTCCTTTCTCTTATTGTGATATCAATTTCATAAACCATGAATATGATTCTAATGAACAAGACTAAATGAATAAGGTTTCATAAACTATGTACAAGATGCCAGTGAACAATATTTAAATGAACATGATTAAAATAAGAAAGATTCTATATACTATACAAATACACATGCACAACAATTCATAATAATATAATATATCAAAATATATAATCATATACATATTTGATGCAAGAGTATGTAAAAATGCACATCCATATATAAAATATGGTGCATGCCATCAAAATATGTCTATGAAATAAAAGTTTATACATAAAATATGGCATATTCTAGATCTGAGAATGTGTTGTAAGGCATCCCTAAAAAAATACAATATCACAGGTTGTTGGAGGATCATGAAAATGGAGCCTCTTCGATGCACTCTCTTAACTTGCTAGATATTGTATGAACACAAAAGATAAAATCCAACTTGGACTTGTTAATTAAATTATTTGTACATTTCAAACATTAATTTATTCAAATGTATATTGATAAATAATGAAGGGGTGAACCCACAATAGTGGGTTACACTTTTTCGAAGGAAGAAATTCCTCCAAAATATCACAACACCAAATTTTCCTTTTATTAGTTTTAATAGAAAGTATTTTTAAAGTTTTGATAGATATAATTTAGTTTCTATTGAAAAAAACAAATCTGCAAGTTTCTATCAAAACTTTTTGTGCCATGTAGTTTCGATCAAAACTACATAGATAGTTTTGATTGAAACTATCTATGTAGTTTCGATCGAAACTACCAAGCATGACTGGGGTTTTTTAAACACAGTCTTAGGCTTGCTAGTTTTGATTGAAAGTAGTTATTAAATTTTTGATCAAAACTAGTAAAAAATGGAACTTGAAAATAATGTCACTACGACCCCACATGTCATTTTTGATAGTGGGGCTAGAGTTTCAATCATAACTGCAGAGAGAGGCATGTAAATCTATCAAACTTTAGAAAAGGTATGATTTTCCTTTTTTTTTACCCATTTTAAATTATTTTAGTTTTATTTTATATATTTTTAGTTTTTTTAAATATTTTTTTTGTATGTGTGTATATATATCATGTATATATGAATATATATAATGTGTATATGCATATATATACTATATGTATAAGCATATATGTATATGTATATCCACATGTGTATATGTATATATACATATATATGTTATATACATATCATGTTCATGTATATATATGCATATGTATGTATATATATACATATACATATACATATATACATACATATTATGGATATACACATACATTCAAATTTTTAATGTACACATGTGAACTTGTAATAAATAAAAATTTAAGCTCATATATATACATTTGTGGTTTTGTGTTTGTGTTTTTATATCTTCACCTTACCCCTAATAATAATTTCAATGAACTAACCCTAACACTAGTTCCAATGGGCTAGGTCATGATATGAACCCTAATATAAACTTCACCTTGGTCCTCACCCTAATCTTAAGTCTAATTAAATCTTGACTAAAACCTAATCTAAAAAGTAAATATAACCACAATCCTAACCCTAAATGTCATGTAACACAATGCTAACCCTCATGTAAATTTAATTCTAATATTAACTCTAAACATTATATATTTACCCTAAAATTGAACTTTATTCTAACCATAACCATAAAGTCTAAATCATAACCATAATCCTACTTGTTTAATCTTAGTCATGTAGGCTATACCATAACCATAGTTATAACCATTTTACTAAATTTAGTATGACCCTAAACATAAACCTTTAAACCTAAAGTTATATCATTTTAACCCAAAATTTATCCCTAAACCTAACCATGATGTGAATACTAACTATAAATTTTTACAGTGATTCTCACTTCTTAACCCTAAAAAACCCTAATATGAATCTAATTAAATCATTTAATCTATTTAAAATATCCCTAAACATTTAATCCTAAAGATCCCTAAACATTAAATATTAACCCTAAAATTGATCATGATTCTAATGATATAGATCTAAATCCTAACCACAATCCTAACTCTAAGCCTAACCATAACATAAAACTTAATCCTAACACTAAACCCTGCCCCTAATTATATTAACCTACTCAACTTTTAACACTAAATCCTAAACCTAATCATAATTCTAATTGTAACTCCAACGTAAGTCTTACACTAATACTAAACACTAATGATTTGACTATATAAACACAATTATAACACTAACCCTATCTCTGACCATAATAACTTACTCAACATATAATACTATATCTAAACAATCACTCCTAACCCTAGTCCTAAATATTTTCCTAACTTAATGAAAATTTACCAAGATTAAACCCTTAATAATGACCCTAAACTCAATCTTAAAACTAAACCCTAACCCTAAAATTAACCCTAGAACCATAATATAAACCATAATAATGATATAACATTAGCCTTTAATGCCAACCCTAATCAATTTAATTTATGCTATGAGGAATGTGCAACAAGAACAATATATACTATTAATTTTATAATTGTAAACCTAACTATAACCTTAATAGTAATTCTTAATCTAATCCTAATGTTTTAACTTTAAGCCTAACCCTAAAATTAACTCTAAATATAACACTAACTCTAACTCTAATCATAGTCCTTCTTATTTCCCTAGTAACTATTGACACAAAACTCTATGTCCCGACTTTAGGTATCACCCTCAAGAGACCTTATGTAACATGGAAACAACCTCAAGGTGTGGGACTTTTAGTTTGAGGATGAATCTCTAGAGAAGGTTGGCTTCCTTACTATCAGGATGCACCTACACTACCACTTGAGAAGAAAAGGGAGAATGAATGTATAAAATTAAATTATTGAAGGGAAAGAGGGTGATGCACCAAGATAGAAACTTTTATTACAAGTCTACCTACAACTACATAAAACATGAATAAAAAGACCAAATACATAGATCCCAACTATATTTATCTCCCAAAATTCATACATAGTTCAAAACTAATAAACTAATACAAGGAAAATGACTTCCACAATGTAGCATTCATGAGACAATTGATACAACATGTAAACTAGAAAGACAAGAAGAAGGCATTCAATGTAAAGCAAGAAATATGCACATACAACTAAATGTGAAAAGAGGAAAATTGAAATTTCTATTCGCATAAGGTAAATGAAAGATACAATAATAGAGCATAATGCTACTATCATGAACCAGAGAAGAATAACTTAGAACCCATAAAAAGTATTTACAAGTGCCTTTTAAAGAGTTTAGGCATAACTCTGATTTAACCATGAAGTTCAAACCCCAACCAAGGTGGAGTCAAGTTTCAAAGAGCAGCAATAAATGAATATCAAAACTAAATTTGACCTTGAAATCTATCTACTATAATAAAGTTATAGGAAGGGCAATAAAAATGTACCCAGTTGTAAGAAATCAAATCCCATGAGATTTGATCATTACAATCAATAGAGAGGCATGGAGATGAAAAGGTGTCATGCAAGTTAGACCTAAGAATGTCATTAAGAATTAAAGAATGGTTCTTGTAGTGTGTCATGGACACAATAAATAAATTCATGCTACTATAAAAAAAATACATGATGAGATAACACACAATGTTAACTTGATACAAAAATTATAGAGTTGACCCATGTGGAATAAATCTGATTTGTCCCCAATAATACAAGTCATTGATGTAGATCTTCATTTGAATATGGATAGCTAAGATGTTACAAAAATCCCCTCAACAAGTGATTAAAACCTAACTATATATCAAGATCCCTTCATTGTCCAATGGATGACTATGATGCACTTCAAAATATCCAAATGTGCGTGAAAATATGAGAAGCATCTGATAAAAAAAAACTCAACATGATAAGAATCTACCATGTGGAAGAAATTGGTTCTTTGGCATATTTCTCAAATGCATGGTTGAAGAGGCAATAGTGATTTTGCGGAAGCAAGAAAATTCACTCCCCAAAATAGCAAAAAATGGTTAACATGAAATGTTAACCCTAGTAGAAAATGCATGTTAACCCACAACTTAGGAAAATGAATGAAAATGAGCCAACTCAATCAAAGAACAAATTGAACTAGCTTGGTCAATGAAGGAACTGAGCCAACTTGGTTCATGAAGAGACCGAGTTAACACAAAATGTTAACCCTAAGCAAATTGTATGTTAACTTACAAAAATAAATCTAGCCCATTGAAGATCTCTCTGATCAGTTATTGATGATGGTGTGAATGGGAGGATAGTCAACATTCTTAGTGAGTCAGAGGTGATGCTTTCCTACTAAGCATAGATCGGTGGCCTTCAAAAATCCATTGGGCATAGAGTCACCAATAAGAAATTGCAACCAACAAAAAAGAAAAATGCCAGGGAGCTCCAAAAAACTCAAAATAACTCCAGAAAAAAAGAGAAAATATGCTCATGCACTTCTTAGAAAGCAAAAAACTCCTACTCTACTATGCACAAGTATTTACAACACAAAAAATTAAACAAATCCATTGACTAGCTTGTTGAAATAGTTTCCCTTCCTTACAAGTTGATTTTTTCTTCCATGCATTTGGGCAACTGAAAAGACTAGAAATCATGAAAAACATACTATTGCATTGAATATCTTCCTCCCAATGTTGAAAATAATGAAGCTTTCTAGCACTGGGGTATTACCTTCTTGAGCAAAATATGCTTGTTCTTCCTTGTATAATTCTCCCTCATGCTCAAAAGTAAGAATGACCAAGGGAAACATGTTGATTTTTTGTTGAGCTAGATGCTTGATGAGGCATCTTCTTGATTGAATTGGGTCTACAATAAACATTGACCACATTTTTGTACTTTGCAACCTTGGTATCCTACTAGTTTGGAAGTGGCTCCTCCTCTTGTAAAGAAATAATCTCCACATCTTCTTCATGTTTCTTACTAAGCACCTCCTTGGGAACAACAGGTAAAATGTGGCTCTCCACTTGATGCTTCTATAACTCATGATTATCTAATGAAGGGGTAGGCTATTTCATGTCCAAGGACCAAAAAAACATCTCTAGCTCATCCCAAAAATTATCTTCATCAGATTCCTCTTCCTCTTTTGTAGTAAAATACATAGGTTGAGGAGAAACCTCATGCATATCAGCATGTTCCTCCTTAAGGATAGAGCTATCCTTGAGGCTCTCTTTTCTATCCCCCATATTATGGAGGATTGTTTACTATAATAAATGATCTTCTTCCTTCTCTAGCAGCAAATCCTCATTTTCTTCTAAAGGCTCAAAAGAAATGATTTGCTCCTCAAGGAAAGGAACAACATTTTCTTCCTTTTCTTCCTCAAAAAATGAGGGAACCTCTTCAAATAAGAAGATTGGATCCTCTTCCTTTGTCTCAATAGCTACCTCTTTTCTCTTCTTAGTAGGTTGTAACTCCTCCAATGGTAGCTTTGTGGGCTCTACTACACTCTAGAAAAATTCCATAACAGACCATCAGGAGTCCATACAATTGGTCCACCCTCAAAGAGTGAAATAGTGATGGGTATGGAAGGCTCATGGGTCCATCTCTTCCACACAGGGAGTAAAGAACTTACAAAAATAGGCTCTTGTAGTGGAGGGGGATTCTTGAAGCTAGGAATGACAACTTTTGGAGAAGGGACTGCCTCTAGTTCTTTGATATCAAAATGAGCTAACTGGAGCCTCATTTCCTCTTCTCTTACTATAGAAGCTTGCATAGCAAGTCTCTCCTCAATGTATCTCTATTTCTCACTCTCTTCTTCTTGTTGTTGGAGATAGGCTTGGTATGCCATCTCCTCCTATTGTCTCTCTATCTCTTGTTGCTTCTCATTCTCATCAAGCTGCCTATAATAGGCTAGCAATTGCTCATTTTGCTCATGAAAAAATGAGCCCATTCTCCTACTCTTTTCATGGAAATTCCAATCAATCTATCTTTGGAACTCCAAAATCATATCTTCAAGATTTTTATATAGTGATGTTGGGATCGGTGGAGTAGGGTTAGGAGGATAGGAATAACTTTGAGTAGGTTGGCTATAAGCAACTTGAAACTAAGATTGAAAATGACAATATGAGGGATGGGGAATAAATTTTCATGATATGGGGAGGAATAGTAGCTATTTCTATGAAATAGACCCATGGTTAGAGCTTCATAAAAAGGTACAATTTTATAGAAAAATTTGGAAAACACAAAAGATCAAAGATGATCTTTACATACCAGGACTATTTTGTCTTGAAACAAGTAGATTTGTACTAGAGTCACCATGGTGTTGGATTGGATTCCTCCAAAGGCTGATTTCATAGAGAATAACACCTAAATTCTCAATGCATGAAGATTGGATTAGCTCCTAGTAAACTTATGTAGCTGAAATTGTTTATCCCACCAGGCATGCCACAAACTATTGACACAAAAGGCTATACCTCTACTTGAGGTATGACCCTCAAGTGACCTTGTGTGGGTAACATGGAAAGAACCCCAGAGTGTGGTACTTGTTCTCTAAGGTTGAATCTCCAGAGAAGGTTAGCTTCCTTACTATTAGGATGCACCTACACTACCACTTGAGAAGAGAAGGGAGAAGGAATGCATAAAATTAAATTATTGAAGGGAAAGGGAGTGATGCACCAAGACAGAAACTACAGTTACAACTCTACCTATGACTAAACAAAACATGAATAAAAATACCAAATACATATATCTCAATTCTATTTATTTCCCAAAATTCACATACAGGTCAAAACTAATGAGTTGATACAAGGAAAATGACTTCCATAATGTAGCATTCATGAGACACTTGACACAACATGTAAACTAGAAAGACAAGAAGAAGGCATTCAACATAAGGTAAGAAATATGCACATATAGCTAAATGTTAGAAGAGACAAACTAAAATTTCTATTCAAATAAGGAAAATGAAAGCTATAATAACAAATCATAAGGTTGCTATCATGAATCTGAGAAGAACAAAGAAGAACCTAGAGCAAATATTTGCATCTACCTTTTAAAGAGTTCAGGCATAACTCTGATTTAAACATGAAGTTCAAAGCCCAACCAAGGTGGACTCAGGTTGCAAAGAGTAGCAATAAATGAATATCAGAACTAAATCTGATCTTGAAATTAATCAACTGTAATGAAGTGATAGGAAGGGAAAAACAAATGCACCCAACCATAAGAAATCAAAACCCATGAAATTTGATCATTACAATCAATAAAGAGGCATGAAGATGTAAAGGTTTCATGAAAACAAGGCCCAAGAATGTCATTCATCATTAAAGAATAGTCCACTAGTAGAATTTTAGCAAATAAATGACTATGTGACTAAATTTTTTAGTCACAAGACTAAAGATTTTAGTCACAGGACTAAAATTGATCATATTCTAGTAATTTTTTTAAATTTAAAAGCATAGGTGATTAAATAAATGACTAATTTGGTCATCGGGTAAATTGACAAGGTTAGATAAAGATAAATGACTAAATAAATGATCAAATAAATGGAAAAACAATTGGCCACTAATAATTGGTCACCCAAACAAATGAAAACAATGAATGGCCAATTATTTTTTATCATATTAATACATTCTTTAACTTTTTTATAACTTTATTAATTTCTCATCGATGGAGTTTTTGTCCTATCAATACATCATTAAGTGAGAGTTATTTAGTTATCATAGAAAATTCCATCTTTCTACAAAGAACTATCCATTTATATCATTAAATAATATAAATTAATATGAATTTAAATTATACAAAGTAGCATGAGCATATTTGTCATGGGGTTTGATTATCTTCCTCATAAGTTTTTTCTTTATGTGATTATAGAATATGCACAATGTATATCAAAACTATATCCTACTTTCTCCTTGATTTTATTAAAATAAAAAATGTGTATTAGGATATAGAATCTATCAAATATAATAGAAGGATATTTATTAGATTTTTAAATCTCTCTCTCTCTCTCTCTCTCTCTCTCTCTCTCTCTCTCTCTCTCTCACACACACACACACACACACACACACACACACACACACACACACACACACACACACACACACACACACACACACACACACACATGCACACGCACAAGCACATGTACATGCACACACATGCACACACACACACGCACATGCACACACACACACGCACATGCACACACACACACACATGCACACACACACACACACACACGCACATGCACACACACATGCATGCACACGCACACACATACACGCACACATGCACACATTCACACACACACACACACACACACACATCATTGTCATCGTCATCATCATTATCATCATCATCATCGTCATCATTTTAGTAACATATCCTAACGATCTTCTTCCTAAGATTTTTCTTTCTAAGATCATATAATATATCTATAACATATTACATTCTCCTTGATTGTGTCAAAATAAGATCTTTACAATAAGGTATAGACAAAAAATCAATAACTTTCCCAAGACTTATGTTTGTAAAGAAAAAAACTAAGCTACTAACTACATTTTTCATGATTTATACTACAAAAGAAATGTAACAAAATATCAAAATAGTTGAAAGATAGTATTAAGATATAATTCTCAAGTAGTTGTTTGATTTTTATTTATAAAATAAACACATACAACATGATTTATATTACAAAATAAATATAATAAAAGAGCACGAGAACTTATCAAACACTAATTAAGCTATAATTTAAATAGTGACTAAAGTTGTTGACCAAGTGTCTCTTTCTTTCTCTAAAATTTCATACTTCTTTCAAATACACATCTCACAACATTGAATGATAAGATTCTAGCTTTATCTAGTAGTAGAGAGCTTGTAAAAAGAGGTCACAAGTTCAAATCTTACTAAGGGTATGTATGCCTCATTTGTTATGAATAAGCTTTATATGATTTAAATGATAAGTTATTTTTATACTTTTTGAAAATAATATTCAAAAGAAGAGAATCACCATATATAGACCTAAAAATACATCCAAATATAAATACTTATTCTCAATATCAATATAAAAATAGAAATTACTATTTGAATTTTAAAAAAATTAAATATCTTAAAAGTATTATTATATATTCTTATTGTTACAAATGAACTTTTTAATATTTAAATGATAAATTAATAGTCTTTGCCTTCCATAGACAAGGACTTATAGTTTTAGTTGTTTATTTACATTAAGACATTCCTAGAAAATCATGCAAATGATATATTAACTATATTAGATTTCCCCAATCTATTTGAAATATATAATTTGATCTCTATATTTGATTGTGCAAGTTTTTTGAGGATCAACATTTCAATTATACAGACTAAGAATTAATAAAAGGAATGAGAAGACACATAAAATGAAAAATTCAGGAAATAAAATAAGGAAGAAAAAAGAAGAAAAACCTTTAAAAAAAAATAAAGAAAATGATTGAAAATAAACCAAAAAGAAAAATAAATTAAAATCCAAGAACAAAATTGAAGTCTAAGAGAACAAACAAAAAATTTAAATAAAAGCCCACCAAAAATAAATAATTTAGTAAACAAAGAAATCTAATGCATACAAATGGCTAATTTATAGAATTTATTTTATATATAGAAAAAGAATGATGACTATATATATACACACACCAAGTAAGCAATAGGCAAAAAAAAATAGGGGAAAAAATCACAAGTAAAAGAAAGAGAAAATCCTACAACACAAAAAGACTAAAAAATAAATTAATCAGCACAAGACCAAAGAAAAAATATATTAACATTGTACATTTTATTCAATACTTCCTTAATTAACAAAATTTTTAGGTTCAATATTTCTAATTATTCTTGGAACACAATTTTTAGGTTCAATATTTCTAATTATTCCTGGTATCCTTTTCATTTTTCTCCACATTTATATTTTTTCATAAAATATGAAGTTGGGAGGTCGTAGCGAGCATCAGCAATGCAACCACATGTTATTGAAGCTTGGAGGTCATCGTGGCTTCTACATGTTGCCTTCACATGGAGGGCATCAACTCCTATTTTCTTAATATAAAAAATGAATGGCCGAAACTGTGCCCTTTGACTCAAACCCACTTTGAATTGGAAGACAACCTTGTTTGTTTTATATATATTTTTCACTTTTTTTACATTTTGTTCATTAAAAAAGTATTTGATGGGTATAGTTTGTAATGATTTTTATGGTGCTCAAATGGGGTTAAATCCAAGAAGACTTTTGGGAGTGGTGAAGGGGGGGTTTTGGGAATTCCTTTTAATCATTTGCTAATGAGATCCAATTGCTTGTTAGTGCTCTATTAATCTTAAGTTGATCATAAATGTTATGAACTATTCCCTTTTTGTTGCTTACTTTTAACCTATCCACAACTACAACATCATTTAAAAAAAAAATTTCCCTGTACTTTGATTTGACCAGAGTAATATCACATGGGCACTTGTCTAATTTCTGTGAGGAAACTGGATGAGTGTCCAAGATGCACAAGCATATAAAAAAATAAAACATCTTTACAAATATGCATGTAGATGAAATTACAACCTATGGGCTGATCATGAATACAACCTCAAGTTAGATGTAATTTGAACATAGATCTACAACCATATTGGTGTTTCATTTGTAGTAATTAGCTTTTAAAAAACCTTCAATGACAAGATATCCTCAACCTGCACTTGCAACGATATAGGTTATTCCAATCCTCAAAACAAAATTATTTGTAGATACTCTTCTTAACAAAATCTAGAGATATTTTATTACGAAAAAACCCTTTAGAAACTCCACACCCAAAACTATTTTCTAACAAATTGTTATGCACAACCACCACAGTAAACAAATACCACCCAAAGCTAGGAAAGAAAATGCTAAACTAGATGCTCCTTGTATTCCCCAACCAATACATATTTGCTAGTTTTAGAGCATTATGCAGACTCTAATACTCCTATGATGTCAGGTTATATTAAAAATTTGAATACTTAAAATTCAAATAGCGGGTCAAAGCATCTAACACCTATTGGAAGGAAAAAAATTTGAAATTGAAATTTAGGTTCCCTCCAATATGTGGATGCTCTATGTTAATAATTAAAGGAATGACTTAAAATGAGGAATCTTATATACAAGCAAATATGAATAGTGAATTAGCTTTTTTTTGAGACTAATAAACTTTTATTTTGACATGTTGAATTCACTAAAAAATAATATTGAATACTGCTTTTCTTTAAGCTACAAAATCTAGAATTAGATGTCCTGCAATAGTATGACCATATTCAACAATCTTAGCTTTTAAATCTAATGAAATCTTACACATCTTCAATTGGAATGTCTCCAAATTGTGCTCACAACAATCATAGTGGAATGGTAGTTTTCTTTCTTTCAAAGAACACCATACGACTTGTACCTACTCAATATGGAAGAATTTTATCCCCAAAATCTCACCAAGATATGAAATGATAACTTACCTACAAAGATGAAAAAATTAACACCACACAAATGAACTTTGACTGCAGACACCATGTATTGCAAAAATTCATCAATATTGAGGTCTAATGGCCTCCTCATCAACTTTCTTCATAACTAAAATCACATCTTGGCCTTTACATGGTCTGAAGGACAACATTAATTTGAACCTATTGTTCCATAGAGTTACTTGATGGGGATAGGAGTTTTGGAGATGGGGGAACCAAGGGCTTGATTTGGGGATGACAGGGGGTTAACAAGGTAATGCAAAGTATTTCACAAATTCAAGTTGCTTATAGGTTAACGAGGTGATGTAGAGCATTTCATAAATTCAAGATTCTTATAAGATTAAACTACTCATGACTTAAATGGAACATATTAGACATTGAATATTAATTTTTTTTTAAATCATAATAAAATTATTCCAATCAAATCTGAAGGAATTTAGCATATGCTTCCAACACATAGACTAAATTTTGAACATTGTCTCATAAATACAAGTCTCACATTTGAATTTCGGAATAACTATATTTTAAATTCTAATTTACTATCAAATTTGAACTGTCCCAAATTCAATAGCCCCCATGTTTATGATAC
Organism: Cupressus sempervirens; assembly: GCA_028749045.1. Lineage (NCBI taxonomy): Eukaryota > Viridiplantae > Streptophyta > Pinopsida > Cupressales > Cupressaceae > Cupressus > Cupressus sempervirens. Next base: position 595,885,017 of record CM053788.1, on the reverse strand, counting down.
AACAAGAAAAATATATAATTTTTATAATCAGGACTCTATCTCTATTCATTTTTCTATTATTGATGACCCTTTTAGTCACAATCTATTGCAATGCATTAATTTGACAAGCGGTCCAATAAAATCTTCCCTTGCTACTAGATTCTCACTTTAAACACTAGGATTTTTTCATGCCAACCCAACACACAATACTCAACACTCATTAACTTTTAGAAAAAAAAATAGATTTATAGCTCCACTTATTGGATTCCATACAGGCCTGCACACAATCATCATTAACTCTTTAACCAACAAACATTTTCTCAATTGCTTTAGTGAGATCTTTTGAGATTTGGTTCTTAAAAATATATCAAAAAATGAGTAAAATCCAATAGTGTAATGGAGACATATGGCCCCCACACGAGGATTTTTTTCTAAGACAGTTATATAGTTTCCTTCCAACAAACTACCATCTTTGTTTGATCAAAATCATGTGCCAAATCCTTCACGAAAACCTGCAACTTTAGGAGAAGGTTATGTACATTGTGCCCCATCACTAAGTCATGTTTGGGATTTACACCAATGAAAAAAAAATGTTATTACATTTTGAATAATTAGTACATATTTTGGCAGAGGATCTTAAATGTTTCTACTTAACTTAGTATATAGATTTTAATGGTTAGTAGAAATGACTGCTACAAAAAGAAATCAATGAATATTCAATTATTTATCATATACACTATGAAAGGATTTTTTTTTTTGGCTTTGTGGCTTCATTACTCGATAATTTCTACAAATGAGGCAAATTATTGTGGGAAGTATGAATAATGAAGCAGTGTTTGGGCAGCTAGTTAAATGCCATAGACTATGTTGTAGGATATTATTTTCATTAAAATTTCAAGAGCTACCTTAGATTTTTGAGAACCATATGAAGGAATGGATGATAGAGTTTTGCACTTACTTGAAATGTTTGTTTAAATTCCATGATTGCAAGATACACATAGAATTGGTCAATGAAAGAGTTTTAAAAAGTTTAAAGTTCAAGAGCTATTCTTAGTATATATTGGGAGTTGGGACCTAAATATTTCATCCCATAAATCCACCACCATTTGATAATAGTTTGGTTACTAATATGCTAGATAAAATAAATGTTTTTTTGGAGTTAACTTTTACCATTCTTGGAGTGTAAATGCATAGATAATTCTCACTAGTAGACCACCATATTGGGTGATCAACCACTTAACACAATTATTATCATCTGACATTCATTAAAGAGGTTTACAAAAGAAATAGTTGTCTTTAATTGTAGAACATGAAAAAAAACACCATTGAAGAGACTCTTTGTCACTGCCACTCCACCCACTCCCCACCATTCATTTTTAGATATTATTAGCTACTATATATCGATGACCTAGGAACACTAGGACTAATCAAATAGTGGAAGTAAACTATGTTTGAGGTTCAATTTGTAATCGATTTTCTTATGCTAACTTCAACATGCATACTTTTGTTTAGGAATTCTTGGTTGCATCATACATAATTAACAGTATTTCAAGTTTCAATTTTCTACTATATTTAGTGATTTGATTGCATAGCTTTTGAGCATGTTAGAATTGTATTTGTTTATCACTCAAATAGGAAGAATATGCCTAAAAGAGTAATTAGCATTCTTCATGCCACTAAATTGTTGTCTTACAAGAGCAGAGGTGGAGTCTCTTATACCATGGAGTCTTGACATTACTTCCTCAAAAGATGTTGGTGTAACTAATGTCAGTATGGCAGCCACAAAAGGTGTTTCTACTTCTTGGGAAGCTCATGATGATAACAAGGATGATTACCATGAAGACCAATTCAGAGTCCAAAAAGTTGTATAAGTATTTTTTGCAATATATGGTGTAATTTATTAATTATTTTAACTTTGTAAAATTTTCTTATACATAACAATCTAGAATTTAAGTACTTTGATATTGATAGTAGTCATGATCTAAAATTCAAGTTCTTTTATATTGATGATAGAGTTTTATGTGCTTTAGTTGTAAAACTTCTTTGGCCATACTTCAATTTGATAGTGTACATAAACAAAAATTTCTTTTAGCAATTGTTAAATTTTATTTAATTTATTAATTTGTTTTCCCTTAACAATATGTATGGATGGTAGATCATAGAGTGTGATATAAAATATTAATGAATTTAAAATCTATATCTATTAAAATAATATTTTTTGTATACTCTATTTTTCTATCAATTCAACTAATTTTGATAAATATCAATAACATAATCTATGTTGTCTTTGTAGAATTTTCATACCTCTTCTATATACATACTATGAGGGATCATGTACATTTCACATTTTATCAAATAGATTTTAAGCCATTTGTACTTCTAAACATCAAGGATCATACAAGATCAACCAATAGAATATTCTAGATTCTTAAAATTGTTTCAAATAAGTTAACAATGAAGTCTTCAATTAATTGAGAATTTAATAATAGATACACAATTATGCCTCTAGTTGATGTGATTTTTAGAGGACTTGGGATTGTTTTAAAAATATGATGAATAAATTTTATTTCCAATATGAAAAAAATAAAAAACTCATACAATGTTTTTGATGAACATCTCCAATAAAATATTATATTTAAAAAAATAAAAATTAGGTAAATACAATTTGCTAGATCCATTAGATAATAAAGAAACACATTTCAAAAGTTAGATAATTTGACAATTTAAATTGGAGAATCAAAAGAAACTTCTAATGAGCATCTTTCTAAATTCTACCTAGGCCGACCCCATAACTTTTTTATCCACAAGAAATATAGAGTTGGATACAAACTAAAACGTTTGGTAGCACAATGAGGGAAATTTTAAGTAGACTTCCGATAAAGGAGATACTTAGATCAATAAAACATAAATACACTTGAGAACACTTAGGATCAAGAATATTTTTGCCAAATCAACTGGAATAAGTAAACAAGTTGAAAAACCTTCAATGTAACCTAGTGCATGAAGCAAGGTCAATATGAACAAGAGTTGTAGGGCAACATAGTTCCTGCCAAGTGTAGATATGATAGGTTAATTTAGTAAATTTAGTAGGAACAATGTATGGGAAAGTGTAGACATGACATGTCAATTTAGTAGGAACATTGCATCTAATAAGAAATGAAAATACTATTACTTATGATAAAAACCTAGTTCCAAGCAATTTTTTCAATAGGATATGCAAGACTATAAAGGAAAATATCATTAATCAAGATAGAAACCTAAAGAAGAGATATGTTCCTTTTAAGATCTGCACTTGTGCAAGGAATCTCAGAGAGATGCTCCTATTAGGATTTGTAGCTATGCAAAGAATATTAGGTTACAAAAAAAATTAATGTCTCTAGATCCTTCTACTACTTGCTTCTTTGTATATTTTTCATTTAGAAATTTTCATTTGTTACACAATTTAATTAATTTATATATTTAGAGCATACTTCAGTATGCAACCATGAAACATTAAAAAAATTAAATAAAATTACAATGATGCCTGATCTCTAAAACTCATTGCATTGAATTCTATTGGAGTGGTCATCTAAGTCAAAATTAGATTTAATAAGGTGTGGATTTAGCAGATCTAATATATTGAAACTTAAAAACTATACTTTTTGTCGTGCCCAAAATATAGGGCAAAACACACGCAATTTTTTGTTAAATTAATAATTAAAATTAAATTCACTAAGTTCGATAAGTTTAAAGCAAAGGACTAAGGTACATTGCAAGATGGATACAAAAATCTCCTAACAAAACTTTCAAGACTACAACTCAGTTTGAGGCATCATAAAGTGATAGATTGTTATCATAAACATTTGTTGTTAAATTAATTAATTAAATTAACCAATTAATTTTAATTAATTAAAAGACTTAACACTTTAACTTTGATAAATACTCTTACAATCTTACATCTTTAGAACAATGGTATAACATGATTTCAATAATTTTACATCCTATTGACTTTGATCAATAATAATTCTATTAAACAAAATATCAATTAATACTACAATTAATTGGTTCAGATGTCCAAAATAAATAATATAATTTAAATTCTTTGAAACTTTAAATAAAGTACCTACTAACTAAAATAATGTCTTACATACATTTAAATAAACTTTATTCCAATAATGATTGTTCAATCTACAAACCTTTCAACAATAGAATATTTCTAATAAAATAATGATACCACTAAAAATTGAGTAAAGACTAAATAAATAAATAAGATATTCACATTTTAACGTATAAAATACTCTACCATAATTAACAACTCATACTTCCAAAACTTATGCTAATCTAAAAATTCAACATTACAACACACAAATTTTAAAAGAGATACTTAAAGCAAATAATGCTAATTTAATAAAATAATAAATTACTAACATAATGAAAACTAACTATTACTAGAAACTAACACTAAACTAAGTAACTTACATAACATTTAAAACTAACTAATAAAAAAAACTAATTTAATTAAAACTAATTTTTTTTAACAATAAATTTATTATCTTAAAACATTAATTATTAACACTAACTACATTCAACTAATAATTAAATAAAAATCTAATATTAACATAACTAACACACTTTATTAATTACTAAATCTAATTGAAACTTAAACTAACTAAAACTAACATTAAACTACTCTAATAAAATAAAATACAAAACAACTAATAAAATAAAATACAAACCAACTAATAAAATAAAACAAAAACCTAAATTTAAAACTAAACTCACAACTAACTTACTTTTTCCTTTAACTAATTTAAAACCTCATTTAAACTACAAACATATTAACACCCCTCACGTTAGCTTCCTTCCAAGACTCAGTAGTAAAAAGAAAAGATGAGCATGCTGGGCAAGGACAAGGGCCAAAAAAAAAAAGGTTGCTTGTAATTAATTTCAAATTTGCCCCCCCAAAATTCTCATTTACTCCACCCAAGATACACGTCCATCAAGGATGGGAAAGGAGTTGGCCAACAAAGAAAAAGGTGGAAAGAAGTTCATTTAAAAAGGAAAAGGTCTTCCAAGCACATTTATTACATGACATGACTCCTGCCATAATTTCAAATCAAATCATTTTTATACAAAACCCAAGCCAACAAGTCTACACCAAGGGAGAGGAATAAGGATGAGCATTAAAGTGTATAAAGTTTTGTAGTTGGCTTCTTCTTCTTTTTTCCTTTTTTTTTTCATTTTTTTTTCTCCTCTTTTGGATATGATAGGATATTTTGAAAACATATAATTCTAATTTAAAATTTCATATAAAGAATTTGTAGAGAATATTCTCTATTACTCTAAGGGAATTAATTTGTCTTCTCATACAAAATTCAGTGAGCAATTTTGCTCCTGGGAGTTTTTTTTTATTTTTTTAAAGCCCTCCTTTTTTTTCTAAGTGTGGAAGTTTTTTAACTTACATAATTTTTCCAAAAGGCATTTTTTTTTGTGTCTTATAATTTTTTTTATAACAAGGAGGTTTATATAATCTTACTCCTTTCCAATTGAATTTTTTAAATACCTAGTTAAACCAAGGGATTGAATAATGTGTTTTAACAACAATGTAAGATTATTTAGTTTTCCAATCATCACAAAAATAAATTGTAATTCCAAACACAACAAAATTTCTATCTTAACATATTCAAACTTAAAATTTATATAATTGAACATCACCATTTAATCTATTTTTCCACACACATATGCATAAATTGAAACAACATAAGATACAATGCAAGGAGGTTTTCTCAATCTTTCTCTTTATTAATCAACCTGGTTCAAGGCTCCATCGAGAAAGAACTAGTAAGAAAACCTCATATCCTTGCCAATACATCAAAATTTAAATACATTTTAACATAATGTTACAATTCAAATGAATTCACTTCTAGGTCTTTCACAAGAGATCCTTTCCAATATCTTCAATGCATCAAGGGAAACATGGGAAAGACGAAAATTGACCAAGAGGTAAAACAACATAATATGATGAACAATTCAAACATGCATCCCCAACCCAGTTTTGCACAATAGGTTCAACATTGAACCAGACTAGGGGGGAGGTGGATTTTTTCAATAGGAGACATCAATCACCATACCATAACATAGCCCTTTTGGGGCTAAAACTCAAGAACTTTAGTTCTTCTACAAATGCCCTTTCGAGGCCAATACAACAAAGATTTTCATTCCTTCCCTTCTTCAAGAATTCAAATTTTTAAACATAGTATGTGATGACAAGTAGGGGCCCATAACACCCTACCCTCTTTCTCTTTTCTCACCATGAGAGGAGACTCTACACTATTGAGGTCCAACTAAGGCCCTTTCCCCGTACATGGCCACTTCTTCCCTATCTAAGGGTGAGTAATGTCAAAACAATCCCCATGAGATCCTCTCAAAATTTTAAAGCAAGCATAAGTATGACATCCAAGAATAGGTTAAGATCCCTCCCAAACACCCTCAACACACATAAAAGCAATACAAATAACAACACAATTCCTTATGCATGAATCAAAGCATGAACAATATGAAGAACATAATCAAAAGAGTGAAGAACCCTACCTTCACAAAAAGTTATGGTAAAATGACAAGTTGAGAAGATCTTTTCCTTCCTTTCCTTCAATCTTGAAACTTCTCTCTAAAACTAGAGATTGGATAACAACCCCAAAAATTCTCCAAAATGCATCTAAATATGATCCTAACTCAACTAGGCTTTAGGTAACTTCAAGGTGGAGTTTGAGCCAAATTAATTTTTGCAATCAACCAAAAGTAAGATTTTTTAGTGACCCTAAAAGTCAACCAAAGAGGCTAGAGGGGTGGAAAGTACTCCCAACCCATACCCTTACCCCTAGGGTACTTAAATTTAATTTTTTTAAGCTTTAAAGACTTAATAGGAACCAAACAAAAGCTAAAAGAATAGTAAGACCAATTAACAACCTTCAAAGAAAGACAATGCAAAATAGCACAAATTAGCAAGGGGTACAATTCTGTCTTTCCAATAGGTTTCCTGACTAACTATCCTACACACTCATTGCACACATTAGTAGTTCAAGAATCAAATGCATATATGTAAAATATGTATCAAAAAAATCATGTAAATTAAAAACATTCATCTTTCTAATAATCAATTGTTTATCTCATTCTACTCATATTTTTATCATTAAAATTGCATAATCAAAGTGTTAGTTCTGCATTCATTTACTTCATCATTATACATGTTCATAAAGAATTAAATGATGAAATAGATATCTAAAAGTAAAGCATCACACATCAAATAGAAATAGCATAATAATGTTCAGTGCATCAAATAGTGTCCCAACATATTGAGTCATGAGCATCAAAATAATAGTGTATCAACTATGCTACGATGGGTCAAGGCGAGGCCTCACACTTTTCTACATATGCACCTAAAAAGGATACATTGAAGGGATTCAAGTAAACTATACATGTTTTCCTTTCTTTTTCTTTCTATTTATGCTAATCAAAATAAACTTCTTATATTAAATATTTTGGACACTAAATCCTTCAACAATAGTACCACTAATATTTCATGAGATATTAAATTATGATATGAGTTTTTCCATAAGAAACACCATAGTTTATGCTTGTTATTAAACTAGTAAAATATCAAATATTAAATACATATATACATGTTTTAATCATTAGTTCTAGGGATTCTTTTCAAGACCTTAAAAGGATGGAACTAGACCTATTGCTCAAGAATTAATTATACCAATGTTATTGTGAGATCTTTTAAGATTACAACTTATCCAACTTTGTTCCTTTGTAGGTTGAACAAAGCCTATCTCAGAGAGTGGCACTCATCTTTTCTGAGTACCTGGCTAGATTGCATTATCTAGAACCTTTTTTCTAAAGAACACCAACTTCTTCAATCTTGTCACAAATAGATGAATGTAAATATTTCGTACAAACTCTAGTGAACAAACTAGTTTTCATATCATACCCTAATTGTGAAATTCCAATTCTAGAGACCTTCCCCTAGCCCTTAACCAATCCAAAATTATCTCCAAATTGGAAAATATCTATACATTTTCTAACCATAAGAATTGTATTCCATATTTTTTAGTTGCAAGAATTATATATGATTATACAAATGCATTGATGAGGTCACCAAAATGATCATCTCTATAGGATATTTTATATGCATAAACCAAAACCAAATATTACTAACTATTCTCTAATAATTAAGAATATGGAACTTCAAAACCATGTTTTGTATTATTATCTTTGCTCACAAAGACTTCTTAATTACATTAGGAAAGAAAGGAAGAAGACATATACCCCAACCCTTAATTCATTGGTTTAAAACCAAAAATAGAGAGAACATGAAACTTACAGTATTAGAATCTCAAAAGTTTGAATCTCCCATTTTACCATATGTGAAAATCTTCCTCTATTAACAACAACAAAAGTTCCACCAAACCTTGTCATTGTCCTCATCATTTCCATCCCTAGAAGTCTGTGAGGCCTCGCCCCGACCCTTCATAGCCTTAGTTGTTATTTTATCATTTTGGCACTCACAACTTGAGATGTCGAGACATTATCTGATACTTAGAACATATTATATTATTTCATGTTATGTGATGTTACTTTCAGATATATTGATGTTTTTCATTTAATGTTTTATGTATATGTATGTTGATGAAATCGGTAAATGTACAATTGATACTTTGATTTAAGAGATTTTTTTTAATAGTTAAGAATTAAGTAGGATGAAAGAAACCCTGATTTATGTATGTTTCAATTTATGTGAATTTCTGTTATGTATATATGTACATGTGATTTTTGGGACTACTGATGTGTGCAATGAGTGTGTAGATATTTTAGTCGAGGAAATCGACGGAGGAACATAACTGATCTCTGTGTACTAATTTTGGAAACCTTGTTGTTCGTAATTCACGTATTGTACTATGAGATGTATGTATGTATCTTTCTGTGTTCAGTGAATGTTAGTGTTTGTAACTATGTTCTTTTAGTGTCGCTTGACACTCGTAAATTATTTATGTTCTTCAGTGTGCTGATTAGGGTTAGTTGTGTAACCTTTGGACCCAAGTTGGTTTAAGTTAGTGTCAATTTGCTAATTGGGTTCTTAATCGAGGTTAGTCATCCCTTAATCTGAATTACTGTTTAATCTGCAAAGTTAGAGTAGTTAGATGGTCCTATTTTATTCCTAGATTTTATTTGGCTCTAAACCTCTTTCCTAAGGCTTAAAACTTGATATTATTATACCCAAAGGGTATGGGTATGGGTTAGGGGCTTTTCCAACCCCTAAGCCCCTTTTATTGACTTTTGAGGTCACTCAAAAAGTCTCTTTTTGCCTTTGTGCGAAAATTGACCATGGTTATCTTGAGTTACTTCACCTCATCTCCACTTAGGTTTTAATCATAGTGTAGGTTGAGTTAGGAGTTTCTAGAATTGCAAGTGGGTGGGGGTAGTTATTGAACCCTTGGGTGGTTGAGTTGGAGGCCTATTTAGAGGCCCTTCTTGGTCTTGTGGAGGTTTTTACCCAATCTCTACATTTAGAGAGGAGTTCTTGAAGATTGAAGCAAGGAGAAGGAAACTCTACTCAAACTTGTTCATTGCCATTACCTCTTTATGAAAGTTGGAATTCTCATGTCCCTTGTTCAGATTTCATTCTTGTATCCATGCTTATGCTACCTTGTTGTTGTTTAAATGGTTGTATGTTTGTGGGTATGTTGGGAAGATTTGAAAAAAAAAACCATGTTATTTTTGGGTGATTTCCTTTCATGTTTATGTTTGCAATTTTGAGATTTTCTTGCATGGGTGTTTTGGTATTACTCACCCTTGGAGAGGGCAGAAGTGACCAATTTTGGGAAAGGTCTGTTTAGTCAGACTCCAACCAGTGTAGAGTCTCTTCTCAGGATGAGAAGAGGGAGAAAAGGGTAGGGTGTTATGGGCCCCTACCTGTCAGCACAAACCTTGTATGATTCTGGTATGTTGAAATGGAAGAACGGAAGTTCTTGGTAAATATAGCCCCGATTGAGAATTTTTTTGGTGTTGTGCTTGACTTCTCCTAGTTGGAAGAATCCACCTTTCCCTAGTTTTGATTCATTGTGAATCCTATTGTGTAAACCATGTATGAGTTTGTATGTTGATTGTCTCTTGGTTATGCTTGGTTGTCACCCGATCAGATTTTGTTCCCTCCATGGTTCTAGAAATGTATTGCAGAATTGGATATGGAACCCTTGTTGAGGGTCATGAAGGAAATTTCGTTTAAGTGTTGTAATTTAGGATTGAATCCTATGTAAATTGTATCTCAAAACTTTGTTGGATTGGCAATGAAGCCGGGTTTTCTTCCTGATTCTTTCCTGGCTGAGCCTTTGAATCAGGATGGCCAATAAAATTGGTGTTTAAGTATATTTGCTTGTCATGTGATTTAATTGTAAGTTTTAATTTAGATGGATGCACATCAAATTAGGATGGAATTGATGTTGATAAAATTTGGCAAAGATTTCAAGGTTTTCTTGTATGTTGAAAATGAAAATTACGATCATGCATGTAGATTTAGTTCCTGATTATTAGAATCAAACAAGTATTGCATTATCGAATAAAATGGATAATTCATATTCTTGGTATGATAAGGTTATAATTAGGCTTTATGGTTTTTCATTTAAAAGAATATTATTGGCATAGGTCGAATTATTTCAATCCAAGTTTTATAAAAGAACAAATGATTTTGGTTGATGATTCAATTTAAGTTGTTTGAGATATCAATAAATCTTGTATGAATGTGTCTCAATGAATAAATCTATGTTTTAAATATTATATATATATATATACTTTTTTTTAAAATCCATACTTAGAAAAAAAAAGCTAAAAAAAAAAAAAATTTCCCCAAGAGCAAAATGCTCTCTGGATTTTGCATGGAAGAAGAAATAAGTCCATTTGTGCAACAGAGAATATTCTCTGTGATTCCTTATTATTGAATTTAAATTCAAAAATTAATCATCAATAAATTAAATATGAATAACTAAAATAACCTAATAATGATCTCTAAATATCCTAACTATCAATTTGCTACCCATAAAACTTTTTGACATTAATGCTTTATCTCCTTCCTTGGGCATCAGTATAGAGGGGGGGTTTTAAATATGTTTAAATCTTGCAAAATATTTTAGTCATCATAAGAGATGACGTCACCCCCCCTTGTCCCTCCATAAATATCGTTGAGCCTGGGCATTTGTTCTTTAAGTATTTTTTTATATTTGTTGAATTTTATAAGCAAATGCTTCTTCTTTGGGCGGCTGCCTTGGTTTCCACCCAAGGAAAGTGGGATGAAGGAGGAAAATTTCATTGATGCAGGGTCAGTAGAACTCGGGCAGCGTGCAGAGTAGCGCTTGGGAAAGTGCATGCTGGTAGGGTAGTGGCTGACATGACCTTTGGGGGGGAAAGAAAAGTATGGGGGTTTTGGTGGGTCATTTTGTAGTTAGGTTAGTATTAATTTTTAGTTTAGTTTGTAGTTTAGGTTAGTTAAAATTTTATATTTATGTTAGTTAGTTTTTGTTTTATTTATTTATTATTGTATTAGTTTGTTGTTTAGTAGTTAATTAAGTTATTTTAAAGTTAGTTTATATTAGTGGTTAGTTAACTCATTTAAGTTTTAAGTTAGTTTAGTTTACATTAGTTAGTAAGAGTTTAGGTTAGTGGGTAGTTAGATTTTATTGAATTTAGATAGTTTTATATTTAAGTTATAATGTTAGTTACATCTTTAGGTTAGTTGTTTAGTTATTTTAAAGTTTTTGTTTAAAAAGTTGTTTTTAATTATGTTCGGTTAATTGTTATTTGTTTAAAAGTTATTTTTTAAATTTTAATATATATTTAGTAGATTAGTTTAAGTTAGTAAGGTATTATTGATGTAATCTAGTTTAGACTTTGATTTATTCAACTTTCGTTATATTATTAATGTCATCATTATTTTAGGAAAGTTCTTAAAATAATTTAATGTATTTAGTTTTAATATTCAAGATATTTTAATTTTTTTGAGTATTAATTAGTTTTAATTCAAAGGTTATAGGCTAATTAAAACAAGTTTAAAAGCATATTTGTTTTGCTTAGATATTTCGACCCAACTAACTCGGAGTCATCCATAATTAAATTTTATGTTGAGTTAGTCGAAATGGTTTAAAGTTAATAAATTTTTAGAGATTTATATTCAGTTTTAATTTTAGTTAATTGTGTTTTTCTTTAAGTGACCTTTCATTATCAATTAGTTTGAAAATCAATATTTGTCTAAGAGATTTATAGTTGATTTTGATTAGTTACTTTCAATTAATCTAAACTCGATCACTTTGACATTGTCTTTTAACTAATGATATCATATTGTTATAAGTTAATGTAGAGAACCTATACTTAAGATGTGATCATAACTTTATCAGCTTAGTGCATTTTAATTATTAAAAAAAAAAAAAAAAATTGTGTGTTTTTGCCCTCGTAGCTTGGGCATGACAAAGTCATAGTGTGGGAATGGGAAATTTTGGGCTTGCTCTTTCTAATTCCTTACTCTTGGAGAAGATGTACCAAAAAAAATAAAAATTAATAGACCAACTAATTGAAAAACTTGGCACTAATTGAAAAACTTAAGCTAATAGGAGAATTTGTCAAAAATTCAAAATCCAATCCCCTTAAAAAAATGCTCCTAAATAATCTAAAAGGTCTTCATGAGACCTTGCCATATGAAGCTTAGTGTGTGATGTTTACTTGTCATCCCCACGTATCATAAGGCCATCACATAAAAAATAAATAAAAATGAAGTAATTAAACAATATATCAATCTCATTTTAAATAAAAATTTATGTTAAGTTTATCAATTTTAAACTTATAAAAATGAAGTTATTAAACAATATATCAATATCATTTTAAATAAAATTCTTCTATTAGGTTTATAAATTCTAAATTTCTAAGTCTTATGGAAGCTAAAACTAAATTTGTAATAGATTTTTAAAAGATCAAACTACAATTATAGATAAAACTTTGGGGTCCCAAGCATAATTTAAGTAAATTTTGCATGTAGAATATGAATAATAGACTGCCACTCCCCCAAAATTGTCATAGTTGAAAATTTTGAGAGACATATGAATGGTACCCTTCATTCATCTCAAGCACAATTCCCACTAAAATTTTCAATATTGAAATATGAATGGTAGGGTTGCACTCTTGGATAATGCATGCACAGATAAAATTTTCAATCTTTAAAAATGGAAAATTAGGGTTTGAAACTTAGGACCTATCTAGATAGAGAAAATACCCAAGACTTACCAGGTAAATTATATTGAAAATATCTTAAACATAGACACATTGATGATACAGAGTTTTTTGAAATGTCTAAAGGCAGAGAAAAATGTTTCAAAACATACAATGAACATGAGAAAAATGATGACATAAAGAAAGAACTTAAAAATTACATAACTTCTATTGTGGTAGTATGTTAAGTGTGCTTGCATTTAACTCTTTGAGATAAATAGCTCTAAAATAATAAATATCTCTGTGAAAGTGGCCTTAAAATACCTTCATTTAAATATGAATATGACACAAACTAACAATATAATCGATGCCATGTTAAGAAGAATGCCAAGATATGGTTTTAGTGGGATATGTGGCTATGAAGCCATTTGAAACATAGAATTTTCAAATCTTTTGACATGGAAAGACTGAGAAAATATTGAGAATAAATTAATAGATTAGATAGAGGGAAATGAAGGGGAAGAGAGGTGTCTACTATGCCACAAATTAAATAGGTAACTGGGACCTACAAAAATTGTTGTTCCCTCAATCATCCACCTTAGAGACATGCAAAAAAATCCTAAATACTAAGTGTGAAGAGAAGAAAAATCAAACCATGCTATTGGTTACTAGAAACATGCTTTAAACATATAAAATATGATAGAGCAATAGTCTATAACTAGAAGAATGTGCCTTCTCTTGCATTGGAAATTTCAAAACCTTACATGCCCTTCTACAACTAGAAAGAGTGACCAATAACATATAGGAACAATGTCTTTAATTCAAAATATGGGTAAATAATATAACTTGTCTTGTAGATCCTAGTAATCCAAATTCATGCAACAAATTGTAATACTTTGATTGGTAAGATTAGAAAGGATTAATCACTATTTAATTTTTAGTCTTGGCAATAGTTTCTACCTTGGTAGGAACTAAAAAGACAACAATTTAAGATATACAAAACTTTCCTTGTTCATAATTTTTTCATTTACATAGTCTTGATTTGCATAGACTCTAACTGACTCAAGATCCTTTATGGAAAGAGGAACAACTTCCTTTTGCAATTTCTTTATTCTTAAATTACTATCAAGGCTTTGAATTATGGTTACTAACAAAACAAGTAACCTTAGAGAAAATTTACAGGAAGTTGATCTCTTTGGAAAGAAGTATAGTAAAGATTTTATAATTATAGCTTCAAAAATATGATGAGATTGTGTTGTCAATAGAACAACATGTTAAATTACATTGTTGAAGAATCATAGATTGTATCATACTAAGCTTTTAAAATTGTAGAATTGCATTTATATGTCTATCAAGGTAATGTTGCATCTTCTATAGATACACTTGTCTAAATTTCACATTATTTATCAAAAGAATTTTATGATATGCATTTCAAGTGCTTAGGTATTAGGGGTTTATTCTATCCAATATTAAATATAGGGGTCTTAGGAGGGATCACATTGTGTATTTTCATCTAAAGGCTTTTGAAACATTAATTATTTTCATACAGGAACTTGTAACCATAGTGTTAGTAGTAGCATTCCCATAAACTTGTTTAAGTTATCTATGTTCAACGATGATATGTTAAAAGCTTCTTAGATGTAGATGGAATTGCTGCAAGATTTTTTTTGTAGAGTCAAAATGTCTTTGGGATCTCTAGCTAAAAAGATATTAACATTGCTCATTTGATTTTTTTTCTTAACACAAGGTTTGGCATTATACTCCATTCCAAAAAATTTCTAAAATATGGGAAAAAAATTGGATAATCATAACTTTTTAGTAAACTAAAGAGTGTTTTCCTAGATGATCATTTTTTAATTTCAAATGCTAGAATGTTCTTTTTTTAGGGGGACCAAATAATTCTCATATAGAATACAATAATGTTGTCATGGCCATAAAACTAAAGGAAAAAAATAAGATGTATTAATGTAGTAGAAAGGTAAATTTTCTTAAGTTTTCATCTAGGCATCAACCATAAATAGTACATGTGTACAACATTTAGGAAATTGTAGGTAACTATGATGATATAGCCTCATAGTGAACCTTGCATGAAGAAGTTGAGTTTATATATGCCAAACAATGCAAGAGCTTTACAAAGTATGTCATACCTTGAATTATATCAACCTCAACATGAAGTTGCAAGGAAAGAAAGCACATCATTGTAAGGCTGGCCAACAACAATACAAAGCTGCAAAATGGGCTGTAAGAGTATCACCATGTACATCCCATATTAATATTATTAGGAAACTTCCTCTACTTAGGAAATCAACTTGTAGAATGTAGAGTCCTTTCAATATTCAATCCCTTCACCTAAACTCAAAGGTATCTACTAAGAATGCTATAAGTTAGCCTTTCCCACAAGCTCACCATGACCATAGATATGGAAATATAGTCAGGAATTCTCTGAAAACCATAATTTGTTTTCCCAAAATAGTCAGATGTTGGATTTTTCATGCCCAAAATACAGGGCAAAAACACAAGATTTTTTTTTAAAGATTAATTAAACTATTATGTCAAAACTGGTTGAGTAAAAGACATACATAAGTCAGATTATGTTTGATATAATTTGATATGTTTGATTCAAAAGTTAAACTAAGGTGGGTTGAAATACAGATATAGTTTTCCCTAACAATACAATGAATCTACATTTCAGCTTATAACCATCGTGTAGAAATTTACTTGTTATATTAACACATTAGTTATTAGATTGATTTCAATTATTTAATATATTACATTATTTGCTACACTAAGTCTTCCACTTTTATTTTCTTAATTAATACTTAAATATTCAAGAATGAAACAACATTTACCAAGAAGAATTTTTTTTGAAAAATTATATATAATCTAAAAGCAACATATCTAATTTCTAACTAACAATATATTGTATAAATAAAGCTTCCATTCATAATTTGTCTTAAAATAATTTAATATAATTTGAACCAATAATGATTAAATGTAATTATCGTTTATCCACTTTAAAATTTAATTAAATCTCAACATACACTAACTATCTTGAATGAAATAGACTTTTACTAATTCTAACCTTTCAATTTAACTACTAATTGTAAAATAAAAATAAAAAACTAACTAATTTAATATTAATATTAAAATAAATAAAAAGAATAACTAACTATACTACTATTATCATCTATTATATTCTAACTTTAATTACACTTACTAACATAACTAAATAAAATATCTTAACCCAAAATAAAAATTAACTTTCCACCTAACACATAACTATAATATAAAAACAAAAAATTTATACTAATTAATTACATCTAACTTTAACTATAATAACTAACTATATTTTTAATAAAATAAATAAGAATTAAAAAACTAACATTTAACAATATTCTAATACTTTAATTATTAAATTTATATTATGTAAACTAACTTACTTTTACCTTTTACTAATTACTAACAATTATTTATTATAAAAAAACAACGCTACAAACATACCTACTAACCTAGCCAACCATTACCCCTCTCTCCTATCCAACATGAATGTAGACCAAGCAAATATAGAGGAGCTTTTGTTTAAAAAAAAAGAAAACAACCAAGCTTGACTTTAACCTCCCAATGCCACCCATGTGGACACACTGCCCAAACCATCTCCCTTCCACGTTAAGTGCTGACCAAAAGGTGGGATGATGGGAGAGAATTTAAAGCATTGATTTGATTTTTATTTTTTCCTAAAAAAAAACTAATTCCATTTCCCTTCACACTTTCCAATTTAATGCCTAGAATAAATGTAATATGCAAGTGGGGTGGGTAGATAGGACTTTTAGGGGAAAAGGTAGTTATGGTAAAAAGTTTAGTGGGTAGGATATTTTAGAAATATATTTTATGTATTTTCTTTCTTTTATTTTATTTAAATTTAAAATATTTAATGTGTTCAACTAAGATAATTACAAGAATCTTTACGATTCTTTGTTGAAAAGGGAAATAATCTTCTTCCCCATACAAATTCTAGAGAGCATATTTTCTCTAAGGGGTAAATTATTTTTTGGTCCATTTTTTTTTGTAAGTGTAGATTTTAAATGCCAAATATATTTTCATTTTTTTAGGAAATAATAATTATTTTTTAAGTGATGGATTTGAGAAGAAGATATCTATTTAACCAAGAGATATATATATATTTTTTCTTTCTAGAGTTGATTATAGCACTGGGTTTAATAATTTGTCTAAACAATAATGTAAGATTATTTTATTTCTTAATAATCATGCAAATAAAATGAAGTTCCAACCATAGCACCAAATTTTCTTTAACATATTTGGAACTTAAATTGCATAATTATATCTCATTATTTTATCTAATTAACCTTAATCAAAATGAATATGATTTCGAAACATAAGAATGCCTCAGGAATGATGAAACATTGTTGTATCCATTTTTTATAAACACATGTATATAACTGAATTACAAGAAAATCATATGAAAGGAAATCATTTTTTTTAATTCATTCATCTGATTCAAGGACTCCCTCAAGAAATAACTAGGGAAGAAAATAGGAGATCATAATCGTTTCAACGATACATTAAACAATAATGTTTTTACAACAAGATTTTAATCTTGAGAAGAAAACTCCCAAACATATTTGAATTTAAAAACAACTCTGAATTTCTTGCTTGGCTCCACAACTGGGTATCCATTATGAAATTTTCAAAAAATGAAAGTGTTCATGGAGGGAACGAAACTGACTAAGAGACAAACAATAAAACATGAAGACAAAATCAAACATTTACTCCCATCCAAATTTACAAAATAGGTTCGTCATTGAACTAGACTAGTGAGAAGTTAAAGTTTTCCAATAGGAGATATCAGTCACAACACCATATAGGTGCCTTTTCAGGGCTATAATCACAAGAACTTCCATTCTTCCATTTCTTAAATTTCAAAGCTCAAAACATGGTTTGTGTTGACGAGTAGGGGCCCATAACACCCTACTCTCTCCCTCTCCCCATCTTGAGGAGAGACACTACACTACTGGAGTCCAACTAAAGACCTCCTTCCTTACATGGCCACTTCTACCCTATCCAAGGGTGAGTAAATGCTAATAAAACCTATATGTGTAATTAGTGCTTCTGGATTTGATTGTGTCAAAATTTTTTAGCATCAACGTTTCGGATCACACTCTGTGATCCATCATCAGGATGAGAGAATGCCAGAATGAAAAAGTGAGCAGATCTAGCCAGTTCAGGGGTTAATAAAGGGAAAAAGAGGAGGGGGGCAGAAAGCGAGGTGGCTAGAGGAGAAAAAGAATAAACATAAAAATAATGAAAAATAAAAAATAAAAATAAAAATAAAAAAGGG